>NW_024102838.1:3817250-4288126 GCF_013122585.1 Styela clava | reverse complement strand
TGCTTAGTTTCGTCACGCAGTTCTGTACATAAAAGGACTGAAACTTACGGTCAGGGATATATTTACTTTGCCTAACACAGGCAGTACCCGATTTCGTAATTGAACTAAAATAAGGAAAATCTGAATGAAATTATGACCCAACCCTAACCAGGATCACATACCACGGAAGTACCCTATAAACATGTTCCTATAAACTTATGGCAACACGTAAAAATATGAACCAGCTTGCGATTTTATTTGTGATCAACGGAATAATAATGAACGTGAAAGACTTTTTTTCACCGACGTTTGTTTTATTGCCTATACCAGTGATTCCCAAACTTTTTTGAAAAATTCTATGACGTACCCCTTTTTTAATGATTGGCGGCCTTGGCACTATAATAAAACCTTAAAAGATCACACCAAAAAAATAAATGCGCGGTACGGTTTAGTGAAAAACAACTCTTTTCCACCTGCGTTTATCACGATAAACCCTAACATTACATATGATTCGTCTTATATCATTTTTAATTTTAGAATACATCTTGAAAATAATATTACAAAACTAATAACGTAAAAATATAGGCCTACCGTTACTGTATGCCAAGGGCTAAATTTGACAGCTAAAAATTAAGACGCAATAACTTAGATATAAACATGAATAGTCCAGTACTGGCAGGCTGGGGCAAGTGGGACGGGTCACCGTAAAAGATTGGAACCAATGCATTGAGCAATGAAAGCAGGTGCTTAGGGCACCAATGAAACTGGGCCCTACAGAAATTTCCATGCACGATTTTTAATTGTCAATATTTAGAACAGTTCACAGATTCGAAACGGTCAAACGACATGAGCCTCGATATTGGCCGGTTGAAATAAACGTCTCAAATAGCAACTTGAATCTATTTGTGAAGTATGAAAAGGCTTACTAAACGTAAGGAATTTGATTTGCGGATTCACTTCTCAAATTATCTTATTAAGTTAATTAGCCTTGTCGTGAGCTGTAATGCGTGACGTTGTTAATTAAGTAAGATTCTAAGCCGCTCGATCCTCGTCAGTAGCCGTGGCTCAGGGGAAAAGAGGAGACTTCAGATCGAACATTACTAGTAGTAGTAGTAGTAGTATTTTATTTCGTCAACAATGTCAAAATCAAAATACAACATACAACATTTCAAAATTAATTTCCAAGGCATTGTGACAAGGCTGTGACGAAACGACCGTTAGGTCATCGAGTCATTCACAGCCTTTAAAAAAAAATAAAAATTACCATTTTTTAACGAAATTGAGCTGAAGTAGCATACACCGAAAATAAATTAACAAAACTAACAGAGAGGAAAACAAAAACAAAAGAAAAAACAAAACTCAATTGAATATGTTTAAACCATACTATGGGGGATGGCATGTACACAGTATAATTCAAGCCTAACCAACTGGAATAATGGTCTTTTACAGTTAATGTTCTATAGTAGAGTCGTATGTTTCACGAAAAAGGGACTCTAGCTTCGCTTTAAATACTAGTTCGATACATTGAGTGGCATGTAAAATCGTTAGAGTGACTCAGACAGGAAACAAATTACAATAAACTGTGCAGTAATAATTAGAGGTATGACATCATCAAAATTGTCAATTGAAGCCTTGAATTTGAAAATTCTGTAAATACAATCGTGAATTTTAGAGTATCCATTCTTGCTATAATAGTGGTTTTAGTGTTGTTCTGTTGGAAAATAACACAAGAAAACGTTGAAATAAAAATTAATTAACCTCTACTAGACACAAAATCTCGCAAGTTCAAGGTTGTTCAATAGAAATTTTGTCGCATAAAAAATATTATTTTAGGAGTGTGTTTTAAACATACCGGTATATAACTGAATAGAACTCTATTAAAAACACGCTATGAAAAAGTCATTTAGGGCTTAATGGTTGACAATTAAAATAACCCATGTAAAATGGCCACAGAGCGACTGGCGGAGTAGGGTTAAAACACAGTAATTTCTTGTCCTCCTACCAACAGCGACCGATGGTGCGAGTATGTGTCACTTGTAGCTATCGATATATTTTTTTAAAAAGGTTGCGGCAGAAGCATGCATAGCTGCAGTCTTTTATTTCCTGACTAATTTCATTCCAAATAACCGGACCTTGGAACAATATGGATTTTTGCAAAATCGATGAGTCTGACCTTGGAACAAATAGGTTGTGCTGTGAGTATCTTGTGCCATGATTGTGGATTAAACCTATGTTTTGAAAATAATTCATAAAAGTATTTGGAGAACAGTTTTGTTTCGTACGGTACATAAATTTTGCAACTTCATAACGATATAAGTCATTAAGTTTAAGAAGTTTATGTTTATAATAGTACGGTGTTGTATTTTCTTTGTAACTGCTATTGGAAATTATGCGAATTGCTCTGTTTTGCAGTACACTGAGCTTTTTCAGATGCTGTTTTGCCGAACAACCCCATATTATTATACCATAAGACATATGTGAAAAAAGAGACTGTAATAAATTTATTTTTTTTTTTTTTTTTTTTTTTTTTTTTTTTTTTTTTTTTTTTTTTTTGTAGAAGAGTTTTTTGTGAGACCAATCCACGTAGCTTACTCAGCGTTCCAACGGCTCGTGCTAACTTTTTTGATAGCAGTTCAATGTGACTACTCCAGTTCAAGCAACAATCAATTTCAAGTCCCAAGTAAGAAGCTTTTTTTACTTTTTCCAGCTTAAAACCATCAAGATATAGATTTACGCTTGCACGATCATTCTTAGAAATTACAATGTATTTAGTCTTCTGGGGATTCACAGTTAGCTTGTTGGAGTGCATCCATTTGCCAATCTTTGAGAGCTCAGAATTGCAATCGGTTTCTAATTGGTGAATGGAACATCTCGAAAGTTTGAAAGAAGTGTCATCAGCAAAAAGATGTGTCGAAAATTTACTGGAATTATGGATATCATTCACATAGATTATGAACAATAGAGGCCCCAAAACAGAACCTTGTGGTACGCCCATACTAACATTTTGTGAAGTAGATCTAACATTACCAAAACTGACATATTGCATACGTTCACTTATGTAACTTTTTATCAACGCCAGTGCATTACCTCTTATACCATAATGATGAAGTTTGTGCAGTAATATTGAGTGATCAATTGTATCAAAAGCTTTTTTTAAGTCCACGTAAATGTTAACCGAATGTTGTTTTTCAGCAATATTCATATATAGATGAGTAACACTGTCTAAAACCGCGTGAATTGTTGAGTGTTCAAGTCTAAAACCGAATTGTTTATCTGACAAAATGTCAAATTTGTCCAGATATTCTGCCAATCTGATGTGTAATAGTTTTTCGAAAAGTTTGGCTACAGCTGGAAGAACTGAAATTGGTCGATAATTGCTTACTATGCTTGGATCTCCTGATTTAAACACAGGCGTCACTTTTGCCACTTTCAGGCATTGCGGAAAGACTCCATGCTGCATGCATGTATTAAAGATATCTGTAAGATTCTTGCTAATGATATGAATCATCATTTTTAGAAAACGAATAGACAGGCCGTCCGGACCAGAAGCTTTTCTTGAATCCATTTTGTTTACAAGTGAAATAATTTCATATTCTAGTATAGGCTCCAGATAAATTGAATTTTTCTGGGGTTCGCCTAAATATTTCATAAAATTTATAGAATTATTTGTCAGATTTGATGCAAGATTAGGACCAACGTTTACAAAGTAAGTGTTAAATTCTTCGCATATGGACTGGTAGTTGCATATAATGCCATAATTTGTCTCAATTTCGTGTGGAAATTTTTGTTTATGCTTCTTATTAGTGATTGTGTTAATGAGATTCCATGTCTTTTTTGTGTCACCCTCTAGTTCTTTGAATTTTTCTTGATAAAATTTTATTTTAGCCTTTTTCTTGATATGTGTAAGAATGTTAGAGTATCTTTTGTAATATCTTATTTTTGTTTTGTCCATGGATAAAAAATGACTTTTATATAAACGTTTACGAGTCGCGATTGATTTTTTGATACCTATCGTAAACCACGGTTTCGAGTCGAATCTCAGTTCTCTACGCGTTTTTTTTCTCAGCGGAGCATGTTTGTCAACAGCTGATTTCAGAATTTCCAAAAGCGTATCAAATGTTTTTTCGATATCAGGATTGTGTGTATTGGAAATGTCTAATTCAGCTGCTGAGTTTTCAATATCTTCTAAAAAAGAGTCAAGTTGGAAATACTTCAATGATCGCACAAATTTAGTCTCAGAGTTCTTTCTTAAGGTCGTATTGCGAATTATACACACTATAGGTAGATGGTCAGAAATATCATACCACAAGGCATAACCTAGCAACTGTAATTCATTTTCGTTGCTGTATATGTGATCAATTAATGTACAAGAATTATTAGTGATTCTGGTGGGCGCAGATATTAACACTTGTAATGAATTTGACAGTAACATGTTTGAGTATTCCAAAACGAAAGAATCAGAAGTTTTGCACAAATTTATGTTAAAGTCACCAAGAAAAAAAACTATTTTCTTGTTTGCCATAATTTTGTGCATCGACTCATTTAACAATGTGTAAAAAATTTTGCGATCTTGTTTGGGGTGTCTATATATAACTGCAATAAACGCTTGTTTGCCATTGTTTAGTTTGACACTTATCCACAGATCCTCACAGCCAACAAGATTAAGCTTAAATTAGGCCAGGTATTAGGGGTTCGAATCCCACCGAGTTGTAGGGCAGGATCAGAACTTGTAGTGCAGGATCAGAAAGGGTAAGGGAAAAGGGGGGAAAGGAAGAAGAAGACCTAGGGAGCCAGCAGAGTGTAGAACCAAACCGAGTTGTAGTGCTGGATCAGTAAGGGCAAAGGGGAAATAAGAAAGGAACAAAAAAGACGGAGCCGGCAGCAGCGAGTGGCTGCGAGGAAGGAGAACCAGAAATGGCAATGTTGATGTTAAAGAACTGGAGAGCCAGCAGGATAAGAAATGGCAAAGAGAGAGTCATCCGCCAAGGAAAGAAGAATATGCTTGAAAAAACTGGGACATGAAAGAGTGTAGAGAGAAAATCGGAATGCACCGTTAAGTGAGAAGTGTCAGGGACATGAAAACACTCAATTGACAAAAGAAAAAAAAATAGCTGCAGGGAGTCAGGGAAATGAGAGATTGTGGAATGAAATCAGCGAGTGTCCGACAACTTCAACAACAACCAGAGCCAGCAAAAAGGGAAGAAGATAAGCCAGAGTGGCTGTCAGGGAAATGCAAAAGTGTGAAGTAAAAGAAATTAGCGAGTGTCGTCTGTCTGCAAACAGATACTTCAAGCTCGGCGGTTATGCAGCTTTAACAAAAATTGCCGTTGGTGAAATTTTTCAAGCAGTTCGTTTGTTTTTATTGTATTCTGGGGTTATGTATATAATCAATCAATAAGATTCAACAACGAGCTTAAATGTTGGTAGCAAGTATTCTACATTACATATCAGCACGCTTTGAAGTGTAATTGTTTTCTTTACCACTAAAATTGCCGTTGGTGTAATTTTTTAAGCAGCGTTCGTTTGTTTTTATTGTATTCTGAGGTTCTGTGTAATCAATAGGATTAAAATTGTTAATAAATAGCTTAAATGTTGGTAGCAAAAAAAAAAAGAAATTGTAAGAGAAATTGTAATCTATTACAAGTTCGGTAAAATTTGTTTGATATTGATGAACACAATTGAAAGCGATTCCATTATCTTTGCACTCACGTACATTGCACTCAGGACAATTGCACCCGCTGATTTTAGAACCCACATACAGATTTCATTCATGTACACGAGCACCTATGAACATTTGCACAACATGTACATTTGCACTCACGGACATTTGCAACCGCGGACATTTCCGACACCTTACCTTTGCACTCACGTACATTTGCACTTTTGCACAGCCGTCCATCTACGGATATTACCGTATTTACATACACACCCTCAAACTTTCATAGATTGAAAAATGACACTAGGAATCTTTCTACCCATGTATACCACTTATAATCATGGAATTCTCGATTATGTGCATGCAAACTCGAAGGCATGATACCATTTACCATTTTTTAATTGATGTGTTAGTTCGATTCCGCGCAAAGAATTCTCTCGCATCGATTATCTATTTCCGCTCGCAGACAATTCCAATCCTTTTTTTCGAAGGCTTTGATGTCCGCGAAGATAAGCAAGTTGCAAAAAGAAGTAGCTCACACGGTGCTTCTGTTTTCACAGGCCTCAAGAGAAAACGACATACTGATCTACAGAAATCACGAACATTGTAAGCTAACTAATCAGGTTTCATATGCCATTCATTGGTGCTTCCGCTACTTTTTAAGAAATTTCAGTGTAAATCGACTGTTGTTAAGATCGGTGTGAAAGTTATAAAGAGAACTAGGATATCAGAGCAGCATCAGCACCCAAAAGTAGATCGACAAAATATAAGGTGGAGTATTGAACGTTAGACCAACAAATGTACTTGCAGTTATGAATGCATGTCATTCACAATTTCGGCAGCACGAAATTGTAGAATTGAATTTAGACTTGCCACTAGCTATAATTCAAAAAGTCAATCCATCGGATCAAAAAAGAAGTGTCTACCCTTCAAAGATTCACTAAGAAAAATCAACTTTTACAATATTTCGAATCCGTACTTTCGTGGACCTCAAGTAATTCAACTTCTGCTAATCCCGGGATCAATAGAATTAATAAACACACACACAGATATCAAATCAGTCGTTTGAAAATTGACGTAAAAACACGAGAGCATCGAATTTTTATTGAAAAAGGGGAAGTAAGATGAACAGGAACTATATCATTTTGTTTCCTCAATTAAAGCAATCAATAGTTCCAGACGAACGACTTTCATTCAGGCTTAAATGAACTTGCTTCCAAACAATGCAGTATGTACACTGTAATTTTTGAGAGTTAATCACACACAGCGAAAAATAGCGGAATGTACTCATATTTGATCTCGGAGGAGGTACTTTTGACGTAAACATCGTGAAAATTAAAGGTCGCAAATTTGACGTGAAGGCTACGGGAGGTGACACTCATTTGGGAGGTAAGATACAAATATATTTTATGCGTTCATAGTGAAACCTTGGCGTATCTTTTACCGTGGAAATGCACTTTGAACCTTATTAAGCCATATTTAGTGGAGCCACAGATATGTAGCGCTTAATTATGATTATTATGACCAATCTCTGTTTTTGAGATTTTGCACTGATTTTAACCCACATCTCGCTGTGCAGGTAAACGACGTTCATAACAAATTCTTCATGAAGCAATTTCGTTATCTGAGTGTCAAAAAAGCTTACGGCGAAGGTTAGTTTCAGAAAAAAAGAACATTGAATCGTCTTCGAGTGGCGTGCGAAGGTGAAAAAGACAATTGTCTTCTTCAACACATGCTAAGTATGTTATAGTTCTACGTTATTGCGCAATATTATTTTTATTACATTCACCTGTATTTATTTGTTAAATATTTTCCCGTTTCCAAACTCAATTTACTGAACCCTGGATCAAGTGTTGGCCGTATGCTGAAACTGGTAAAAATTGGTTTCAAAAATTGCTGTGAAAATATAAACAGTAAAAGCCTGCAGTAATGACGGAAATAGATATTTTCTTTTTTTCTTCAATATTGAATTCAATTTAGTTCAACACCGAGATTATTTACAATCTATTTAACTATGATTAAATGGTTTAGAACAGTGGTTCTCAACCGGTGACTCCCTAAGGGGGCACGAAGTACTTTAAGGCCGGCCACGTCACAAGGATAATAATTGATCATAAAGCGACTTCATTTGCAGACTTTTCTTTTGAAATAGAATTCCCCGTTCAGGCCGCAGTTTCATTATCTGAATAGGTTTTTGCGATCACAGTGTATTATTTCACTTTTTTTGTGCGTGAATTGTTTGATCATTATGGAATTGGGAATCTACCTATCAAAATAGTTTGCTGGTAGGCAGTTTCAAGAAACTGCGAGATAACCTTTGCTAGCCTATTATAGATGAAAAAACCCATTTGTAAATTCCTCATGCCCAAAATACGAAAATGGAACGACAGTTACATATTTGTATACTCTCTTTAAACTAGCGATTGGCTACACCGTGACACTTGTACACATCACATCTTCACGAGTAACTTTTTACCAAACGACAGACTCGGATATCATTCTTATTTGTCATTTGAAATTGAGCAAACTTACATACGGAAAATAAACCAATGATGAATGAAAGACAAGAATGTTTATGACGAAGTTCAACGGGAAATTGTAAAAGAATTTTTTTTAAATATATATATATATATATTGAGACATAAATGTTCTTCCTGTATGTGAATTTACGATATCTTGTAGATTTTAAAAGTTTTGCTCAGTCAGGTATTAAAATCAATATAGATGCTTACAGAAATGTGTCACGCGAAATAAACGTTAGTCAGCGTGACCCCGATGCTATGATATTTCAGAGCAAACAAAGTGCGATAACAAACAACACCACAACCTTATGATCGTCGATTAATCTAAGGCCCATGCGTTTGAAGAATACACTTATTTAAGGTGTATTAGTACAAGAGTATTTAAATAACAAATTGAATAATGAAGGACTGAACTAAATTCACGAATTAAATAATAGCCTGACAATATATTTGATTAAATAAGATAGAGTTACATTACTAGAAAACAGACAGACAAGGGTGATTGTGATGAATCTCTACTGGCTAAGAGTAATATTGGACGTAGAGATTTAATTGAAAAGTCATGAGATGAATGAGAAAGAGAGAGAGAAAATTAAATATCAATTTAGGTTGGATCACTCAACTAAACTGAATAGATTTAAAGCGAACAGTAATGAGGATGATAAAGTATTCGACAGGCAAAACCGAGAAAAAAACGTCTAAAATCATGGTTGGAGATGAACTCGAATGAATATTGGACACGTAGTGGACATAGCGATCGTTTCAATATTATGTTGTTGTTCTTGTTCTTTGACACGTTTTTGAAAAGTCGCTTGAGATAGTGTGGTGACAAGTCACACTGCCCCCATGAGTATGTCTCATTCTGCATGAAAACTTGTGCAATTGATAATTTGACGATTTATATGAGGCAATGCTTAGTTTCGTCACGCAGTTCTGTACATCAAAGGACTGAAACCTACGATCAGGGATATATTTACTTTGCCTAACACAGGCAGAACACGATTTTGTAATTGAACTAAAATAAGGAAAATCTGAATGAAATTATGACCCAACCCTAACCAGGATCACATACCACGGAAGTACCCTATAAACATGTTCCTATAAACTTATGGCAACACGTAAAAATATGAACCAGCTTGCGATTTTATTTGTGATCCACGGAATAATAATGAACGTGAAAGACTTTTTTTCACCGACGTTTGTTTTATTGCCTATACCAGTGATTCCCAAACATTTTCAAAAAAATTCTATGACGTACCCCTTTTTTAATGATTGACGGCCTTGGCACTATAAATAAAACCTTAAAAGATAATAAATGCGCGGTACGGTTTAGTGAAAAACAACTCTTTGCCACCTGAGTTTATCACGATAAACCCTAACAATATATATGATTCGTCTTATATCATTTTTAATTTTAGAATACATCTTGAAAATAACATTACAAAACTAATAACGTAAAAATATAGGCCTACCGTTACTGTATGCCAAGGGCTAAATGTAACAGCTAAAAACTAAAACTCAGTGCCTCTCTGGCTACACCTCTGCAGTTAGTTAACCTGCAATGAAATCATTTGAACTCTCTCTGTGACATCACAATTGTGCAAGCGTGATCGAAACAGAAATTCAAGAATCAATGTCCCCAGTAATGATCATGAAGCAGCAAAAGGCGACAAATGTGTATTTGCAAATTTAAAAACTTAATTTAGAACAGTCAAATAAGACTCAATGACTTAGATATAATTATGAATAGTCCAGTGCTGGCAGGCTGGGGCGAGTGGGGAAGGGTCACCGGAAAAGATTGGGAACCACTGCATTGAGCAATGTAAGCAGGTGCTTAGGGCACCAATGAAACTGGGTACTACAGAAATTTATATACACGATTTTCAATTGTCAATATTTAGAACAGTTCACAGATTAGAAACGGTCAAACAACATGAACCTCGATATTGGCCGGTTGAATTAAAATTCTCAAATATTAACTTGAATCTGTTTGTGGAGTATGAAAAGGCTTACTAAACGTAAGGAATTTGATTTGCGGATTCACTTCTCAAATTATCTTATTAAGTTAATTAGCCTTGTTGTGAGCTGCCATGCGTGACGTTGTTAAAATAAGTAAGATTCTAATCCGCTCCATCCTCGTCAGTAGCCGTGGCTCAGGGGAAGCGAGGAGACTTTAGATCGAACATTAGGCCAGGTATTAGAGGTTCGAATCCCATCGAGTTGTAGGGAAGGATAGGATAGGATAGGATAGGATAGGATTTACATATTTATCCCGGGGGAGAGGAAAGCCGATAAGACGGCTTATCCATATGGCGAACCACGGCCTCTCGTCCGGTTACCATTCCAAGTCGGGTATGGGATTAGTTTTTTACTGTATTTTTTTTTTTTTTTTTCGGAAGCATGGACTTGGTGGTGGAGGAAGCCGTAACCGACCAGCGGTTACGCGAACCACCCAACGACGGCGAGGAGTCCAGCAATCCTCTCGCACATAACCATCCCTGAATGAGATTCGAACCTGCGAACCCACGCAGAGTAATTAGAGGTGCGGTGGCGAGCGTATTCCTAACGCTTAGCCCGTTGAGCCACACCGCCGCGCCCAGAAGTTGTAGTGCAGGATCAGAAAGGGTAAGGAAAAAGGGGGAAAAAGAAAGAAGAAGACCTAGGGAGCCGGCAGAGTGTAGAACCAAACCGAGTTGTACGGCAGAATCAGTAAGGGTAAAGGGGGAAAAAGAAAGGAACAAAAAAGCCGGCAGCGGCGAGTGTCTGCGAGGAGAAGAGAACCATTGGGGAAGGAAATGGCAGAAAAGTTGACGTTAAAGAACTGCAGAGCCAGCAGGATAAGAAATGGATAAGGAAATGGATAAGAAATCATCAAGAACGTCATCCGCCAAGGAAAGAGGCTTGAAAAAACTGGGACATCGGAATCGGAATGCACCGTCAAGTGAGAAGTGAGAAGTGTCAGGGACATGAAAAAGTGTAGAGAGAAACTCGGAATGCAAGTGGAAAAATTTAACACTCAATTGACAAAGGGAAAAAATAGCTGCGGAGAGCCTCCAGAAGGCCAGCTGAAAGAAGGCCAGGGAGTCAGGAAAATGAGAGATTGTGTAGAGACTTAACGGTCCGACAACTTCAACAACAACCGGGCGAAAAGGTTTCTGGAGAGCCAGCAAAAAGGCCAGAGTGGCTGTCAGGGAAATGGAAAAGTGTGGAGAAGCAATATAAGTAAAAGAAATTAGCGAGTGTCTGTCTGCAAACATATATATATAAAAGATCCAAACATATATATATAAAGAGCTTCAAGCTCGGCGGTTATGCAGCTTGCAGCAATAGAGACCACAAAAATTGCCGTTGGTGAAATTTTTTAAGCAGTTCGTTTGTTTTTATTGTATTTTGTTTTATGTATATAATCAATCAATAATAATAAAATTGTCAAAAAAGAGCTTAAATGTTGGTAGCAAGTATTCTACATTACATATCAGCACGCTTTGAAGTGTAATTGTTTTCTTTACCACAAAAATTGCCGTTGGTGTAATTTTTTAAGCAGCGTTCGTTTGTTCTTATTGTATTCTGAGGTTCTGTGTAATCAATAGGATTAAAATTGTTAATAAATAGCTTAAATGTTGGTAGCAAAAAAAAAAAGAAATTGTAAGAGAAATTGTAATCTATTACAAGTTCGGTAAAATTTGTTTGATATTGATGAAAACAATTAAAAGCGATTCCATTATCTTTGCACTCACGTACATTGCACTCAGGACAATTGCACCCGCTGATTTTAGAACCCACATACAGATTTCATTCATGTACACTACCACCTATTAATATTTCCACAACATGTACATTTGCACTCACGGACATTTGCAACCGCGGACATTTCCAACACCTTACCTTTGCACACAACGTCCATCTACGGATATTACCGTATTTACATACACACCCTCAAACTTTCATAAATTAAAAAACGACACTTAGGAATCTTTCTACCCATGTATACCACTTATAATCATGAAATTCTCGATTATGTGCATGCAAACTCGAATGCATGATACCATTTACAATTTGTTAGGTGATGTGTTAGTAGTTCGATTCCGCGCAAAGAATTCTCTCGCCTCGATTATCTATTTCCGCTCGCAGACAACTCCAAAGCTGTTTTCCGAAGACTTTGCTGTTCGCGAAGATAAGCAAGTTGCAAAAAGAAGTAGCTCACATGGTGCTTTTATTTTCACAGACGTCAAAAGAAAACGACGTAATAATCACGAATATTGTAAGCGAACTAATCAGGTTTCATATGCCATTCATTGGTGCTGCCGCTACTTTAAGAAATTTCAGTGTAAATCGAATGTTGTTAAGATCGGTGTAAAAGTAATAAAGAGAACTAGGATATCAGAGCAGCATCAGCACCCAAAAGTAGATCGACAAAATATAAGGTGGAGTATTGAACGTTAGACCAACAAATGTACTTGCAGTTATGAATGCATGTCATTCACAATTTCGGCAGCACGAAATTGTAGAATTGAATTTAGACTTGCCACTAGCTATAATTCAAAAAAGTCAATCCATCGGATCAAAAAAGAAGTGTCTACCCTTCAAAGATTTACTAAGAAAAAATCAACTTTTACAATATTTCGAATCCGTACTTCCGTGGACCTCAAGTAATTCAACTTCTGCTAATCCCGGGATCAATAGAATTAATAAACACACACACAGATATCAAATCAGTCGTTTGAAAATTGACGTAAAAACACGAGAGCATCGAATTTTTATTGAAAAAGGGGAAGTAAGATGAACAGGAACTATATCATTTTGTTTCCTCAATTAAAGCAATCAATAGTTCCAGACGAACGACTTTCATTCAGGCTTAAATGAACTTGATTCCAAACAATGCAGTATGTACACTGTAATTTTTGAGAGTTAATCACACACAGCGAAAAATAGCGGAATGTACTCATATTTGATCTCGGAGGAGGTACTTTTGACGTAAACATCGTGAAAATTAAAGGTCGCAAATTTGACGTGAAGGCTACGGGAGGTGACACTCATTTGGGAGGTAAGATAAAAACATATTTTATGTGTTTATATTAAAACCTCCTATATTAGTACTGAACACATTTTGAACTCGTTAACCATATGTACTCGTTATGTAGGTAGTGGTTCATTATGATTATTGAGAATAATCTCTTGTTTTAGAGATTTTGCACTGATTTTAACCCACATCTCTCTATGCAGGTGAAGACTTTGATAACAAACTCATGAAGTATTTTGTTTCTGAGTTCAAAGAAAAACACGGTGAAGATATTTCAGAAAACAAAAGAGCATTGAATCGTCTTCGAGTGGCGTGTGAGGGAGCAAAAAGAAAATTGTCTTCGTCAAAACAGGCTAAGTATGTTATAGTTCATCGTTATTGCGCAATATTATTTTTTATTACATTCACCTGTATTTATTTGTTAAATATTTTCACGCTTTCAAGCACAATTTACTAAACCCCAAATTGAGTGGTATGCCGTATGCTGAAACTGGTAAAAAAATGGGTTAAGAGCCTGGAGTTATAACGGAACTTTATTGCTTTTTAAAGTTGAATTCGGTCTAGTTTAACACCGGGGTTATTTACAAGCTAGTTAAATGGTTTAAAAGGCTCGAACATACTTATGTCGTACTTTTGCTTTCGAAGGGTTCAACTCGATGTTTTGCAAGGCGGATACGATTTTCGCAGCAATATTTCAAGAGCAAAATTTGAAAATCTGAACAGCAATTTTTTCGAGAGAGTTCTTGATACCGTGAAGAATACTCTTTCCGATTCTGGAGTAAAAAAAGAAAATGTGAGACATGCATGAAGCATTAGCATATTCAAAGCATTTGATTTCATGTAAATTTTAGTTGTCCACATTTCGCTTAGCTATTCGATGTGTGGATCGCTTTAAAAAACATTGAAAACATTTCTCTGCAACTGCTAGACTAGACCAATCGCTTTCAGTAGTACTATTTAACAATTCGACGACTGAGTTTTTGTAACAGTATGCACAGAATACAATAACGGTAAAATCCCATTCATCAATTTTCGGCTGACTTGGTTAACAATATGTTTTCTTGATTAAAATAGCGTATTTCGATAATGCTACTTAACGAGTACCATATAATACAAGAGTACACAGGATGGTTGATCGGTTTAGCGTTGTTAAATGGTTAACGAATCAAAATAGGGCTGTGCAAAATCTATATATTTTTATCTAATTAAAATATTTCCCATGTTTGTTTTCTGTCCTTTAAAAGGTCTTCCACCAGAAAAATTGTTTTATTTTTTGAAAAATCAACTCGGTATTTATACAACCGAGCGTTGCGCTCCTTGTAATAAATAACTAATAGCCATATTATTCTTAGCATAGAACTTCCGATCAAAATATATATATATGACTAATAATTTTGCCGAATTAAAATAGTTTTATCGACAAATTAAAACGTATGGTAAGATTAGGCAATGTCTAATTCTATTATGTCTTATTATTTACAATATTTGAAGCAAGTGAATTGCCATGTCCACAATACAGATAACATTCGTTAATGAAGTATGTCAAATTTCTTAAAAATAATTTGCAACCTTTCTAATACAAAATAAAAAATGTACTATTTAGATTGACGACGTTGTTCTTGTCGGAGGCTCCACGCGAATTCCAAAAATTCGAGAAATATTGGAAAAATATTTTGACAATATGGAGCTTAAAAGAAATATCAATCCTGACGAAGCAGTTGCTTATGGTGCAGCCGCATATGCGTTTGCACTTGGTTCTGACGAGGATCCTGCTGTAAGTTGACGTTTTTTGATAACTTTGTACCGCTTTACACTGGTTTACACCAAACTTTACACTGGTTTTCAGTACAATCGTTTATAAAGCAGCCACGACGTTCAGTAAATAAATTTTATTCGGAAACACACACACGCTTTGTATGTTACTGCTGATTTAAACTCGTGTATAATAACTCTCTGAAGCAGAGTTGCAACGGCGCTCACGAACGTGATGCTTCTAAAATCAAGAATCCAATTTTTTTGACAAATATCTAGGCTATGTTGGTTATAAGATATCAACACAACTTGAAACAGTGTCTATTTCGTTGAAAGATCATATAAGAGAAAAATTTAATCTCGAATTCGATAAGAAATAACAACAAGTTATTTAAATAACCTCTGTACAAAGTTAAAACAAAAAATTACCTACTTCACAAAAAACGATGGTTGTGGATCCCCAAAAGTAAAAGTAATCAGTTACCACCACATTTTGTTAGGTAATTCTAAAATCATTTGGCGCAGCAAATACCATAAAAGCAATAAATTGAAAAAACAACAACAACAAGATACACAGCATCCATTATCAAAATAATGCATCATTCAAGTTTTTAATTCATTACACTGATGCTTACGCAAAGAACTGTTTAATCTATGAAATGGGGATTTATGATGCGGTTAAATTGTTGACGGTTAAAAAATATTTCAATTATCTCAGCTGAAGGAATTCGCTCTTGAAGATGTTATTCCACTTTCTATTGGCATCGAAAATCAGAACGGAACAATGACTCTTGCTATTCCGCGAAACACGAAGATTCCAATCAAAGTATGGAAACACCGAGTCACCGTGGAAGATAACCAAACAGCAGCGACATTAAAGGCGAGTCTACACGATATGTTACAAATGCCACATGTTGTCCTAGTTGACATATAAAATTAATAATTTTGAAATGTAATGTTGCAGATTTATGAAGGTGAGCGCACTCTGGTCAAAGACAATCATTTTCTTGGAAAATTCACTATCTCAGGAATTCCTCCCGCACCAAAGGGAAAGGGTATAGTCAAAGCGTTTCTTGAAATTAACGCAAGTGGAATTCTTCATGTCAAAGCGATTGAGGAAATCACTGGAAATTCAAGTGAAATAACGATCGCAAGAGACAAAGGACGATTGAGTGAGAGTGAGATAAAACGAATGGTAATCTATGGGATTTTTTTCAACTTTTGCTAAAAATATATATAAAAAGAAATGAGACTACAGCGTAATCGTGTATTGTGTTAAGTATCAAATAATAAACTCAAAACAATTTTTTTCTATAACAATGCGTAAAGACAAATCCCACTATTCTAGCACTGTATCGATAATTATATTTTAAGTATTAGCGTTGAAACGTATAAATATTATAATATTAACATTTTGAAAGTGGCGAAACAAAGTTGCAGTAGAACTGAGGCTGTACATCAATGGTTAACAATCTGGACTCATAGATTCTATTCTGTAAAAGAATACGATCAGAGATAATTCTCTGAAATAGCCATCATCAGGTTCTGCCAATAACGCTTTCTATTCTATGTTCAATGTTGCTTGAGCACAAATAAATAAATTTTCTATCAAGGTGCAGGAAGCGGAGAAATTTAGAAAAAAAGACCAAGAGCTAAAACAGCGAATCGAGGCAATGAATGATTGTGAAAATTACGCGTATAGCGTAAAAGAAGAAGTGGAAGAAAAACTGCTCACAAGAGAACAAAGAAAATCTATGATGAACAAACTGGATGATATTTTTCAATGGTTGGATATGAACAGGGTACGTGTTTACTAAGTTTCATGCTTTGATTTATTTACAAGGTACATTGCAACTATTGGCTAAGCAGCTAGTAAAAGCAATAAAATTGTTGTGCAAAATCGGTGATTTTATAAAAACATCGGACCGGGCAAAAAGAAAGTTGAACATTATTCCTTCTTGTAATATTATACCGGTCTAAAGAAGTCTGAAAAATACCTGCGAGCTTGTATAAAGTATGAAAACAGATTTAAAATTTTTTTCAAATATCAACAAACAGTTAAGTCGTTTATTATACTTCCATGCCGCTTATTTTTAGAAAGAGCCTCCGGAAATGTCTCAAGTGCAAGAGAAAAAAAAAGAATTGGAGAGATTAGTTGAATAAGTTGATAATAGAGATGTTATTCATATTGTTGTTGATTTTCTAACTAATTCCTATGATTTTGCATCTATACATACTGAAGAGTGTTAACATGCCCGGTAGGCATTCTGAAGTAAGATAATCAATCGAACACAAAGTAGACATAGATATTTTAAATTATTATGGAAACAAAAATCGATTTCTTTTCAAGTACTTGAGCAATAGCTTTTTCAGTTTTCATACCCAATTTTTATAAATTTATAAGGTGAATTTTAAGCAAGTTAGCTATCAAACCTTCCGTCTAGTTTTATTAAATTGTTAATAAATTTCAATTCAATTTTATTCTTTTGAACATTGTAAATAAAAAATCCGTTGAATGAAACATATCATATTGTATTTTCTCTGACAAAAGTGATACACCTTATATTTATTTAGAAATAGACAGAGTATATGCATGTACAGACTGTTTGGATCTAGAAAACATAACCAACAATGTTCTTAAAAGGTTTATATAAAAGAAAAAATAATAGAGGGAATACTCTTCTAACGGGTCATTATCCAGAAGAAGTCGCCACCCGCGAGGAGAAACGTAAGGGACAGTTTGAATGAAGTAAAAGGGGACGCTTGCTATGGGAGTTGATAGAAGCACATGGGTCGTTGCGCCGGAGAGCTCTGTCCCCGACCCCGTTCGACTTTGAGTAGTTTGAATAACTCGTCATACACCGTCATACACTTTTAGCATCCGTGATGCCAATTTTTTAACATTGTCATATTTATCAGTTATTTCAAGATGTTTACCGTATATAAATAAGGTCTAGTTTTTATTTAAATGGTTAGAAAATTATTTGAAGAACAAGGTTTGTTCTGTGTCGAATAAAGTTATTTGTTTGCTCAAGATAGCGCAATGTCAATTTATTGAATGACCATTTGAATATTTGTTATAAGTGTTCACTACATCTGATGACTTCCTTGACACAAGTCTTTACTATTGTATATTACTCTAATGCGATTTAAACACGAACAGTTTCATCGCGAATGCTATTCAACTGAAGAATAAATAATACGCTCAGTGACATACAATATATTTCGTTGAGAAGCCCATCCGATCAATTGTGACGCCATATTCATGCTCGAAACTCCATAATGTCGTTATAATGAATTTTTTTGGTTATGCATAAACAAGGAAATTCCAATTACATTCAAAATACCGAGGCTAATCAAACAACGTTTATTAAAATAATTAGGAACTTCAAACGGCGAACGAATTGTGTTCATTATTTTCTGAGGCAGTCACTTGTAAATTAGTTTATCATTTAAATTAATATTAGAATTTCCAGCCAGGTGACGTGGTAGATAAGGCAGTTAAAAAGCTACGATAATACGATGTCTCCACACACTTTTCTGGAAACAATTTATTGGCTATCTAATCAAATACTCGCCAAAGTCTCTTACAGGACGAGAGGCCGTGGGGAGGCCATATTTAATAAGTCGATTTGTCGGATTTTGGTCTGCTTCGGGATAAATATTAAAATTCTATCTTATTCTACAGGTACCTTACCGTGCTGGTAGAATATTAGACTGCGATCCCAGTTTTCCCGACGCAAAACCACATATGAGCTATTCCAAGTGACTCTACAGGACAATTCCAGAAATTTTAATGTTATTAGATGCAATATATATTTACAGCTTTAGCTACATGTTTTGTTTCATTGTCTAATCCAGTGGTTCTTAACCTTTTTTCTTCCGTGGCCCATTTTCGTTGCACGAAAATTCTGTGGCCCACTAACATTTTTATGCGAGGGAAAAACTTTCAAGAAAAACAAAGAATTTTTTCTGCGAAAATAGACACTTTTAGTTTAACAATAATCAGATGAAAATTACCATCTAACTTTATCGACAACTCTAGCAATTTTTAATAGGTCTGTCGCCCACCTGAAAATGTTCCTGTGGCCCAGCAGTGGGACATGGCCTACTGGTTGAGAACCATTGGTCTAATCAGAGTTTGAACAAAATTGCACAAAAGTTACACACAAGACTTACTCAGTGGATATAAAATATATAGTAAAATATGGCGTGACTCTAATGAACTGCAAATGCACCATGCATTAACGTTACATTGTGTTGTGCTGTAAATTTTTACTGCAGGAGCCCATGTTATTTTCTGGTGCAGTAGCTGAATGACCCCTCTATGTGTTTCTCAAGTTACTTAATGTAACACGGTAAATCCATGCCAATAATGTGCATATTGTATGTGACACTACAGGACATTTTTCTACTTCGGAACAGCGGCCTCTATCATCTCTTAAAATTATGGTAATAAATCGTTAAATGGGTGAAGACTTGTCCTACAGCACTGCAAACATTTAAACTTTATTAACTTAAGTCCAGTGCGTCTATTTCATTTGAAATAACTGTATCACACAATCAAACACTTTGTGTCACGAATCATCACAAAATATGTTGATTATACCAAAATTTCAGGTGATTTTTCATAAACCATCAATAACCTGGGTGAAATGTTTCTATGAAAACTTTTTTAGTAAAATGAACGCGGTCCAATAAAATTCCGATGTCTTTTGACATAAAAAATTAATTTTACTACACTTTTAAAAAAATTGATAAAATTCAACAGTTGCTTGGAATGGCCCATATCTTCATCTGTGCCCAATTCCTCTACTGATTTTTCCAAAATGAGTGCGCTTGCTTCTTCGATCATCTGTCAACCGGCTTTCAAGTTCACAACAAAGGCAACACTCCGCCAGAACAATTTCGTTAGCCTCAATGCGACAGAGTAGACCCATGTACCAATAATATATTTAAGACCAATGTGACTAAGATTTCAAAAAATGATGGTTGTTTATAACCTATCTAATGTAATCAAAATAAAGTTCTAATAGTTTGGGTATCGTAATTGATTTTCGAATTGATGATTCTTTTGACCCGAAGTTCAACAAAGCAATTAAAATCCCAAGTTCATTTAATGAAGACATTAAAACAAAATCTTACTTCCATTTATCAAATTTTTATCCACGAAAGAGTTTGCTGCGTTGTTTTTTCTTGGAAAGGAGGGTCGCCAATAGAAAAGGGAATGGCAGTATGGTATTCTTCAGAATTTAATTGTGAGATTTCATTGTAGAAAGTTAGCTAGACCAGTGGTTCCCAAACTTTTTTGACCATCGCCCCCCCAAAGTAGTTTATACAACTTCATCGCCCCCCGGCAATACAAAAAAATGTAAAGTCAGAAACGAATATATTACAGACCAAATAAAAAGACAAATCATAGTTTATAGTGTTTTATGAGATAGATGAGCTTGGTGTTCTTCAGCGAGTTTTTTTTTTATTATATCTAAAATTACCCCGTTTACTGGTGGAAAGGCGATTTCGTCGTTTTGATAGCAATAGTAACACGACTGAAAACCCCTTTTTCACTATATAATAGGTCGTAAATGAAAGAATCCAGGGTTCTATCTCCTCAAAAACCGCCGTGTACACTTGCCTTATGGCACTTCACTTCCTAAATTCACCCCATTTCACATTAAAATAATGAAAACAAAGTTAATTTTCCAAAACTTATAATAATGATTTTCGTACATCTCATTCATTCGTACAGCCTGATGACCTGCACCAAAATCCTCCGGTAAAATTCATCCCCGATTCCTCATTCTACTACGGCCTCCAGTCTGATCACCGGTCCATAATTAACCAGCCATTTGTTTTTGGATTCATGAACTCGGATGTGGAAGAAGCCGTGACCGACTATCGACTACGGCCCAGGGGTCGGCAAATTTTATGTCGCTCGCAGGACAAAATTCAGGGTTGCTAGTCTTTTGCGGGTCGCATATATTTTTTGAAAGTTAAAAACAGAACAGCGCGCGGAAACTGCGACAATTCGTGAACTCAACTCAGTCATCTTATTAAAAAAATATTGCAATGACATTTAATGTGACACTCTCTTGTTGCTGCATCACGCTGGATAGCTTTACGACGCCAAGATTGAAACATTTTCTAAATGGGCATCACTAATCCCAGTTCTTTGCTTGTTCTTTGTGATGTTCATTTTCGAAAATAATTGTTCGTACAAATATGTACTTCCAAACATCGAAGTGAATATTTTCGCATGATTTGTGAAATTTTGATAAAGATTTTCTTTAAGAAGATACATTCTTACAAAAAGTAAGCAGTGATGAATCTCTCGAATAGAATATGAATTTTATTTCCTTATTGCTTTGCAATATATTCGAATATTGACTGTGCTATTGAACCCCTGCCCTCAGAATCAACTTCTCTTCGTGTTTCTATTTGTCTAATTATAATTAAATTGTAGGCTCGTTAAACGAGTAGCTGTTCAATGGAATTTTTAGGATATAATAAAATTTAGTTCAAACGTGTCTCACGATAAATTCTGTTACGTAAAACAATTTAATTTACTCCTCGAGCGTAGATTATAAATAAAAAAATGTCATCGTCAAAACCGCCGTTTGGATGTTTCCCCGAGCATAGACTTTCTTGTTTACTTCGTGACATTGGCCAATCAGCAAGATGCAAAAACGTAACAATGCCCCCTTTCGCATCCGCTCAGGCTCTCAGACACGCTCACTCAGACAGATTTTCAGGCGTGGTCGTGAACATTACCTCATTTTCGCGTTTTGAATCATATTCGTTAGTTTTTAGTTGCTTTTCGGAAATTTAAATCAAATAAGTCAATGATTACTTTGTCTTCCTATGAGTTTCAGATTAAATACAGCAATCACAAATTAGTGTAGAAATAGCTGTGGTAGACTAGGCTAAAATTCTTCATCGGTACTTTAAAAAACAGATTGTTGAATGGTGTGTATTAGAATGATAGTTTGAAAGAAAAAGATCCCATTTTACAGGCAACAACTCGCGAAACCATTCTTAAAATAAGCACCGAAAATTTTAAAATGGTAAAGTATGGGAAGAATTTTCCCGGGCCAGATTATTTTACTCCGGCCGTATTTTGCCGACCACTGGGATACGCAAACTACCGTACCTTACTGCGAAGACGAGTCCAGCAATCCGTTCGCGTGCGATAATCGCCCACATGATTCAAGCCTGCGAATGCACACAGAGTACAGAATTAAGTGCGCCGAACATAAAACAGGTTTCGCGAAATCGCCCCCCTATCGCCCCCTTGAACTTTTTCGCCCCCCTCTGTATCGTTTTCGCCCACTGGGGGGCGATATCGCCCACTTTGGGAATCACTGAGCTAGACGATGCCCAATTAACGTCTTCATAGTGAATTTACTTTGAAAGGGATTCTGCATTTTTTCATTGAAGACGGGAAAACTACAAGAAAAGTGGCTACAGGGAAAACACTATTAATGCCCTAATAGTAAACATAATTTTAAAAATCTCTTGTGGTCAAATTCATATTTGACAAATACTTGTTGCTTGGCTATTACACAGTCATTACGTCACAATCACAACAACATCTTCTATAATAATTAAAACGCTATTAATGCAGATCCACAAACTCTTCAACACCCGGACAGAAACGATTGATTTATGTTATAATGTTCAACCATAAGTTTTACCTTATTTATATCCAGAACATCCAAATGCTGTGATATTTATATGTGGACAACAGTATCAACTTAATCTAAAAACTTACTTGGTCATCTATGATCGGTTGTATTTTATAGCAGAATAAAATGAGTTTGTCTTGATTATTTAATTTGTAACTATAAAACTATGTCTCACTTTACGATTTGTTATTTAAACTTATTCCAAGTAAGAGCATTCCTTCCAAGCATGGGCCAATCGACCACCGATAACCTGCTTGTTTTGTTGGTTTTTAAATCGCCCAATTTATTTGTAAAAAGTTCTCACAAATAAAACTTATGGTTAGTTTCACAGAAGTATCCACGTATGCTGCAAGTCATATTTATTTAAATACCATAATATTACAAGCTTATAAATTTTGTGGACTATATTACAAGTTTTAATATTTGATTTCATTGTACCTGATGTTATATAGAGGTAATTTAGAAGTAATATAAAGCAGTAAACTCGACCTTTTTCAGTTCGAGGACCGGTAAAATTTCAAAACAAATTTTAACAAACAAAAATTAATCAAAAATGCCATGAACACAAAACATAATCAAAAGAATGCAATTACGACAAAAGTAAGCGGTGCAAAAGAAGTCAATCCAATTCAATGAGAAATTTGGTACTGTCTTTTTGATATTATAGGCCACGTGTTAAACGCGGTTTTATTGAAGTTGCTGCAAGGCGAAGTAGAGCGTTGATTTCCACACGATTTCGTTAGCTTCGCGGGTTTCATTGTATCATTTGAAAGAATTTTGGCGCAGACTAGGCACACGGGAAGCGGTACTTTTTCGCTGCTGAGAGCAATAGTGAAACCTAGCCCGTATACTTCTTAACATACCGCCTAATAAAGTCTCTCTTTCGTTTTTTCTTGTTTCTGCGTGACCCATATCAACATTGCTGCGAGGTCGTTTCGGGGCATGTTGTAAAGTTGAAGTAGCAGTCTCTTCCTCTGTCCTGTCAACACCACTAACTTGGTTTATACCGCTGGGTTTCGTTTGAAAGAACCGGATAACACTTTGCTGTTTGTTTGCCTATATTTTACAATCAAACCTTGCTAAATTATAGGCCTACTGTCAAATTACGGAACGTGAGAACTGCGAAGTTCTCAATCAGGTACCGTACTATGTGCCATCTAATTCCCCCGTTTTGACGTTAGCCGCCGTTACGAGGTCATAGACATCCAGCTTTTCAGGGCTTAAATTGACAGAGGACCTCTCGCCAAGTTTGGTTGTTAGACGAATACCAGTACTACAAATCAATAAGAGTTAAGAAAAATCACAAAACTAATGGACATGTCGTTACTTATACTTTGTATTTTACAATTTTCTTATAATATATTAATATTGGAATATATTTGGCGGGCCGGCAGCAAGGTTGCCGCGGACGGTTGAGAACCACTGATATAAATGTTCATATATTTTAGCATCGAACCTATCTCTTCAAAAAAGCATTTAGTCGGCTGTGAACTCTCATCCTTTTAATGGCAGTGTATATCCTTATGCCCATGGCTTTTTCAGGAAATTCAGTTATGGAGAATTTATTATATCACAGCTGTTTTCCCGATAGTATTGACATGAACTACTTACGTTTCGCGTTAATCGGTATTTGCTTACGCCAATAATATTTTATAGTTAATGTAATTCGTGGCACTCAAGCGATCGCCCATACATTCGCTCAGAGTGAGTGCTCGTGAAATTTCTTAGAGCAAATTTAAATAAAAAGTTCAAACTAAAAGCGATTGAAAACAATCTGATGGTCGGTATTTGGCCCATGCTTGAAAAGAATACTCTAACGTCTGAAAAAGGGTATTTAAAATGGTAGAGTAATAAAATACAATAAGCCTTAGATGACAAAAGACATTCCCATTAGATACTGCTGTTTAAATAGAAATTCCTCAGTTTTATTAGCCTGACGATAAATATACGAGTTAAACATATAGAAAAACATCACTAGAAAGCAGATGAACAAAGAGGTTTGTCGAAATGAATATCCAGTGAAGGCAAAAGATGTCAATTTTAAAAGTACTTATGATTAAAGAATAATCAATGGAATCAAGTACTGTATATTCTGAAACAAGGTTAAGTTTAAATCAGGGTCGTGCAACCTTTATTATAGGAGGGCCAGATACAAGCAACTGGGTGAAGTCATGGACCGCACATTTTTTTAGTTAGCCTTTCTAGTATTTGCAGACACAAAAATTGTAACTTTTTGTTATTGATCTTAAAGGAATTATTAGGCGTCCTTGCAAAAATGGTGAGTTAAAAGGCATAAATTTCTAAAGAAAACAGCATTTCAAATTTATTGTCACGCCGACTTTAAACGAATTCGATGAGAAACACGATTCTATAACATCGTGTATTTTGCAACAGGATTTTGCTAACTCGGTTTGGTAATATGACAGTGGCACTGGTAAAGGCTTTGCGACGCAAAAGGATTGAAAATGCTCGCACGTAGCAGATTAAGTAAACTCAAAACTCGTTGCGCGGGCACATCATTCAAAATTGTTACTTCTCCGCGGGCCGCACAATTTTTCTTGGGGGCCACCAATCATGTTCTTAATATAACGTGAGTCGAATGTACAGCACACACAAAAAGTTTAATGAAAATACGAGCTAGTATAAAGAGTGCAATTAATTAATTAACTATTAATTGTGTAAAAGAGAAATAATTTTCTTTGCACGATTATTGCCACTACAAACGGTTATCCTCTTCGAATGCAGAGGTTTGGGCGGAAATCGATTTTGTAATAACTGTAAAAACTATTGTGTAGACCCATAATGTCAAAGTAAATTAAAGAAACTCAACTACAACTGAATTTATATTAAATATTTTTAGTACAGCATTTATTTCACATATGAATTTACTTACTATAATCGAACGAAATTATGTCAGCGATAGGAATTGACTTAGGGACTACAAACTCTTGCGTGGCAGTTTTCCGGAATGGAAGGGTATGTTAATGCTTTGCTGATTATGCCGCAGCAGTGCCGAAAGAGTTGATAAATGAGAAAGAATATGAGGCATATTGAAATGGCATTTTTTTGCCGAGGGAAATTGAATGTTATATGGATAGTATATTTTTTGAGGATTCATCATCCCAAACAATAAAGCTTAAAAAAGTAACTTATAAGGATGAAATCCCAAGGACTATTCTCAAAAGTCCGATGTTTCAAATACCTTGTCATAACGATTTACTTCAACTTTCAAGAATAGACAAACTGAATGAACCAATATTACAAATATTACAACCAACATCTGTCAACTTCATGGATTAAATATTTCATGAATCATTCAAATTTATGCTATGACTACTTCAATCTGAAGGATTTGGATCATATATAATATCAACTATTTATAATTACTGGGCACAAAGTGGCGGTTATAGAACACGAGCACACTTACATATGAAATTTAGCACATGTAAGACGTATTCGTTTCTCCATTTTTCAGCATTGCTCTCTTGATAATAATCTAATTATTGTTTGCAATTTGTCTTGTAACGGTTTGAAATTTGCAAAAAAATCATTACGGAATAACTTATCTCCTGACCTAGAAAACTTAACTTGGCTTACTGCATTCATTACAATTTCCTTTTCATTCCACAGTCTGAAATTATCGCGAATGATCTTGGAAATCGAGTTACTCCGTCCTATGTCTCGTTCCCAGAGAATGAAAGACTTGTTGGCGAAGCAGCTAAAGAAGAGGCGACGGAATATTTCGAGAATACTCTTTACCGTAAATATTTCTTTGACTAATTTCTTTTAATAACCTTCGTAGCAAATTTGAAATCTAAAATAATAAACTTTCACTCTATCCTGTGAATTGTAAAATAATATATCTTTGTCGTGCGCCCTAACTATGTGAGTATCATCGGGGATAAATATCGGGTTCATACTTCGTGCACTTTACTCAGTGTGTAATAAATTTGATAGGTAATGCAAAACGTGATGGATTGAGGTCCGCTTGAAAACAGTAGCTTCTTACGTAGCAGTGTATGTTTTTAGGATGCACAACTGTATTTACTCACACAGTGTTTATCATAATTTCAGAAATTAAACGTTTGATTGGACGAACATATGATGACCCTTCGGTTCAAGCTGATATGAAATTGTGGGGATTCACCGTTATAAACGATGATAACAAGCCTAAGATATCGGTAAGTAACCATTGAAAGCCATATAAAGAGTATTATATCATTCATAATCAAGTTGTAATTGTAGAAGCTTGACGGGGTGTGACCTTGCACCCTGCCGGCTACACAAAGACGAAAGACCGTGCGCCAATATTTTGCAGTCTAAACGCTCTCTCCCAGGGTTGTCCAACCCGTGCCCCGCGGGCCATATGTGACCCGCAGAAGCATTTATAGTGGCCCGCGCAGTATTTTCGGAATTGAATGAAAAAAATGAGATAGTATTTTTCGAGTGATGTAGTATACAAAGATGTGATGCAAACGATTTATTTTTCTGAAATGCGCTAAACCTTTCAAACGAGCCATGAGAACCATGTTGAATCGAAACCAACTGGGACAATATATCGATACATAAAGGTGCCATAGTCGCTTACACACACACGCTTGACTTTTTATTACTCTATATCAGAGGTTCTCAAACTTTTTGTGTTGCGGAGCACTTGAAAAAGTTGACTATTATTCACGGAGCCCCAAAATAAATGTTAAAATTGTTACTTTCCGAATAATATTTCTGAGTAAGTTAAAAGTACTGCACTTATTTTAAATGCTAAACCTCTTTTAATAGGGTTAATACAAGTCATAAATGAATCTAAATGTCAAAGATAAATTATATATACTAAAGCTGTATATTTGACACTTGACAAACATATTAATAAATTAGGGGTCGGAACTTTTCCCTTTAGACATTTTTGATAGACTTAAAAGGCCGCTAATAACGTACTCGATTGCATTTTGTTACGATCGCCGATTGTTTTCGTCAGCATAGCGGTGTTTATTCTTCCTAAATCATAAATTTCCCCCCGACATATACATGAATTGTTCCACAATGACGACGAGTATTGCTTTTTTGTTCTCGTGGGGAATTATGAGTTTAATGTGAAAAACACGTTACCATTTTATAGTCATCGGAGACGAAATGCTAAAAATAATAAGTAATAAAGAGGTAAATCCGCAACTCAAATTTCTTGATTGAAAAGCGGCATTCTAAAATATCAAAACTAAAACTTAAAATGGGAGATAACACTGTAAGTTTTGTTTCAGCAGACTCACGTCAGATTAAAAACGCTTTCATAGACATTGTAAATCACAAAATTTGATGTTAAGTTGGGTTATCTTTGGTTATTCGTCGTAGTAACTGCGAAACCGAAACACAGTCAATTGTGCGCGCGGTGTACCTATTTTTCCATTCTGAAACTACCGACGGAGCCGCGTGCAATGAAAAATAATTTCAATCTTTCGTATTTTGCCCCGACCTCTTGATTTTTTAAACGGCGATATCTTGCTCGTGAGTGCGAAAGAACAAAATCAAGCTTGACAAATCCCAAGATTGCAAAAATACGACAGCAAGTTATGTATAGTTGGCAGTTTATCGCGTATTTTATGTTATTTCAGAATGTTATTTCTTTCATTTTTCTTTCTTTCTTATGTTATTTCTTTCATTTTAGTAATCCTAATAGTAAAATTAGCCAATTCAGTATTTTGAAAAGTAATCGATTAGCTCGCGGAGCCTCTGGGTTTCTCTCACGGAGCCCGGGGGCTCCGTACGGAGCACTTTGAGAACCTATTCTCTATATGACATTATCTTATCTGTGAGACAAGCTTCTTCTATTTTATCACGTGGTCTCTCGTTCAAATGTATCACTAACAAAATATTACTTGAATAAACCTGGTGGGGGCACAAACACTAATTGTTTTATTGTATTCCTTGGCGCTTGACGAAAACACAGACATAAAGTCTACTGCTCGGCGATCTTCGTGTGGGAAGTTAACAATGATTTTGAAGTTACCGAAGAGCTTGCAGTCATTGTCCCCTTCGACCATAGGCATTAATTTGTTGGGAGCTGTGATAAAAATGACCAAGCGTCTTGGCTTGTCTTTGGCGAAACTTTCGGGAATAACCACTGATGGCGCCCATAAACGATTGGGAAACAACAGTTTTATTGTTCTAATAATTGGGAAAGTTTGGTGTGAGGGTATTTTTTCATTAACCCGTAGACAGTGTAGCAAAACTAGAACTAACTACCACTAGAACTAACTACCATATTAAGTGGCCCGCGCAATTATTAGTAAATTACATGTGGCCCTCCGGCCAAAAAGGTTGGACGACCCATCTCTATCCCAATACAGCAATATTAATCTATGTCCAGTCCAGACAATCCTCTCCAAATTATCCCTGTCTTATAACTGAGATAAGCAAGCTGAAGTAAACAAACCCACAATACGCAACTTCAAAAACTGGAGAATTGCAATGTGTCGTAAAATCACCAAGAACTTGCTCGGCACAAAATATACAATCGAGATGTCAGATGAAGCCAAATGGATTAAGGAAACAGATGACGAATACAGATAGAGATAGATGTTTTCTAAAGAAAACAAAATACACTATAAATACTAGGAATTTGCCGCATAAATACCCAACATGCAAACAAATTATATTGCTCACCGACTGTTTTAGCAAAGGCAAACAATAAATCGAATCTGTTATGTAACTGCAGAGCACTGAAATAAACATGATCAAATAAGCAATACGGTAACAGTATTGAACCCTACGGCATTAGTTGTGGCAATAAATACAATACCAACAGTGTTTCATCCAAATACTACATACCAAGTCAGATGCAATGAAATACGGGAAACTCACCAGGAATATTTCACAAACAATTAAAATGCAGGACAGATTCACAAATTGCAGTTCAATAATCCAGAGTTCAATGCAGCAAAAATTAAACTACTAGCAAGTTAAATAGGAATAAAACAAAGGAGATCACAATTAGTCCACTATAATCAATATGATACAGCTCTTCCTAATGCTACACTGCCTTAGGAGTAAAGCATTGCAAGAACAAACTAGCTGCACGAATTTTACAGTTTCAGTTCTAACGCAGGGCAATTACGATAAAGATGAAAACGAGAATATCGGTCGGAGACCGAAGACTCATCGATCGAAACCGCGCTTTCGATTCATGACTCTATAGTGACACCGCGTGTCCCATCACTAATTAATTGATAACTCGCTAATTATGCGACATAATGCATCCAAAATCAAAAGGCGTCCGAGATATGATGAATGCACATGCAAAATTTGGAGCAGATTCAACCTCGCCTTCGTGAGACATCGCGTTCATCTAACAGACAAACAAACAAACAGACAGACAATTACCTATCAACATACTTACCGATCATAAGATGGATAAGTAATAAGCAAATTGAACTAGACAGCATTCTTCTTCGTCCGCTTGGTCTACAGATAATAAAGAAACACCTAAATGCGAGGAATGCAATGACACGTTTGTGACGTAATAAACACGGAAAGGTGCAATACGTGTCAGCTATGAAGAAAGAGACACTAACGGCGCTGGAGATCTAACAGTAATCATTTTAATTTCATGCTATTTTAATTTCAGGTTGTGCATGGCCACAAAAGAAATGTATTCAGTCCAGAACAAATAAGTGCGATGGTTCTGGAATATATGAAAAACGCAGCTGAGGCATTCTTGGGTGAAACCGTAACTGATGCAGTCATTACAGTCCCTGCATATTTCAATGATGCCCAACGTAAAGCAACTGGTGATGCTGGGGTAATAGCAGGTCTCAACGTTATTGGCATGATCAACGAACCAACTGCGGCCGCTGTGGCGTATGGACTGGATAGACTGGTAATGCAATCGCTATTTCCTATTCAACCGTTTGTACATGTTTCAAAAGATCTCTATTTTATTGGATTGGCTGTATGCCTATCCAATTTGCTGCATATAAATAAAACAAACGTTGAACATATAAAGTCAAAAATACGCATGTATGGCCAACTCCTATAGTCATAGAGCCAATGCCATAGACCTATAGAGCTACAGGGCGGGCTATAGCCATATGCATATACAGCCAATGTCACATACATGTATTGTACAGCCAATTTTATATGCATACACAACGAATTCAATAATGTATACAGCCATTAAAGTAATGTACAACATACACAGAATATATAGTCAACTAAATATACATGTACAATCATAAAAGTGGTGTACATAAAAAAGAAAATGTCAAGTAGCCAACTCACAATGCTACTTATTGCTACGTTACTCCCATTTATTTTATTAAGGGAATTTGTTCTCCTCAGATTATATATTTTTTTCTATATGTTATGTATTCTAATAACTTATGACGATTCCAGCACCTTACCTAAACACTCGCAAACACCTCCGACTGGTATTACGCCTTCTTAAAGGCATTCTTACTCGCATGAGATATATATGAAAATTTCCGTCCAACAACCACCGGCGTCACGATCCATTATGAGCAACACCGTAACGGCAATGAGTAGTACTTTGTCGTCGCATTGCACTCTTGCTGCTGTTTCCATGGTAACTTGAACATTGGTGCTAGGAGTCGTTTATTTGTTTCTGTGTATCGGGCGCCTCCTGGAAAATCAGGTCGCCTCGATTGTAATTTCTTCCTATATTCTCTTGCTAGTTTTTCTACTTTTTTATGCTATTATCAATTACTGTTAGGTTTTTTCACGGGTGTCGCTTCTCGATAACCAGTCCTGGTTTCTCGCGACTCCTTTCCACCTCGGCTTACCAGTTTCGCCACTTTTTACATACTGTATTAGTTAGTGTATGGTACTTCATGTATGGTGGATAAAATAAACTACTGATTACTGATGTGCACATACAGACAACTCAATATACATATTCACAGCCATTCAAGTAAAGTACATACAAAGTCATATATATACATATGAATCCAACTTATTATGTACATATACCTGCTGTATAAGCTGTTTCGTGAGAATTTCTAATTTTTAAACATCACTGGAAACACTTAAGATTTATTAACTTGGGTGCATCTAGTGCAGGGATGGGCAACATACGGCCCGCGGGCCGGCTCCAGGTTCGACGCATCATTCATGAAAGTTGCCGATCGCTCTACTCTCTCCGCACTGTCAGTGCGAGCTGGTGAAATAAACAATTGCTTTAGTGAACAAACAATTGCGTTAGCACACTTGTTAAACAAACAATATAAGGTCAAAGCATAGAGCTTGTAAAACATTCCCCACTACTGCTATCACTACTGTTATTAGATTCTAAATATAAATAGATTTTACATTAATTTTATCAACCATGGAATATCCCAAGAAACCTAAAGTTGACAGAAAGTGTCGAGCCTTTAACAAAGATTGGATACTAAATTATTTTTTGTAATATTCCTGCCCACCGAGGACTTCATTTTTCCACATCCGTCCCCCCGACTAGAGAAGTTGCCCACCCCTGATCTAGTGTATTTAAAATGAAATAACTGTACCAGACAATCACACACTTTGTTGCGACTTGCGAGTCATTACAAAACATGTCGATTATGTCAAAATTTCTATATTTCAGACTACTTTATGTAGATTATCGAAAACTTGGTAAAATTTTGACTTTTTCCATGACACAAATGCAGTCCAATAAAATTTAAAATGTATGTGTACATCACTTTCTTAGCTATTTATTAAATTGTACATGGAATATACATCAATATAATGACTGTATAATATTGTATTTCAGTTGACTGAATATAAATATTTTAGCTGTATTTTTATATCGCTTTACCAGCCTCAATTAGTCGGAGTATTGTGAATGCATACTAAATTTGCATATTTGATTGGTTGATTATACTCAGTTGTACATAGATATTGGTTGGCTTCACGTGCATATATGTTGGCTGTGTATGCCCATTCGATTGGCTGTATATGCAACTAGATTAGTTGCTTATCATTTTTCTTTAATTCTTCACTGAATATCTGTACTTTTGATCACTATTCATTCGAGCTATTAGTTTGTACATAACGTGCTAGTTTTGAATCTATAAATACAACCAATTCTTATCACACAGAGCGAAAATGAACGGAATGTTCTCATATTTGATCTTGGAGGAGGCACTTTCGATGTTACCATCGTGAAAATTAAAGGCCACAAGTTTGACGTGAAAGCTACGGGTGGAGACACTCACTTGGGGGGTAAGATACAAACACATTTTATGCGTATGATAATACATACCGTATAGCGTATAACATGGTTGACGAAGCTTTTTCAACGAATGGGTCATACAATATATTTTTATGGGAAATGAGAGGTATGTGGATCATAGATTTGCTAAGTTTTATCCTACCTTTAATCTGGTTAATATTGAAGCGTTGACTGGAGGGTTACGTTTCCGTCTTTCAAGCATAGTTTTTGAACTTTTTGTGGAATCCGAGAAGTACAATAATCGATACTTTCAAAATCATTGGGCTTAGTATGGAGAGTGGGAAGAAAGTCGCTGCCCCAACTGTACGGTGTCGTCGTCGAAAATACTTGCTAACTCGCTGAATTTGCTCCAAATAAACAGTACAAGTAGTCCCTTTATGTAAATTCATAACTATAAAGGTAAAAAATAGGTTTAGTAGGCTATTATTATGATTATCATTTAGTTGAAATTTTGCACAATATGTAACTTATGTCTCTCTCTATATATATGTAGGTGAGGACTTTGATAACATACTTGTGGAATATTTTGTTTCGGAGTTCAAGAAACAACACGGTGACGATATATCAGAAAATAAAAGAGCATTGCATCGTCTCCGAGTGGCGTGTGAGGCAGCAAAAAGAAAATTGTCTTCGTCTACAAATGCTAAGTATGTTATACGTTATTTTATCATCTTTCAAGACAAGCACTTGTGGATTTCTTCTTTATGAGAAGTTTTCACGACCACACTCCGCACAGAGCTACATACTTTCGCAACGACAGGAAACTTTCTGATTTGATATTGCCAACTCAATTGATCAATTCACTACAGTGCGAATAAAAACATGAAGTAAAGACTTAAATACATATTTGCTATTTCACTACAATAAAAAATGAAAAGAAATTTCGTTTAATATCATGCTTCATTTACAACCTATATAAACCTTAACTAAATGACTCTAAAATGATTTAAAAACAATTTCCCAAAATACATACTTATTATATTGGATTTAAATGTCTGAAACTACTTATGTCGTCATTTCGCTTCCAAAGGGTTCAAGTCGATGCTCTGCATGGCGGATACGATTTTCGCAGCAGTATTTCACGAGCAAAATTCGAAAATCTGAACCACAATTTTTTTGAGAGAGTTCTTGATACCGTGAAGAATACTCTTTCTGATTCTGGACTCAAAAGGGAAAACGTGAGATGCGCGCGAAGCATTAGCATATTCAAAATATTTTATTCCTTGTAAAATTTAGTAGCCGACTTTACTTTAACGCAGTGATTGCACACGAAGTGGATTTGTGGCTCGTCATGAAAACATATATTTTTATTGATGTAACTGATGTTGAAACATGAACCATTTTTCTCTTTAACCGCGAAGACTATACCTGAGTCCAATTTATAACCTATGCCTATGACGTTAACAGCTAAATTGTGCTAATCGAACAATGCATGTCATAATTTAGTCATTGTGCCTGCAACTACTAGCAAGCCTATGCTAAATAGAGGTGCGTTCCGCGGTTTCACTCAGTTATTTGCATCTGGCCCTCCTGTATTAAAGGTTGCACACCTCTGATCTACAATATTTGTAGCGTTTGAATTGCCATGTGAGCAATACAAATAATATTTTGTCTACAATGGTAATTTATATACATTTTGGAAATTGCTATCATATTGCAAAATTACGATTTCACTATTTTTTTAGATTGACGATGTTGTTCTTGTCGGAGGCTCAACGCGAATTCCAAAAATTCAAGAAATGTTGGAAAAGTATTTTGACAACATCGAGCTTAAAAGAACTATCAATCTCGACGAAGCAGTTGCTTATGGTGCAGCCGTATACGCGTCTGCACTTGGTTCTATAAAAGATCCTGTAGTAAGTAATCGTTTCTTAATAAATTTCCACAATTGAACCAAATTTTTCACCAGCCATTTATCGCGCCCGCTGGGGCTGAGCTACTTAATTGATTGCCCTTCCAAATATGGGAATCTGATAAAGTAGATTTTTGAACATTGCACCGGTTAAAATTCGCTTAAACTTTTTTTTTTTTGTATTAATTTCTTGTCTTCGATGTCCCCATGCGTACAAAAAGTCAAGGCAAATAATTTAATGAAATTCAGCACGTTTGGGGAGAACGCTTTCACCAGGAGATGAAGATGAAATGCTAAAACTAATGATATAGTAGAGACATTTCACGAAATACAAGAATGCATATTCAGTGATATCGGCTTGTTTGGCTAAGTTATGAATCCTTACTCTGGCGCTAAGACAAGAAAATTTTATATTCCAAAAGTTGAGAAAAAATAATACTGTTAAATTATTAACAGTCAAATGACATTTCAATTATCTCAGCTAAAGGAATTCGCTCTTGAAGATGTTAGTCCGCTTTCTATTGGCATCCAAAATCATGGAGGAACAATGGCTTTTGCTATTCCACGAAACACGAAGATTCCAACCAAAGTATGGAGAACCTGGTATACCACGGAAGATAACCAAGAAAGAGGGACATTGAAGGTGAGTATACCTAAAATGTCACAAACTATATTGGGTATATTAATCGAACTATACAATTCATAAGTATGATATTAATATTGCACAGATATATGAAGGTGAGCGCACTTTGGCCAAAGATAATCATTTTCTTGGGGAATTCACAATATCGGGAATTCCACCCGCACCAAGGAGTGAGGGAAAAATTGAAGTGGTTCTTGAAATCAGCACGAGTGGAATTCTCCATGTCAAAGCGATTGAGGAAATCACTGAAAATTCAAGTGAAATAACGATCGCAAGAGACAAAGGACGATTGAGTAAGAGCGAGATAAAACGAATGGTAATATATCTATTAAATTTCTTGAACGCTTACAAAATTGCCAATTATATAAACAAATACGAGAAATTGGACTGCAAAATATTCGCATAATAATTACGTTAATTTCCAAATAGGGGTTTATGGAACAAACTGCCAATATCTCAACATTTTACATGTACGATATTATTTTCAATAGTGTAATAGAAACATATATGTAAATATATGAAATGAAATGGTTTTAAAATTGTTCAGTCTAAATTGCAGCCAGACAGAAACCGTGCATTACACAAACATGAGTTTCAATGTTAGCACAAGAAAGTAAGTCTGAATCTCTTATTTATCATTCTCTATGAAGGTACAGGAAGCAGAAAAGTTTAGAAAAAAGGACCAAGAGTTAAAACAGAGAAGTGACGCAAGAAATGAGCTTGAAGATTACGCGTACAGCGTAAAGGACGGACTGGATCAAAAACATCTAACAAGACAACAAAGAGAATCAATAATGAGCAAAGTGACTGAAATCCTTCAATGGTTGGACATAAACAAGGTAATTGTTCATAAAGTTGCCATCCATAAATTTTAATGATTTTTACCTAAAACGGTTGTTCGAAGAAGTTCTAATAACAATTGTACGCGAACTCTATGTTTGTTGAACTTTGTTCTCGTTGAAATTGTTGGTGATTTTATAACCCAGGGATGTGCAACCTTTATTACAGGAGGGCCGGATAAAAGTAACTGGGTGAAGCCGCGGTCAGCACCTTCATTTAAGATATAGCCTTTCTAGTAGTTGCAGACAAAAAAAATTTTCTTTTTCGTATTGATCTTACGGCATTGTTAGGGGCGGAAATGGTTAGTTGAAACGCATAAATAACTGAAGAAACTGCTGTTCAAATTTATGTCACACCGACTTTAAACGAATTCAGTGAAAAATACGTTTTAATTACATTGTGTATTTTACGACAGGATATTGCTAGTTAGTTTTGCTAATATAGCAGTGGCATTCAGATACTGGTACAGGCTTTGCGATGCAAAGAGATTGGTGCTCTTCGCACGTACCAGAATAACTAAACCTAAAAATTCGTTTCGCGGGCACACTGTTCAAAACTGGTCATATTTTCGCGGGCATTGTGGGCCGCAGTTTGCACATGCCTGCTATAACGCATTGGAGCTGAAAATTATATGCTTAATCAATATGAGGTGCTATGTGTTGAAAAAATTTGCTGTTTTCGCGTTATTTAAATTGAAGTATTGGCGGCGACAAATTTTATAAGTAATCTAATCCATCTATGTTGTAATTTGTTTTTAGCTCTTATGAATACTGGAACATAAAGTTCGTTAAGTCAATTAATATTTATTCAAGCACTTCCAAAGTTTAAAAAATTTTACATGCCATTTTTTGTATTTAGATAGAACCTCCGGAAATGTCAGAATTGGAAGCGAGGAAAAGGGAATTTGAGAGGGCAGTTGAATAAGTTGATAATAGATATACTTTCCATTATCTTGCATATGTACATACTAATGATTACAAAAAGCTTAATATAGGACTCGTGGGTATTCCGAAGCAAGCTAATCGCGTAAACGATTAAACACATATAGTAGTTTGTTTTCCAAATTGTTAATCAATTATTTTGTTAACCCTTCTTTCTACAGTCGGAACGCCCATATGGGTTTACTTCACTATAGTTCTCAAATTTCGGTACTTATAGGGTCAATATCGCTCTTAGCTGTTTATCGACGTAATGCCCTGATATGAGAGAAGCGATAAAACCTTCCAGCCGTGACGCAAAGTGCGAATCGTATAAATAACCTGGATTTCAAAATCACCTGTCAGACGTCTGAAAATGTCGACTCAGCTCAGACAGGAGATACTCCTTTATAACCACTTATTATTGTTTTAGCATGTATTTTCAGTCATACTAACTATCCCTGGCGCTGTGTTGTTTTGATAAATATGATTTCGACTGCTCCATAGTTGGCAGAGGTATGGAGATTTTTTGTATGTAAAAAAAACGTAAAATTAATGGTAATTTTAACGCGTAAATGCGCGTATGGGATTGTTTACGCCGTTCTACGCGCATTTCCGTCGAAAAAATTTAATTTTTCTGCATTGGGGGTGGTCTGTGCAGTAATAATAAGAGCTGTGACGTCATCAGTATCGGTAATTTGACCTTGAACTTGACAATACTGTAAATACAATTGTGTATTTCAGAGTAATAACCATTTATGCTATAATAGTCGTTTTGGTATGGTTATGTTAGGAAAAAACGTTGAAGAAAAATTTAATTAATTATGATATAATTATTAACCCTCTACTGTACACAGAATACCTCAAAGTCCAATTTCTTTTTAGAAATTTTTGAAATTTTTTTGCAAAAATGTTTTTCGAGAAGTGTGTTTTAAATATATATTGCTGAATAGAACTCTAGCAGACGCTTTTAAAAAGCCATGAGTAAAGCTTTAGGGCTTAATGGTTGACATAAAAAAATAAGTTTGAAAATACCCATAAAATGGGCAGGGCTTGGAGCTTTAAAAGTAGACTTCGAAACTTTCATTATGATGAAATTACCCTGTTGCCTTCGGGACTATAGCTTTCATTCATTTTAATTTTTTACAGACTGAGATTTTTCGATTCACTCAATTTCATGATCACGATTAATTGCGTCAGAAATATGATTTTCGGCTGAGTTAACCCGACCCAGTTGAGATAGCAAACGTTTTCTATTGTTTTATTGATTTTCTACCAAATTTCAATATTATTTCAGTTCACTTTCACATTGTAAATAATAAAAAATTCGTCACATTAAACGTATTGTAACAGTGTGAGAACATTCACGGGAGATGGTATTGGAATGGTTGAATATGAGTGCGCAAGCTTTTTCTGATGCCTACTGACTCGCAAAGCTCATAGCTGAGACAAACTGCGCGCAGAGACAATTTACTAGTCTCGACATTGTTTCTTTGACAGCCTACTAAAACCCGAACTAATTAGACCGGTAGACTTTGACTGAATGCCAGAGGTGTGTACACGACAGATTCATGTACACAATGTTGATGTAAAGATTGGAAGTCAGATACAGCGTTTGAGTCGTTAGTTGATTCAAGTTTAAAATTAATTTTACGCAACTGATTTGACGTGACGCTTGGCTTAAAACATAAATTTCCAATAAATCTGCGAGACTACAAAACGACATGGTTATCTCAGAAAAGTCAAACGAGTCGACGGTGGTTTAGATCTCCGCTAATATTCGAGGCCCGCTACAATTCAGAGTTGCTGCCGGGCAATACGGGGGTGTTTCTGTACCAGCAGCCTACTGCATTGAACAGGTTACCAAAATCGCCAGTTCGTTTGATCGCTGAGCGCCTCGTCGACATCCCTTGCGTGTGATTGAACTGCGGATATTGATTAAAAAAATGTTCAATGATATTTCCAAGGCTTTACCAGTTTATGGATTATAGAGATAGGAACTGGATTTTTCGAAGGAGCAGGCTATTTTCTTCTGCGAAAGTGAGCGTATTAGAAATTTTAATATTTGACTTATTTGAAGAGAAAATGCCGGCAAATTGTAATAAAGTGGAAATTTCCCAAAGGTCGGCGCGCATATTCGGTCCTGCCATGGAAACGAAACATCAATCTGAACTTCCGATGACAGACAGAGAACGGCTGAGAGTGGAATCATTTTATACTTCATTTGTTTAAACTCTTGTAGGAAATAGAGGCATTGAATATGAACAAAAAATAAGAGTATTACAAAAAGTAAAAAAATTCGTGGACAGAATTTTGAAGGCAGCAATCGATTCCAATTTTTAGTACTTGCTTATTTCCTCATGGGTTCTTCTACTTTTTTTATTCCGCGAGAACACTTTCACCGTAAAATTGAGAAATACATGATATAACACTTCTCATACCATTAGTTTTATATATATACTCTATTTAAACCCACGATTGGCTATATCATGACACTTGTACACATCACATCTACACGAGTAACTTTTCAACAACCGATAGACTCGGATATCATTCCTATTTGTCATACGGAATTGAGCGAATTTTTATACCGAAAATAAACCAATGATGAATAAAATACAAGAATGTTTAATACGAAGTTCAACGGGAAATTGTAAAAGAATTTTTTTTATATATATTGAGACATAAATGTTCTTCCTGTATGTGAATTTACGATATCTTGTAGATTTTAAAAGTTTTGCTCAGTCAGGTATTAAAATCAATATACTGTAGATGCTTACATAAATGCCTTGGTGTCACGCAAAATAAACGTTAGTCTGCGTGACCCCGATGCTATGATATTTCAGAGCAAACAAAGTGCGATAAGAAACGAAACCATCACCTGATGATCGTCGATTAATCTAAGGCCCATGCGTTAGAAGAATACATTTATTCAAAGTATATTAGCACAAGAGTATTTAAATAACAAATTGCATTATGAAGGACAGAACTAAGTTCACGAATTAAATAATAGCCTGACAATATATTTGAGTAAATAAGATAGAGCTACATTACTAGAAAACAGACAGACAAGGAGGGTGATTGTAATAAATCTCTACTGGCTAGGAGTAAGAGTGGAAGTAGAGGTTTAGTTGAAAAGTCATGAGTTGATTAACAAAGAGAGAGAGAGAAAATTAAATATCAATTTAGGTTGGATCACTCAACTGAACTGAATAGATTCAAAGCGAACAGTAATGAGGATGATAACGTATTCGACAGGCAAAACCGAGAAAAAAACGTATAAAATCACTAAAAATCATGGTTGGAGATGAACTCGAATTTTAAATGATTTAGACTTGCCCTGACGCAAGTGCGACCTAACTCGCTGATTACCTCGAGGCATAGGAAGCTATGAACTATAGTTTCATTTAATTGAAATCGAGGTAGTGTATTCGGAAAATTAATAGATTTATGAAACGTGTAAAAATTATTTTCGGTTTTGGTTGGTGGATCGTATATTAAATAATTATTTGAAATATTGCAATAAATGATTTGCATGCGGTTGTACCATCTATGTAATGCAAGGGACCAATGCTCAAATATATGCACACGGAAGACAAAACTAAATATTTTACCCATAATTTCTTCAGAACTATATCCTGGACAAAGCTGGAATTATGTAGCACTATCGTATCTGTGATTATATTATAGTACTACAACAGGAGTTGTCAATCCGCGGCTCGCGAGCTGCATGAGGCTCTTGAACCAGTTTCATACGACTCTTTGACCTTGGTTATTTTAATTAGGGAAAAAATAAGTTGCAAACTACGATTTATCAATTTCGATCAAACATATTATGATTCCTCGTGCATTCTTCTTTTACGTCGTAGATACAACTTTATTCACTTCACCATGCAATCGTAATCATTACGTCACAATTAAATTCTTTGCTGTGAGACGCACTCATTGCACTACAACGGCTGTCGTAATCGTAGTTCTGCCAGAAATTACCATTTGGGTGAAGTAAATGAAATGCAGATAAAACGTCACAGATTAGCCCTTCGTCGTCGACGACTCATTTAATTCTGAGACGTAAATGCGCTTTAAATTAAGGGAAGGCACCATTGAGTTATGGAAAAGCATGCCAATGGGAAAAAACGCCAATGTCAAACGAGCTGCGCATAGGGTATTGTCAGTGTTTGTTCTGACTGACACCCAAGTGAAAGAACTGCGTCGACTGGCTACAGCGGCATACCAATAGTCCCACTAAGTAGCATGCATAATAATAAATAGCTTGTAAATTTCTGTCATAATCATGTTGGTTTGTAACATTTACAATAAACTAGCATTCTAGCAGAGCTGAATAAAGGTATATCTGATGTTCATGTGTGTTCTGGTTTATAATATGGCTCTTCGCGTATTAAATTACGAAATGCAGCTCTTGGTCTCTCACTGGTTGGCCATCCCTGCACTACAAGTGCTTCTAGTGGGTGTGGGGTCCTTTATAAACGAAAAAAGCGGGGAGAGCTTTGACGTAGATCGCCATGCGTGGCAAAATAAGAAACCGTGTTCCCATGAATATAAATAAAACAGCAAGATGTTGAATGAAAGATCAGATCTCATAGAATTCATGGAAAATTCCACTTTGAGCCCAATAACATTTGAATCTTTAGTATCACTGGATTGGGCGCCAATTACAGCACAGACTAAAACAGTGTCTTATCTATGTTTGTCAAATAAACGTATGCTGATATAAGTGTTCCACAAACATCTCTTGTGGATACAATGAACCTCGATTCGTTTCTTCACGGTTTTATGTGGTCGACTATATTTCGATTTACCAAGTATGGGCCTGAAATATCTACGTTTAAATATAATATAAGGGTAAACTAAACATATACGAAATACTACCACGCTATTGTTGGTGTTAAAGACATAAAATTGTTATTTTTTTTGTTATATTTTTATTTCGTGCGCCTCTGCTTTTGCGTTAAAAAAGTGCGAACGCTTAACCTACTCCAACAAACATAGTTGTGGGGTTAAAGTAATTGCTGTGATAACTGTGTATAATTAGTATTTGTATTAGCAGTTTCTTTTTATGATGCAACGGGTTATTGCAGAATACAGAATCCCATAGTAGTTAATTAACTAGCAAAATGGACTAACTGTTTCAAATGCAACTTCACTAATAGATTATACATAAACGTTGGTAAAACAAAATAATGCCGGCGATAGGAATTGACTTGGGGACTACAAACTCATGCGTGGCGGTTTTTCGGAACGGAAGGGTATGTATATGCTATGCTAATTATGGTGCGGCAGTGGAGAAACAGTTGATAAATAAGAATGAATATTAAGTCTGCTATAGAGAATTTTAATGCTGTTGTGGATTTTTTTTGAGGCAACATTATCCCAAACAATCAAGTTTTAAAACGTAACTTATGGATGAAATCACGAGGATAATTCTTGAAAGTATGATGAATTCTAACCTATGTGGTGCAGACATGGGAGATAAAACTTTTGCATTAACAGCAAAATTGTTGTTTATAATATGATTATTATTTATTATACAAGCACGCTCATTCCGCTTCTCCCGCAAAAACGCATGGCGGCATCGACCAGATGTTGGAGTGCGATGCGCAGTGCATTTGTTTGGTCGAGAGTGGTCATGTGACTATCAATGACATTGATGAATTGTGACCAAAGTGAACGATTTTCTAGTGCAAGTTTGATGTTCCCTTTTTAGTGAATTTATTGGCGCCATTCAGAAAGTTCATATACCCGACACGACATTGTTTAGTAATGGAATGTAAACTTTGGCCATTATTTTTTGAATTAGAAGAAAATTTCAGCAGCATCTCACAGATTTTCGAAATCACCAAATTTACATAATACATAGTTCGTATTAACAGCCATTTTATTGTAACCACAAATGTTAAAAGCACATGGAATTTTCCCGGAATTTCGCGATATTTAATATTCTCTGGTCATTCAGGATAAATCGAACTCAGACCAGGGTCAAAAATCAAATGCAACTATTTCTCAAGGATATGCGAGTTATGATATTAATCCAATTAAAGAGTTCAGCTGCACACTAACACAAATGTCTTTCTGTAACGTTTCGTCCGACCAGAATCAGACTTCCTCAGACAAGAAGTTTACAACAATGTAAAAAGCTATCAAGCAGTAAATTCACAACACAAATTAATTTTATTTTTTTATCTTCTGTGTAGAATTTGATGCTCCTTATCACAATTTGTTAATAAGGTCCCAATTTAAAGCAAACAATATTATCATTACTGTCCCAGGGACGCAATTCTTACCTGTATTTCGTTGTAAATAAATAATAAATTTTATTCTGCCTTTCATTGCGCCGTGATTTGTATTATTGAAAGTCATTGCGTCGGAAAAAGAGAGTCCTTCTTTCCCTTTGAGCGCCCAAACGACGTTTGAATTGTTCCTTATCTGTTTCATGTAGAGAAAGGAAAATGCCCTTTACTGAATTACAATCAACAATTCCAGATTCTTATTTGTCATTATCGGCGCCAACTAAAAAAGATAATGTCCCGAAAGCAATAGTGTTATGTGCAACGTTTTGAATTACTGGTACATAGTCTTATTTTACAAAATGTTTAATTTACAGTCAATATACGCGAACAACAGAATCACTTCAGGTATTTATTTCGGAGTTATGTATTGGTCTCGGGACTCGGACACGAATCCAGCCCAAATACTCGAAATCGGCCAAGCAGAACCTTTTTGGATTTGTGGCACCCCTAGCATTTGGCACCGAGCTATGGCCGGTAGTAACTAATATCGATTCCAGCCTGCATATATCAATGATTGTCAGTTAGATGGAAGGAGTAACACAAATGTGCAAGGCTTTTCTGTTCACGCGAAGAAGGAAGCTTGGCAACTGTCACAGTGGTTGAAACGAAACTCCGTTAACAGAACGGCACGTATTTAATTTGTAATATTAACTGAAGGAACGCTTTTTCGAGTATCTATGCTGTATGAAATGAATTAAAAACAAAAGCTAGGGCACCCCACATTGGTTAAATCAGCCAGGGCACTTTCGCACTTTTTTTTTCAACTGCGAAGCACCTTCGCACTTATAATTTCCTTAGAGTGAACACTGCAACCAATAGTATCTGTCGAAAGCCAACTTCAAGAATTGAAAATGCAATAATCCATGAATTATTTAGATTTACGCTATGACTTTTTCAACCCAAAAGGTTTGTAATTACTGCACAAATTGGCGGATATAAAACATGGGCATACTTTCATGTAAAATTTGTCATGTGTAAGAAATATTTCCGTCTACATATTTTTATCATTTATCTCTTGATAAATAGTATAACTTAATTATTGTTTTTCAGCAATTTGTCCTGTGACGGTTTGAAATGTGCGAAAAAATCATAACAGCATAACTCATTCCTTGGCCTAAAAATTTAACTTGGCTTACTGGATTAATTATATTTTTTGTTTCATTTCACAGGCAGAAATTATCGCAAATGATCTCGGAAATCGAGTTACTCCGTCCTATGTCTCGTTCACGGGAAATGAAAGACTTGTTGGCGAAGCCGCTAAAGAAGAGGCGACTGAATATTTCGAGAATACTCTTTACCGTGAATATTTTTATAAAAAAAAACTTTGTAGCCAATTTCGACTCTAAAATATTGATCTTGTACTCCATCCTGTGAATTGTAAAATAAAAACCTTCTGTCGTACGTACTTCTGACGCAACTTTGATCTAATTTAATAAAGAGCCGAGACAATTGGACCCAACTATGTTAGGATCACCTAGTAAAGATATTGGGATTCGTGCACTTTACTCAGGGTGAAATAACTTCAATAGATAATACAAAACTTGAGGAAAATTTGCAAAGGGTTGGGGTCCGATTGAAAACAGTAGCTTGTTACGTAGCCAGTGTATGCTTTTAGGAAACACTGTTGGGAATTAGGTCGCTAATAATTTAAATAAACTTATATCATATTTTGTGACTGAAAAATAATATATCAATTTTGGTATGCCTAAGTGACAACTGTATTGACTTAAAACAGTGTTCAATATAATTTTAGAAATTAAACGTTTGATTGGACGAACATATGATGACCCTTCGGTTCAAGCTGATATGAAATTATGGGGATTCACCGTTATTAATGATGGTAACAAGCCAAAGATATCGGTAAGTAACCACTGAGAGCAATATAAAAGGTATTATACCATTCATCGTCAAGTTGCAGTAATCATTTTTTTTGTTATTTTATTTTCAGGTAGTACATGGCCACAAAAGAAATGTATTCCGCCCAGAACAAATAAGTGCGATGGTGCTGGAATATATGAAAAACGCAGCTGAGGCATTCTTGGGTGAAACCGTAACTGATGCAGTAATTACAGTCCCTGCATATTTCAACGATGCACAACGAAGAGCAACTAATGATGCTGGGGTAATCGCAGGTCTCAACATTATTGGCATGATCAATGAGCCGACTGCTGCCGCTGTGGCGTATGGACTAGATAGGCAGGTAATGCTATTTTTATTTCCTATTCAACCGTTTGTGCATGTTCCAAAATATATCTATTTTATTCAATTAGCTGGTTATAAAACTCGCTGTATATGCCTATCCATTTTACTTCATATAAACAAACAAAAGTTGAACTATAACATGTACAGTCAAAAATATGCATATGCAGTCAACTCATATAGACATGGAGCTAATGTCATAGGCCTATAAAGCTACAGCCATATGCATATACAACCAATTCACTATTATATACAGCCATCACAGTAATGTACAACATACACAGGATATGAAAAATTTGTCAAAGAACATTATACCTTGTTTGCAATCCCAGTTTTAAAACTAAGAATCGATTCCAATGCACCGAAACCGATTCTACCCAATTCCACGAAAAATCGATTCTACTCGATTCCACGAAAAATCGATTCTGGAATCGAATCCGGAGTCGATTCCGCCATCCCTAGCTTGTGGCCCGTATAAATGAGTTGTCGGTATAGTGATACGACATTGACTGTGTATACATGGACCTTTGTTTATACATCAATTACTTGACTAAAAATGTTTATTGATTCGACCATATACCCATATGAAATTCCTTGTGTATCTACACTACTTGAATGGCTGTTTAATATATAAATTTGGCAGTATATTAGTTGACTGAACATAAATATATTTTAGCTGTATTTTTATATCGCGTTACCAACCCTATCGCAATTGGTCGGAGTATTATGTTCTGGTTACATATGCATATTTGATTGGTTCTCTTTAAATATGACTGTATATTCAAATAGGTTGGCTGCTTATCATTTTTCTTCACTGAATATTTAAACTTATAAACAATATTCATTTAAGTTATCAGTTTGTTGATAACGTGTTAGTTTGATTCTAATTATTAATACGTTCAATCATTTCACACAGAGCGACAATGAACGAAATGTTCTCATATTTGATCTCGGCGGAGGCACCTTCGATGTTACCATCGTGAAAATTAAAGGTCGCAAGTTTAATGTGAAAGCTACGGGTGGGGACACTCACTTGGGGGGTAAGATACAAACGCATTTTATGCGTATGATAATGTATACCGTATAGCAGGGGTCTCCAACTCAAAATATGTCGCGGGCCACTTTTTGAAATTTATTGACGACGCGGGCCACAAACTAACATATTATTATATACAAAAATCAATAAAGTAAATCTGAATATATTTGTTGAAATTACCCTCGAATCTTACACCAAACGAGACATGAAACATATTTGTTTACTTGTGTTGGATATTTGGCACCGTTTTGTAGCGGTGAGAGACTTGATGTTTGGCCATATTTTGCGTTGGTTTGCTGGTCTTTTGACAGCATACAAACTCTCGACCGTTATTTTTGTTTTACTTTTAACAGTTTGTTGTACCGAACACTTGATGTTACATAAAACGATAAAACTCATAGTTGACATCATACTATTCTATTTTTTTCTGGAAAAATCTCAACCACGTGGCGGGCGGCACAAAATGCTTTGCGGGCCGCGTGTGGGATACTCCTGCCGTATAGCATGGTTGACCATAAACGTAACAACCAGGTTGTGTAAGCTATTATTATGATTATCAACTAGTTGAAACTTTGCACAATATGTAACTTATGTCTCTCTCTATATATACGTAGGTGAGGACTTTGATAACATACTTGTGGAATATTTTGTTTCCGAGTTCAAGCAACAACGCGGTGAAGATATATCAAAAAATAAAAGAGCATTGAATCGTCTTCGAGTGGCGTGTGAGGCAGCAAAAAGAAAATTGTCTTCGTCTACAAACGCTAAGTATGTTATACGTTATTTTATCATCGTTTAAGACATGCACACGTGATTTTTTTTTCTTGAGAAGTTTTCACGATTTTCACTCCGCACAGAGCTACGTACTTTCGCAACATGCTTTATTTACAACCTATGCATCATTTACAACCTATTTAACTAAGTGACTTTAGAATTATTTAAAAACAATTTTCCAAAATATATACTTAATATATTGGATTTGAATGCCTGAAACTACTTATGTCGTGGTTTTGTTTTTAAAGGGTTCAAGTCGATGCTCTGCAAAAGGGATACGATTTTCGCAGCAACATTACACGAGCAAAATTTGAAAATCTGAATTACAATTTTTTCGAGAGAGTTCTTGATACCGTGAAGATTACACTTTCTGATTCTGGACTTAAAAAGGAAAACGTGAGATATGCACGAAGCATTAGCATACTCTACTTCAACGCAGTGATTTTACACTTGTTCTGAGAACCTAAACTTTTTTGCTGTAACTGATGTTGAAACAAATTATTTTTCGTTCCAATCCCTAAACCATTTGAGACTGACAGACAATTACTTGAATTGGAGCCACGTTTTGAACAGATGATTTCGAGCGAACTCGATTTATACATACCGTATATACAATGTACACATACACTATGGTAACTAAACAAAATTATGTTGGCATTTAGTTTTTTATATATATATTCACACATTGGGATAATTTTTGTGAACAAAACAAGCCATAAGTAGCCATTCATACGATGCTAGATGAATAACTTCATTAGTCACTAAAAGTTGTGTACTTGTTGAAAGTCGTGCTTGTTATTTAGTTCTCGGGAATTCTGTCAGCTAACTATTGTAATTATTGATTATATTACATAACAAACTGTGATACTAGGTGTATCTAAAATCAAGATTAGAGCCTGTTTTGGTGCCTATTTCTCAAACATTTCCCCCGGCCGTGCCGTCGCACACTTTTTGTCGCTTCCCTTTTCTGGCCCTCAAATTTTATTCTGCTGTGTATTTTGGCTCGCGGTGACAATTTGGGGAACCCCTTATGTGGATGTGGATTGTTTCTTAAATACATACAAATTTTTTAAGGATACAAATAGTTTTAGCGCTAATAGCAAATTATTTGCCAACCCCTAAATTTCGAAACACTCCCCCTAAAATGAAAAGCTGGGGAACATACTAGGTGAGAGCATAGGAATTAAAATCGAGATGTATCATCAGCGATGCCAACACAACGAGCTATACGCCTGGTCGGCAATCTACGGCCCGCGAGGCTTCACTGTTGTTAATTGATATATAAACATTTTCTTAGGCAAGTTTTGAAAATTCTATCATGATGCAAAATTAGGATTTCACTATTTATTTAGATTGATGACGTTGTTCTTGTTGGAGGCTCTACGCGGATTCCAAAAATCCAAGAAATGTTGGAAAAGTACTTTGACAACATAAAGCTTAAAAGAACTATTAATCCCGAAGAGGCAGTTGCTTGTGGTGCAGCCGTATACGCGTCTTCACTTGGTTCTGTAAAAGATCTCGCTGTAAGTAGTCGTTCCTCAATAAATTTCCACAAATTAACCAAAAAGCAATGATCAAGCGCGCTAGTGTTTGCTGGCCCTTATTAAAACGAAAATCTGAAAAAGCAGATTTTGGGACATTGCAATTGTAAAATGCCTTTTGTCGAAATAAACTTTTTGTCGGCGCCGCCAATCATATTTCCAATGTTATCAATCTACTTGCCACACACAAAATTCTTAGAACAGTTGCCGACCACAAAGGGGCAAAAACGAACTCAGAGTGCATAAAATATTTTGAGATGTTTCTTTTAATTAAGTATATTTATATAGATTTCAGAATCAACGCAATAAGTAATAGGTACTGCCATAGTTGAGTTTGCATAAATAAATTACAAATTTATTACAAATCACCATTATTGGTGGCAGCTCACAACCATACGAGTAGTAGATTAAGATAAATCCTTCCTATAGCCACAATGGTTTATATATATATATATATTTTGTGATTAACCGACAACACTACCAAAAACGGGTGCGATTATCATTAAATGTTTTGTAATCGAATAACAATACAAATCGTTAAATAAAAGAATACATATTAAATAAATTGGCTTATTTCGTTTTCAAATTATGTAGTGTTTCGACAAAAGACTTTCTATTCTAAAGATTGAGAACACATACTGCTTAGTTAAGTAACATTTCAATTATCTCAGCTAAAGGAATTCGCTCTTGAAGATGTTATTCCACTCTCTATTGGCTTCGAAAATTATGGAGGAACATTTACTTTTTCTATTCCACGAAATACGAAGATTCCAACCAAAGTATGGCAAACCTGGTATACGTCGGCAGATAACCAAACAACAGTGTCATTTACGGTTCGTCTACATAACATATTTCAAACAATAAGGTATAATTAGTTATTACAGGTTAAAAATATATAATTGATAAATTTGAAATTTATACTGCACAGATATATGAAGGTGAGCGCACATTGGCCAAAGATAATCGTTTCCTCGATAAATTTACATTATCGGGAATTCCACCTGCACCGAGGAAAAAGGGCAAAGGCAAAGTGCTAATCGAGATTAACGCGTGTGGAATTCTTCATTTCAAAGCTATTGAAGAAATCACTGGAAATTCAAGTGAAATAAAAATCGCAAGAGACAAAGGTGGATTGAGTGAGAGTAAGATAAAACGAATGGTAATATATTAAACTTATTTAACGCTCATAGAATTGCAAAATATATAAATAAATACGAGAAAACTGGCCTGCAACATATTCGCGCATTAATTACCTTAAATTTCCAAATAGAGAAACAGGGAACAAACTGCAATTATCTTAACATTTTAAATGTACAATATTATTTTCAATGGTGTGATTGAAACATATGTGCAAATATATAAATATAATAATTTTGAAATTGTTCAGTCCAAAACTGCAGCCGGACTGAAGCCGCACATTACAGGAATATACAGAAACATAATTTTCTCGTTAGCAAAAGCAAGTAAGTCTGAATCTCTTATCTCTCATTCTCTATGAAGGTACAGGAAGCAGGAAAGTTTAGGGAAAAAGACCAAGAGCTAAAACAGCGAAGCCAGGCAAGGAATAAGCTTGAGGATTACGCGTACAGCGTAAAAGAAGGACTGGATCGAAAAAATCTAACGCGGAAGCAAAAAGAAGCAATTATGAAAAAAGTGAATAAAATTCTTCAATGGTTGGATATAAACAAGGTAATTGTTTATAAAATTGAAATCAATGACATATTCAATATCAGGTATGAAAAACTGATATGAGGCGTTAATTGAAAAAGATTTGCTGTTTTCGCGTGATTTATAAATTGAAGTATTGATGGCGAGAAGCTTCATAAGTACTACGTTGCAATATAGGGTGTTAAAAAAGTAACGCGAAATATTTCTTCATTGCAACGTTAAAAAAAGTAACTGTTAAAACACGTCAGTCGTGTACTGTTTAAATGGCATTTTACCGTAATTAAATACTGTTAAACGACGTCAGTCGTTAAATGTTTTAAGTAGCATTTCGTCTCAATTTCTGTTAATTTTCTTAGCACCCTGTAACCTTGCTAATTTTCTGTTAGCTCTTATGAATACATGAAACATAAAGTTCGTTATGTCAATTAGTATTCAGTCTAGCACTTCCAAAGTTTGAAAAAATTGTTTTATTTATTCAGACAGAACCTCCGCAAATGTCTGAATTAGAAGCAAAGAAAAAGAAGTTGGAAAGAGCAATTAAATAACTTCATAATAGATTTTTTCACCTATTCTGGCATATGTACATACTGATGATTACAAAACTCTAAATAACAAAACTCGCGGACATTCCGAAACAAACTATTTAGACGCAAACACGATTAATTATTCACATATCGTAGTTTGTTTTTCCGAATTGTTTTTCAACTACAGAATTAAGTACTTCTAAAGTTTTATTTGGTTGGAATTACCCTGTTGCCTTCGGGACTTCATTCTTTTTAATTTTTCACGATCCTAAGATCCTTTAATTTACTCAATTTCCTGATCCCGAGTAATTACGCCGGAAATATGATTTTCAGCTGAATCATCTTGAGATAGCAAACGTTTTTCTTTGTTTTATTAATTTTCTACCAAATTTCAATATTATTTCAGGTCACTTTCACATTGTAAATAATGAAAACATTCGCCACATGAAACGTATTGTCACAAAGTGAGAACATTCACAGGAGATGGTTGAATATGTAAGCGCAGGCTTGTCCTTTTGCCAACTGATTCGCAAGGCTCATAGCTGCGCAGAGACAATTTGCTAGTCTCGACGCAGCTATTTTGATGGCCCACTAAAACCCGAACTAAATAGACCGGTAGACTTTGACTGAATGCCAGAGGTGTGTAAGTGACGAATTCATGATCTCGGTGCAAAGATTGAGAGTCAGCTACAGGGTTTAGTTCGCCAGCTGATACAAGTTTAAAATTAATTTCACGCAACTGATTAGACGCGACGCTCCGCTTAGAATAAAAAAATTTCAATAAATAAATTTTATGCGAGGATACAGTACGACATGGGTATTTCAAAAAAGATCAAATAGGTTGGTGGTGGTTGGGATCTCCACTATCCTGGGACTGCCAGCTCATTTTAAGCGCTGCGCTGGTGGTCTACAATTCAGGGTCGCTATCGGGATGTTTCTGTAACAGCAGCGTACCGCGTGAACAGGTCACCAAAACTGCCAGCTCATTTTGAGCGCTGCGCGCCTCGTCGACATCCCTTGCGTGAGGTTGCAAGGCGGATAATAATTCAAAAAATGTTCACTACAATTCTCAAGGCTTTCTCAGTTTATGGATATCGAGATGAGAACTGGGTTCCTCGAAATATCAATTTTAATAATAGGAATTTTATTATTTGACTTAGTTGAAGGGAAAATGGCGACAAATTGTAAAGAAGTGGAAATTTCCCAACGATCGGCATATACTCTGCTGCCATAGAAACGAAACACTAATCCGAACTTCCGGTGACAGACAGAGAACGGCAGAGAGTCGAATAATATTAACATTCATTATTTCAAATTCTTGTGATCTGACAAGAAGAGTGGATTAGTGTATTCAATTTTTTTTTGTGGGTATTTTCGCTTATATTTCAGACCTAATTACGAATAAAAAAGGTCTTTTTATTGTATATTCTTTACAAATATTCAAACTAAAGACATATATGAGTTCACCTGAGTTAAAAATATTCTCTTTTGATCAATTTGATTCTGCAGTTGCAAAATTAAAAAAGATTATATGGCGCAGAATAGCATCGGGGACGTAGCTCATATGGTAGAACGCGCGCTTTGCCTGCACGAGGTACCGGCATCGATGCCCGACGTCTCAAAATTCTTGTTACTTATCGATTTTAATCGGTATGCATGTTGATAGGTATTTGTCTGTTAGATGCACGCGATATCTCACGAAAGCGAGATCGAATCTGCTCCAGATTTTGCATGTGCATTCATCATATGTCGGACCAGCAGCCTATTGATTTTGGATGAATTATGTCGTTTAATTAGCGAGTTATTAATTGATTAGTGGTCACTATGGAGTAAGAGCGCTGTTTTGGGGGATCCCCTAACTTTCAATCGATAAGTCTTCGGTCTCTGACCGATATTCTCGTTTTGGTATTTAATGAAATATAAAAAAGTTTAAATATTCTGAAGCTTTTTCTAAAACACAACACTTTTGCTCAATGGAATAAAAATATACAGTGAGTCCTCGACTTACGACGTTGTTCCGTTCTCGAGACGCAGTGTAACCCGAATTTCAGTGTAAGTCGGAACATTATACTGTACAGTACATAAATTACTCTACACATATCGTACTGTATTGTAAAGTATGGTACTGTAATAAAATGTACAAATAATGCAAAAAAGTACTTTATTAAAAAAACAGAAAACAATTCCATATCACATGAATAAAAGCAAATACTGTACAGTACAGTATTATCTTTTATATTTTTTATGGAGTGCGTTCGTAACCTCGAAACAGCGTAAGTCGCGACCGTCGTAACCCGAGGACTTCCTTGTACCTTACTGGTGATTCCTAAAATTTTGGCAGCTTGGGATTCGAACTCACCCCATCAAAATGACTGGTGCCTAAAACCAGCGCCTCAGACCGCTCGGCCACGCTACTCGCTGATTGGCTGACGTGGTGCCAAAAAAAATATTTCTCTCACCATTCTTTGTTGAAAATACGACATTACAATACAATTTTATTTCGATCTTTCGTCTACTCTACAACACAGAACGCACACAAAAAAAAACAGACAATGACGATGGAAAGATCGGGAAATTGGGCTAAACCTAGAGAAAGGTTTATAGCAAACGCTGTAATCAGCGTTTGTGCCCATTCACCCACACTCACAAAAGTGGAAAAACACATCGCTTACATGAACACGAGAAAGTAATATTCATGGACTAAGCTTACTTTTACAGTTGCTACTTATCGATCTTATGATCGGTAAGTATGTTGATAGGTATTTGTCTGTTAGATGCACGCGATATCTCACGAAAGCGAGGTTAAATCTGCTCCAAATTTTACATGTGCATTCATCATAGCTCGGATCAAAAGCCTATTGATTTTGGATGAATTGTGTCGTATAATTAGCGAGTTAATAATCAATTAGTGATGAAAAGATCTGGATTTTTGCAAATCGAGAGATTTTTGAGACGCGCTGAGTGTGTGTGTGGGCCATGCGCAAGTTTTCACGCTAGTGAGTCAGAGCGAAGGATACACCGCTAGATCGTATCTCGTGATTAAACTTTGTTTTTATTACTTATCGATCTTAAGATCGGTAAGTATATTGATAGGTATTTGTCTGTATGTCTGTCTGTCTGCCTGTGTGTCTGTGTGTGTGTCTGTTAGATGCACGCGATATCTCACGAAAGCGAGATTGAATCTGCTCCAGATTTTGCATGTGCATTCATCTTATCTCGGACCAGAAGCCTATTGATTTTGGGCGAATTATGTCGTATAATTAGCGAGTTATCAATCAATTATTGATATAGTGATCTAGATTTTTGTAAAGCGAGAGAATTTTGAAACCCGCCGAGTGTGTGTGTGCGATGCGCAGTGCGCAAGTTACAAGAGCGGATGAATCGAAACTGCAGTTTCTGTTTTGGGGGATCCCCTAACTATCGATCGATAAGTCATCGGTTTCCAACCGATATTCTCGTTTACTTATTATCAATGTCAAGGATAACGTTTTTATGGCAACTTGCCCGCGGTACGTCGTCCAAATGACGATCTGGCAAGCGAGTACGAAATTTATTCCAAGTGTAATGCATGTTAGATAAAGCTGCTCATAACTTCCGAATGTGCAGATAACTCGTTTTGCACTGACGCACAGATGAGCTGTGGCGCAGTCCCGAGTCTCGGGGTCAAATTTTCGATGACATGTTTCGTAACCAGTTAACAATAAACCCGTTATCTGCGATGTTGACCGGGCATATCGAGCAAACTAGTTTTGGAATGCGCGAGAAAGAAAAATATTTTTGCGTTCAAGCACTTTGGAATGTTCGACCCTCGTCGCGAACTCCCTTCCGTTTCCAAAACATTATTAAATTTGAATAATCAAAATTACCTCGAACGACATACAACTGACTTACTTATTACAAAACAAGCGCAGTAGAGCAGCACTTGTAACCGCATAAATCCGTGTAGAGACAATAATGAAGGATCTATTTTTGTTGTATGTATTAAATATCGGGTCGTTCGAGGACCGCAACAAATTAGCTGGTGGGCCGCAGTTTGCCGACCCCTGGTTTAGGGATATGATTAGATTTCTGAAAGTTTTCCTTTAAAGATTTATAATTTTGAGCATTTGCCTATGATGGTCAGCCGTAAAATTAACTTTTTTTTAAAACTGTTTCAATAATCCAAAATCTTGAGTATGCAGACATGTCGGATGATATCCTAAACTAACATCTCTTTTTGTCGAACGCTTGAATATCCAGTTGTGAAAATCTTGTCTGATCTTCGATAACGTTTGTTTCTTTATCATTATCACGAGCTTCAAAAAATATCACATTTCCAGATAAATCTGTAAGTAGATAACGGCCCTTAGACGTAGCTCCGATATGAATCCCATTCCTTTTTCTATCAAGTACATTGAATAGGATATTTTCCCGTGACCATTCCATATAACAGGTTTCCATTCTAAATATTATTGCCGGTACCAGGTAGATTTGCCATCAAAGTTCTAGCACCCATCGTTCAACACGTTCGCACCCGACGGCGGTCAGATCCGATTCAATGCGACATTCTGCATCTATCTTTCTCTCTTTAGTGACCATAATGACCGACGAAGAAAAAATATATACTACTGAGTAGTAGAGAGATTACAGTACTATATGCACAAAATGCACGTTAGAAGTTCATTTTAGCACGAGAAGCGTACACAGCAACAGTTTCGCCGAAAGCATGCGCCACGAGTTTAAGAGTGCATCCTTCGCAGAAAACGTTGCGTACCGGTAGAGAATTTTCACCTATTTTATCACAGCTATTTCTAGACTAATTTTTGATTACTGCACTTAAACTACAATTAAGTACTCCTTAAACTACAAAGCAGACAAAATGATGATTGGCTTATTTGATTCATACTTAAAATATACTTGAAATATTCAATCCCTGACAACTACAAAATTCTAAAATGTCTTTATATATTAATTTAATTGTGTCCAACGTAACTCGCGGTTGCTTCTTCTTACGTCCAAATTCAAACATTAGTTCTCTGAAATGCCACGGCGATCGGTGGACATAAAAATATGAGATAAACGGTGTATTTAATTTTAATACGTATATTTGGAATCTTGCCAACTCGTTATCGCCGTTAGAAAAATCTCAATAACTGATATAAAATCCCGAAAAGTGCAATTTTATTTTGTACAATGAAAATGCATATGAAGTATATCGTTAAATCAAAAATACATATTCATCGCCGCGATCACGCCACTTGTTAAAAGAGCCGACGTTTACAACGAAAAATGATTTTTCTGTTGTGCAAAGTAATCAATTCGTGACCGATAAGGGCATATTTAAAATGTCTTGCTTTATTAATTTAATTGTCTTCAATTTAACCAGCGTTTGCGTCGACAAAACAAAACAATTTTTTACAATTCACAAATTTAAAATACCTCGGCCATTTGCCGACATAAAAATTTGTGGTAACTGCCCGTCGCCTATTATATATTGTTTTGATCCGTATTTTTTCTATTTTTCAAATTCGACAAATTTGAGATGTGCTTGTAACATAGACTCCGTTCAATCGCAATGCTGACACTCCGATTATTTTTGAAGATAAAACCTCCTGAGAAATCCGTAAATCTGCTGTAAATTCTCATGGAGTAAAATTTATTTCAGTACAATAAAAATTGATGGATATACTTCGGATAAATTATCTTATATATCATCACAAACCGGGAAATAAATCGCGTTTTCAACCTTGTTTAATGATAACACGAAAATTTTCTACGACAATTTTAAAGTAAAGGATAAAAGGCAAATCCCACCCACAATTAACCTGTTTCGATTTTAGTGACGGTATGTTCCTAAACGACGACCAAACATAATGTGCCCGTAGGCACACGAAATTTCGCGATTTTGCGATTACAAAAATAAAATAACTATCATGTTTATCGTGGCACAAATTTATGATTTAGAAAGAATAAAAACCGACGTAAGGGCGCTTACGGCCTAAATAACACGCTGATGAAAACATGGGCGATTTTAGCAGAAGTCAATTGCACGCTTTTTCAGTTTTCACATTTCCGTGCGAGTACAAAAATAAAATAATTATCATTGTTCCCGCGCACAAATTTGTGATTTAAAGAGAACAAACACCAATGTGAAGGGCGTTCACGGCTCAAAAAACACGCCGCGTTGATGAAAACAAACGGCGATTTTAGCAGAAGGCAATTGCACGTGTTATCGGCAACTTTTTCACTTTTCAGAAAATTCAAAGGGGGGTCGACCCCGTCCCCGCCCCCTGGCTGCGCCACTGTTTACAACCACGACTGAATCTGTCTGAGTGACAAAAGTGTCTGAACGGATGCGAATTGGCCCATTGAGACGTCACTTTTTGCATCTTGCTGATTGACCAATGTTACGAAATAAACAAGTAAGTGGAAACTCGAGTCAACATACCCTGAAAAAAAAAATTTCGCCTTTTTTCGTGTAAAATAAGGCACGTCCATAACTGTATTTTATTTATGTAGGCGCCATATTCATTCATACCACTGGAGTTGCTATTGAGCAACTTCCCCTTTAGCTGGTTTGTCAGATTGTCAGCAGTGGGGAATTTCCTTGTGTATTAGGTCATTATTATAGTGTTTTATTACCGTAAACCCATGTAATTCTAGCCCTACAGGTTAATTTTTCCCCAGTTTGAAATAGCTCTGTTCACCAGTGATCTTGTATTTGTGACCAGTCTACTTTCGCAGTTGATTTCCTCTGAGATTTCCGTATTTCTATGCGTATTGTTTTAGGAATAAATTCGTTATTTTGGTTAAAATTCATAAAAAAACTGGAAATTGCTTATTGTGAAATTCTCAAAATTGTAAAATAGATCGATAAAAAGCCCATTTTAAATTAGACAACAGATGTCAACCAAAAATATTATTTTATCGATGACACCAAATGCTAACTAGAGCAACATGCAGCTTTAACAGGCTTCAACGCGTAAAAAAAACTGAAGACGCGTTTTGCTCACTGGAGCGTGAAAGCGTGGTCAGTCATGCATAAAATTTGCAATTTATGATGGGGGACTTATTATCTGCATGTGATGTAAATTTCGAGTCTCTAAGTAGTGTCGTTCTCGAGAAGAAGATGAAAATGTAAAATCCTATATTGCTCACTGGAGCGTATCGCCGAGGTCACTCATGTGTATACTTGACATATCGTATCCGGAACATGTCCATTAATCATTGTTATGAATTTCAACCCAATAGCATGTATCAATTTTGAGAAATCGCAAAAAAACTGAAGACGCGTTTTGCTCACTGGAGCGTGAAAGCGTGGTCAGTCATGCATAAAATTTGCATTTTATTGCTAGCTGAAAACTTCTGCACATTTGAGGTGAATTTCAAGTTTGTAGGACCAATTTGAAAAAAAAATAATAAAAATTAGAGCTGCGTGCAGCTTTAACAGGCTTCCCGCGTAAAAAAAACTGAAGACGCGTTTTGTTCACTGGAGCGTGAAAGCGTGGTCAGTCATGCATAAAATTTGCAGTTTACAATGGGGGACTTATTGTCTGCATGTGATGTAAATTTCAAGTCTCTAAGTATTGTCGTTCTCGAGAAGAAGATGAAAATGTAAAATCCTATATTGCTCACTGGAGCGTATCGCCGAGATGACTCATGCGTATCCTTGACATATTGTATCCGGAACATGTCCATTAATCATTGTTATGAATTTCAACCCAATACCATGTATCAATTTTGAGAAATCGCAAAAAAACTGAATACGCGTTTTGCTCACTGGAGCGTGAAAGCGTGGTCAGTCATGCATAAAATTTGCATTTTATTGCTAGCTGAGAACTTCTGCACATTTGAGGTGAATTTCAAGTTTGTAGGACCAATTTGAAAAAAAAATAATAATAATAAATAATAATATTATATAATAATAATAAAACACAGGAATACAATAGGTTCCCTGCTGACAAGCAGCGGGAAGCCTAATAAATAATAACTAGAGCTGCGTGCAGCTTTAAAAGGTTTCCCGCGTAAAAAAAAAACTGAAGACGCGTTTTGCTCACTGGAGCGTGAAAGCGTGGTCAGTCATGCATAAAATTTGCAATTTATGATGGGGGACTTATTATCTGCATGTGATGTAAATTTCAAGTCTCTAAGTAGTTTCGTTCTCGAGGAGAAGATAAAAATGTAAAATCCTATATTGCTCACTGGAGCGTATCGCCGAGGTCACTCATGCGTATCCTTGACATATCGTATCCGGAACATGTCCATTAATCATTGTTATGAATTTCAACCCAATAGCATGTATCAATTTTGAGAAATCGCAAAAAAAACTGAAGACGCGTTTTGCTCACTGGAGCGTGAAGCAAATCCTATATTGCTCACTGGAGCGTATCGCCGAGGTCACCATGCGTATCCCTTGACATATTGTATCCGAACATGTCCATTAATCATTGTTATGAATTCAACCCAATAGCATGTATCAATTTTGAGGAATCGCAAAAAACTGAAGACGCGTTTTGCTCACTGAGCGTGAAAAGCGTGTCAGTCATGCATAAATTTGCATTTTATTGCTAGCTGAGAACTTCTGCACATTTGAGGTGAATTTTCAAGTTTGTAGGACCAATTTGAAAAAAATATAATAAAAATAAATAATAACAGAGCTGCGTGCAGCTTTAACAGCTTCCCGCGTAAAAAAAACTGAAGACGCGTTTTGTTCACTGGAGCGTGAAAGCGTGGTCAGTCATGCATAAAATTTGCAGTTTACGATGGGGACTTATTATCTGCATGTGATGTAAATTCAAGTCTCTAAGTAGTGTCGTTCTCGAGAAGAAGATGAAAATGTGAATCCTATATTGCTCACTGGAGCGTATCGCCCGAGGTCACTCATGCGTATCCTTGACATATCGTATCCGGAACATGTACATTAATCATTGTTTATGAATTTCAACCCAATAGCATGTATCAATTTTGAGTAATCGCAAAAAAACTGAAAACGCGTTTTGCTCACTGGAGCGTGAAAGCGTGGTCAGTCATGCATAAAATTTTGCAAACTATGATGGGGGACTTATGTCTGCATGTGTGTAAATTTCAAGTCCCTAAGTATTGTCGTTTCTCGAGAAGGAAGATGAAAATGGTAAAATCCTATATTGCTCACTGGAGCGTATCGCCGAGATGACTCATGCGTATCCTTGACATTATGTATCCGGAACATGTCCATTAATCATTGTTATGAATTTCAACCCAATACCATGTATCAATTTTGAGAAATCGCAAAAAAACTGAATACGCGTTTTGCTCACTGGAGCGTGAAAGCGTGGTCAGTCATGCATAAAATTTGCATTTTATTGCTAGCTGAGAACTTCTGCACATTTGAGGTGAATTTCAAGTTTGTAGGACCAATTTGAAAAAAAAAAAATAATAATAAATAATAAATAAACTAGAGCTGCGTGCAGCTTTAACAGGCTTCCCGCGTAAAAAAAACTGAAGATGCGTTTTGCTCACTGGAGCGTGAAAGCGTGGAAAGTCATGCATAAAATTTGCAAATTATGATGGGGGACTTATTATCTGCATGTGATGTAAATTTCAAGTCTCTTAGTAGTGTCGTTCTCGAGAAGAAGATGAGAGTGTAAAATTCTATATTGCTCACTGGAGCGTGTCGCCGAGGTCACTCATGCGTATCCTTGACATATCGTATCCGGAACATGTTCATTAATCATTGTTATGAATTTCAACCCAATAGCATGTATCAATTTTGAGAAATCGCAAAAAAACTGAAGACGCGATTTGCTCACTGGAGCGTGAAAGCTTGGTCAGTCATGCATAAAATTTGCAAATTATGATGGGGGACTTACTGTCTGCATATGATGTAAATTTCAAGTCTCTAAGTAGTGTCGTTCTCGAGAAGAAGATGAAAATGTAAAATCCTATATTGCTCACTGAAGCGTATCGCCGAGGTCACTCATGCGTATCCTTGACATATTGTATCCGGAACATGTCCATTAATCATTGTTATGAATTTCAACCCAATACCATGTATCAATTTTGAGAAATCGCAAAAAAACTGAATACGCGTTTTGCTCACTGGAGCGTGAAAGCGTGGTCAGTCATGCATAAAATTTGCATTTTATTGCTAGCTGAGAACTTCTGCACATTTGAGGTGAATTTCAAGTTTGTAGGACCAATTTGAAAAAAAAATAATAATAATAATAATAAATAAATAATAATAATAATAATAAAACACAGGAATACAATAGGTTCCCTGCTGACAAGCAGCGGGAAGCCTAATAATAATAAAACACAGGAATACAATAGGTTCCCTGCTGACAAGCAGCGGGAAGCCTAATTAGTATTCCAAACCCGAATCAATAACGCTGATGGAATCGATATCACCATACGCGCATACGTATATATATATAAGGTTTCAATTGGATATTTGGGGGGAGTATTAAAGAGTCTTGTATTGGAGTCAAGTCGTCTGGATCGGTGTCGTGTCGTCATGTCTTCATCGTTTGCTCTCCGTGTCTATCTAAACCTCAAACTCATCTACAACGTTCAACGTGGTTCTTATTTGCTACCTGTACTCAACTGGCTAAAATGGCGACCCCGAACATGAATTGCAAGCCTTCTGATGTGAAGTCGAAATCGCTAAAGGTGACCCAACAAAACAACAACAACGGTAAAGATGGGACAGCAATAAAGAGTATCACAGCATGAGGGAACAAAGGTACGGAAACGGAAAATAATCAGACGACGGATAAAGACCAAGTCCACACAATGAACGATATGAACTTTTAGTTGAAATCAAAAATACAAAGTGAAAATTGTATCAAACTAAACTAAACTGATGATGTAAAACTACGAGAGGGTTTTTAAAAAAAAACAAGGCTGGAATGCGTGTTTTTACCTATCGTTACAAACACAAAGCAAGTATGGATGACCGAAAATCAATTAACGTAAAATTATTATCCATTAGTTAGTTTGATTTAGTTGCATACTATTTTTTTCTTACTGGGACATTTATGGTACTACTTCTTTTCTCAATGAATAGTCCTTCTTTTACTTCTTTGGCGATATTAATTCGGATCTTAATTTCTATGATTTGCGTGAAAACAGACTTTGAGTGTTTACTCAAATTGCAACTAATCTTATGGCCAATTGATTGTGCAATGAAGGTGAATATTCGATTTCAAAATTCTTGTGATTTATAATAATTAAACATTGACAGATACAAACTATTTTGATTAGATAGATTTCATTAACACTGAACTATTTTTAAAAGATGATTCAAACGAGTCAACCTTTCAAGCGTTTATAACATCGTCACGAGAACGGGGCATAAATAAGCTCATTAATATATTCGTTATACACGAGTATATGACAATTTTAACTAACAAAGCGCTATTTTTTATTTTTTTCAAAGCCCGAAGCTGTCATTATCAACATATCGCAACAAGCGAACTTACAAAGCGCTATTTTCACCCAACTAGGGTTATTCAAACACATGAGCGACCAGTAGCCTAATTCAGTGTGACGAAGTATATTGGATTGAAAGATCAGTTTTATCCGTCGCAATCAAATTTAAAAAACAATAAATCGCCTTTACTTTTCTAATCTACACTCTTACTCTCATCCTACATCCCTCTCATTCTGAAATCTTCTCGTCCCATATTTTTGAATTTCATTATGTATATTTTTCAATTTTTTTTTTGTCATTTTCGATGTGTTTTTCAAAGTTTCGTATGTTAGGTGACAAATATGCCCAAAACCCCGATTTCCAATCTAAAGGGCGTAGATATATTTAGGGATAAATTCGTTATTTTTGTTAAAAGTCATAAAAAGACTGGAAATTGCTTGTTGCGAAATTCTCAAAATTGTAAATTAGATCGATAAAAAGCCCATTTTAAATTAGACAAAAGATGTCAACCAAAAATATTATTTTATCGGTGACACCAAATGCTAATTAGTATTCCAAAACCGAATCAATAACGCTGATGGAATCGATATCACCATACGTCATACGTATATATATATAAGGTTTCAATTGGATATTTGGGGGGAGGTATTAAAGAGTCTTGTATTGGGAGTCAAGTCGTCTGGATCGGTGTCGTGTGGTCATGTCTTCATCGTTTGTTCTCCGTGTCTATCTACAACCTTAAACTCATCTACAACGTTCAACGTGGTTCTTATTTGCTAGGTGTATTTAACTGGCTAAATTGTCATGCATATTAGATGTTTGTCGACAAGATATTCTTGTTGTTGTATCTTCAGTATCACTCTAGTTACCCTTATTCATTTCTAGGTATGTTTTGCCAGGTTTACATATATCCTTATGAGCCAAAATTTAGGAATGTGACGTCATAGACATATTCGGTACCGGTATGTTATTTTTAGTATTTGTACCTTGTTTTCCATTGTTTATTGTATTTTTCATTAGAGTATTTGGTTGTAATAAGATTTAATATAGTTAAAATTATCCTAGTTACTCTGCCTTACGAACCGCAATAAGGTTATTTGCAATCTACCTCTATTGCAGTGACCAAGAAGCTGGCAGAAAGAACTTGAGTGGTGAAACCAATACTGGTACGCCACAATAGCTTATGTTAGGGTAACGTTAAGATACTCTACCGGGACTCGCACAGCAAGTGCTAATATCAATTGCAATTTTGGTATAGACATTTCACATGCTTTCGTTGATGTGTCTATTGTGTAATTTTATTTTTATAAAAAACCGAAGCTCAAAATCGAGCTTTTGTTCAACATCTGGTCGAATACAAATTTTCTCCAGAACTGCCACAATGCGTCAATGGCACTGCATTAAATATGCAGTCCCACAGGTGCTCCCGAAGTATGCGAACCAAGATGGCGGACATCGGAACGTAACATGGGTAACAGGTTAGGGTTAGGCGATAATTTCTTTCCAATTTTCCTTATTTTAGTCCTATTATCAGTTCGAAGACTAGCCAAGAGCCTCCCGTAGTATTTATACCTAAAATTATGGACTAACCCTAACCTAGTACACATATTACATTCCGATGTCCGCCATCTTGGTTCGCACACTTCGGGAGCCCCGACCACAGATACATGACCAAACTAAAAGAGAAAAGCTCTTGAACTAACTTATTAGTTTTCATTTTCTATAGTATAAATAAAAAATTCTTACCGTGCTTAGGAACAAAACTTGTTTAGGAACAAAATTTAGCATTTTTGTTCAACTGACAACGCAGCAGTCGTTTCATCATTCTATTTTGTTTTTATATTCGGAATTGCCAATCGAAAAAATTGCGACGCAATAATCTAAATTCGTCTAGATCTATCTATTTTGATCGGCCTAAACAGCGAGATTATGTTAAAAAAATTATTCAGATAGTATCGTGTTTCCCCGAAAATAAGATCTAGCCTGAATATTAAAAATGTTCACAATATAAGCCCCTTCCTCTCGAAATAAGACCAGGTCGATAGCCAGAAATCTCTCCAACACGTTTTAAAGGATTATTCTAATACGTGTGAGAGAGAAAAGGTTCAATTATTTAAGGTAACGTGAAGATCACGCCACAATTTTCTACTTTGTAATTTACATCAGAGATTACAAAATTGCCTTCGCTGTTCATGCAAAGCTGTCATGGTATTTATTCTGTTTTGCCTTGACATAATATATACCAATCCAAAAACCAGAGTACCGTATCGGCAAAAACACATTGGAATGTAGTTCTAAACTCTTGGCTCTATTCTGTGTTACGCTTTGCCAGCGAACCCTATCGGTAAACCGCCAATGTAGGTAGGTATGGTACGAAGGAGGGGCAACCCTAAAATGCGGGAAACGGGAACGACGGGAACTACGGGAAATGCACTAAAATGCGGGAACTGCGGGAACGACGGGAAATTGCAAAAACTAAAATGCGGGAATGACGGGAACTACGGGAAATTTCACTAAAAAGCGGGAAAATTCACAAAAAGCGGGAATGACGGGAAATCGCTTTAAGGTACGGGAAATATTCATTTTGGGGTATGTTTAGGGGAAATTGTTCTAGAAAACGAAAGCAATGGTTAATATACGCTTGGGGGTGTATGTACGTGAAAATTTATCTAAAATGCGGGAACGACGGCAAATCGCGTTAAAGTACGGGAAATACTCATTTCAGAGTATGTTTAGAAGAAATTGCACTAGAAAATGGAAGCAACGGGAAATATACGCTTGGGTTGTGTGGATACGGAAATTTCACTAAAAGATTCTAATAATTCAGATTCGGATAATATGTATTCGGATAATATGTATGTTAGTACAATTACCCCGTACATGCACACTCAAGTATAAACGGCACTCCGGAAGTATGTGCAACAAGATGACGCACAACCTGAACCTAACCTGGTATACATACTATGTTCAGGTTGTGCGTCATCTTGTTGCACATACTTCGGGAGCGCCGTATAAACTTGCCGTTGCTTTTGCTATTCAATGCAAAATTACCCCACACATACTCTAAAATACATATTTCCCATACCCTAAAGCAAATTCCCGTCATTCCCGTCTTTTGTGAAATTTCCCGTAGTTCCCGCAATTTCAAATTGACAAATTCCCGTCGTTCCCGCAGTTCCCGCTTTTTAGTGTATTTCCCGCAGTTCCCGCATTTTAGGGCCCTAAAATGCGGGAAACGGGAATGACGGGAAACGTTAATAACAAGCGAAAAATGTTACAAAAAACGGGAATGACGGAAAATCGCTCGAAGATAAAGGAAATATGTATTATAGTACGATTACTACGTACATGCACACTTAAGAATAAACGGCACTTCGGAAGTATTTGCAACAAAATGGCGCACAGCCTGAGCTTTAACCTGGTACACATACTTGGTTCAGGTTGTGCGCCATCTTGATGAACATACTCGGAGCACTGTATAAACTTGCCGTTACTTTCGCCCTTCAGTGAAAATTTACCTCACACATACTCTAAAATACATATTTCCCATACCCTACAGCAAATTCCCGTCATTCCCGTCTTTTGTGAAATTTCCCGTAGTTCCCGCAATTTCAAATTGACAAATTCCCGTCGTTCCCGCAGTCCCGTTTTTTAGTGCATTTCCCGTCGTTCCCGTTTCCCGCATTTTAGGGCCCTAATGACGGGAAAATTTACTAATAAGCGGGAGAATGTTACGAAATGCGGGAAAGAGGGGAAATTGCTCTCAGATAGGGAGAATATGCATTTTAGAGTGTATGTAGGGGAAATTTCACTAAATAGCGGGGAATTTCACACAAAGTGGGAATGACGGGAAATAGCTCTAAGATTGGGGAAATGGGCATTTTATTGTGTATGTACGGGAAATTGTACTAGAAGGCGAGAGCAACGGGAAATATACACTTGAATGTGTAGGTACAAGAAATTGTATTGAAAAGCGGAAATTACGGAAAATAATACTCATGAGTAGGAACTATGTGATATTTTGGGAAATTTCACTGAAAATTGGGTGGGTATAAGGGAAATTCTCTAAATAAGCGGCGATGACGGGAACAACGGTAATTGATGGCGATGACGGCAATGAAAAGCGAACGTATTGACAAATGACGGGGAGAGTCGGAAGAGTAAGAGCATCGCGTAAAAAATAAATAATATGTATTTAGCTGTTTTATATAGAAAATTACAACAAAATATGTAAGTATTGAAAATGGCGGAAGAGCAAATTGCGGAAAAGGCGGGAAGAGTAAGAATATCTTGGGAATGCGGAAAATAGGTATTTAGGTGTTTTATATAGAAAATTGCAACAAAATACGTAAGTCTTGAAAATGGTGGGAAGAGCGGAAAATTGCGGAAAAGACGGGAAGAGTGAGAATATGGCGGGAATGCGGAAAATAAGTATTCAGGTGTTTTATATAGAAAAGGGCAAAAAATACGTAAGTATTGAAAATAGCTGGAAGAGCGAGAAAAATTCGGGAAGAGTAAGAATATCGCGGGAATGCGGAAAATAAGTATTCAGGTGTTTTATATAGAAAATTGAAACAAAATACGTAAGTATTGAAAAGGCGGGAAGAGTAAGAATATCTCGGGAATGCGGAAAATAAGTATTTAGGTGTTTTATATAGAAAATTGCAACAAAATACGTAAGTATTGAAAATGGTGGGAAGAACGGAAAAGGCGGGAAGATTGAGAAAATCGCTGTAAAACAGGAAGTTTATATTTAGGTGTTTTTATACAGGACATTACAATGAAATGCGAGATTCGGGAAGAACAAGAAATCTATGTACAGCATAAGATTCCTGCGGAAATCGTTTTTATTTCCACAACAGCAAGAAAAGTATCTTATAAAGTCAATTCATATGTAGCCTGCTAAGACATGGCAGGCTGCGCTTTCGAAATTGTCCAAGCTATGTAGCGCGCGTTTCATCTATCACGATTAATAATATAAGTTTATTTCGACTCCATAAATAAATAAAAACCGATTATGATATCAGGAGAGCAAACAAAATCTTAGATAAGGTTGAAAACGCACAGAATATAAGATGGAGGGTTTTGCCAAGAAGAAGTGGTACGTGTTCACTCACCTAAAATATTTCACACACGCTCACACACACAACCATACAGAAGTTATAAAGTAAGAAGAACATGATAAATTACATACTGGTAGTTAAAAAATATATATGAATAAATGAAAAATCACTGGCCACACCATATTAATAAATTTATATTGTTTTCCACTGCCGAATTGATCGATTCTATAAATAGGAGTGAACAGTAAAGATGAATTTTTATGAAAAATATATCGCCAAGCTGATTATTGTACACTTTTGTGGACATAACGATCGTTTCAATATTATATTATTATTTTTCTTTTGCTTGTCATGATAAAATCGCTTTTCTCTTCGAATACTTGACTAATTGTTTTGAAATTTTCAGTGGTTAAAGATTAATTTTATCGCCAGAAGGCTATCACTTTTACTTATTTCAAAAATTTCTGTGGACTTCAAGAGATTCGTTTTTTATGTGTCAGAATAAAAATAGCGACACCTTGTGACGTGTCCATATATTTGAGCACAGCTCTCTTGTTATATTTAATTTAGGGTAGGGCGATAGGGTAAAGGAATATATTGGTTACCAAGGTAAGGTTTTTTTAATTTTTAGATATTGACTTCTGCAAGGATAACGGAATTAGGATTGTTACTTAACAGGATCATTTCTTCATTAAGTTATTATGACGCAATTGATGTCAATTCAAATTTATCGTGGATGAGACATAGCGAATTTTGTTGATGTAGACACCATTTATATTCAATAAGCTAGCCAATGAATTGATCATCACGAAACGACCTGAAAAACGGAAAATAAATCTGCGAGTAATAGAATATTCAAGGGTTACATATTAGGAAACAACACTACCCTACCTACACTTTTGTTGAGAAGAAATTATTATTTTGAGTAGATATTGATCATTAGTTATTTATCTTTAAAACGCTAGTTGAAAGGCAATGATTGAATTCGGGATACAGAAATTTCTCGCAAACCATGCAAAAACTCTCAAACCACACTAACCATTTGCATGTTTCGTGAACTTTAACCACTTCTAATAGTCATATTTTACTGTGAACTTATCAGCGTAAACTTGGAGGGAGCTGACTCCGATGACTGCATGATCGTATCACTCCTTCCAGTCTATACCGAAAGAAGTGTATTTTTTCTTTAGCCATTATTTATTGTTATGAATGTTTTTTCTGGTGCGCGAAATAAAATCTCTCTCTCTCTGTTGGCCTTCACGTTCATTTCACAGCAGAACCTTAACCTAGAATAAAATTTTGTATACACACAAGACAAATCATAGAATACCACAACAAATTAAAACCAAGGGGATAATCCAATATATCTCTACTGGTCGCCTAATTACAATAGGAGGTACAGGAGCTAAACTATACCGTCTACAACCCTCATAAGGTATTACACCGCCCAAATAGAAACAAAGACCATGCATGTGTGATGTTAAAAGTTGGTTCATCGGTTGATTCGTTTGAAAAAGGGATTATTGATAGCAAGCCGGGGAACGTCCGGTTTTCAGTAAATCGTTCAAGAATATAGCACATTGACGTTGACAAAGTCGTAAGAATTTATGTCTCACTGCAAATGTCGCCAAATTGCATTTCAAAAAATGTTGAAAGTTTTGGGAAGGGCCCATGGAATTTCGTTTCATCACATATAGTTGCATCATTGATTTAAGTGTATTTCACTATCTGTTGTTCGGAACAATTCAATTCGATCGTACAACTTTACACTATATGAAAATTTTGCATTACAATCCATTGCGTTCCTATTTGATCTCTGAGGGTATTCGGTTAATTCCACTAAAATACCTTTAAAGAGAATCAGAAGGAAGATTCAGATTATAGGGAGCATTAAACCTATACTTGCATAAGAAATATTGGGCAACACCCTTCACACAAATAAAACAGCACTGTAATGATGCTAAGTTAACAGGAAATATCAATTCACTGAATAACAAAAATTACAAGTAACACTCGTAATAAATTACGTAAAACAATGGAAGACGGTTTAGATCGCCAGCTAAAAAACAGCTAAATACATATTATTTATTTTTTACGCGATGCTCTTACTCTTCCGACTCTCCCCGTCATTTGTCAATACGTTCGCTTTTCATTGCCGTCATCGCCATCAATTACCGTTGTTCCCGTCATCGCCGCTTATTTAGAGAATTTCCCTTATACCCACTTGATTTTCAGTAAAATTTCCCAAAATATCACATAGTTCCTACTCATGAGTAATATTTTCCGTAATTTCCGCTTTTTAATACAATTTCTTGTACCTACACATTCAAGTGTATATTTCCCGTTGCTCTCGCCTTCTAGTACAATTTCCCGTACATACACAATAAAATGCCCATTTCCCCCATCTTAGAGCAATTTCCCGTCATTCCCACTTTGTGTGAAATTCCCCGCTATTAAGTGAAATTTCCCCTACATACACTCTAAAATGCATATTTTCCCTATCTGAGAGCAATTTTCCCTCTTTCCCGCATTTCGTAACATTCTCCCGCTTATTAGTAAATTTTCCCGTTTCCCGCATTTTAGGGCCCTGAATGTATAGGCCCTAATATGTATTTTAGAGTATGTGTGGGCTAAATTTTCACTCAAGGACGAAAGCAACGGCAAGTTTATACAGTGCTCCAAGTATGTTCATCAAGATGGCGCACAACCTGAACCAAGTATGTGTACCAGGTTAAGCTCAGGTTGTGCGCCATTTTGTTGCAAATACTTCCGAAGTGCCGTTTATTCTTAAGTGTGCATGTACGTAGTAATCGTACTATAATACATATTTCCTTTATCTTCGAGCGATTTTCCGTCATTCCCGCTTTTTGTAACATTTTCCCGCTTGTTATTAACTTTTCCCGTCATTCCCGTTTCCCGCATTTTAGGGCCCTAAAATGCGGGAACTGCGGGAACGACGGGAAATGCACTAAAAAGCGGGAACTGCGGGAACGACGGGAATTTGTCAATTTGAAATTGCGGGAACTACGGGAAATTTCACAAAAGACGGGAATGACGGGAATTTGCTTTAGGGTATGGGAAATGTGTATTTTAGAGTATGTGTGGGGTAAATATGCATTGAATAGCAAAAGCAACGGCAAGTTTATAGGGTGCTCCCAAAGTATGTGCAACAAGATGACGCACAACCTGAACATAGTATGTATACCAGGTTAGAGTTCAAGTTGTGCGTCATCTTGTTGCACATACTTCCGGAGTGCCGTTTATACTTGAGTGTGCATGTACGGGTAATTGTACTAACATACATATTATCCAAATACATATTATCCGAATCCGAATATTATTAGAATCTTTTAGTGAAATTTCCGTATCCACACAACCCAAGCGTATATTTCCCATTGCTTCCATTTTCTAGTGCAATTTCTTCTGAACATACTCTGAAATGAGTATTTCCCGTACTTTAACGCGATTTGCCGTCGTTCCCGCATTTTAGATAAATTTTCACGTACATACACCCACAAGCGTATATATACCATTGCTTTCGCTTTCTAGAACAATTTCCCCTAAACATACTCCAAAAGGAATATTTCCCGTACCTTAAAGCGATTTCCCGTCATTCCCGCTTTTTGTGAAATTTCCCGCTTTTTAGTGAAATTTCCCGTAGCTCCCGTCATTCCCGTAGTTCCCGCATTTTAGTTTTTGCAATTTCCCGTCGTTCCCGCAGTTCCCGCATTTTAGTGCATTTCCCGTAGTTCCCGTTTCCCGCATTTTAGGGTTGCCCACGAAGGAGTCTTAAATGGGCTGCGAGCGTTTCGATATAAGCTTAGTAAACTGTTTCTTTTGTATTGCATTTGATACAATGGCTGGAAAGACAAATTGTTAGAGAGTAAGAACTTTCTACAAAGCAAAAATTGTCCTTAAATGGAGCACTATCGAAATAAACACTAACACTTACACTTACACTAATAATCTTTATATTGGTTTACGTATGTAGGTACCGGTATGTATTATGATTCTCAGATCCCAAATACGCTTAGATTTTTATTGACGCAGCCATGAAGTTTATTATGCTCAACGAAGCGAGACAATCCTGGTACAATTGTTTGCTTCCGGAATAATTTCGAAGCTTTGATTTTTATGTCAGTTATTCTACGATCAGAGGTTCGCCATATGGATAAGCCGTCTTATCGGCTTTCCTCTCCCCCGGGATAAATATGTAAATCCTATCCTCCTATCCTATCAGCCGTGTGAGATATGGTTTTGGGTCCAGAATAGTATGACAGCTTACAGGTTACAACTCGTAATTTAGATTTAGGCCACCCTTTTTTCGTTCGCCATGTCAAAAATACTGAAATATCTAATGTACCGTATATATATATAAATATAAAAGCACTTTTATTTATTTAGGTGTTCATATCAGTACTGAGTAAGGCAAATTTTATCTGTAGAATGGATGGGTTTCGGGCCGAAGCTGCCCGTGAGCATAAATCAAAAATACTGAATTCTTATTCGAAAATGAAAGATGCTGGATTGCTCTTGGATTTTAATATTGGAATTAATAATAGATTATTCCCAGTTCATCGCAGTTTATTGGCTGCAGGATCGGATTATTTTCAAGCCATGTTTCTTCATGATAAAAAAGTTGTTGAGCAAGGTGTCGTGGAAATCAAAAAGGTTGAACGCTGAACCTATGAGCCGATGCATAGAGTTCTTATACACAGGAGATACAGACATAAACAATGAAAATTGTCAGGATATTCTCCATGTATCAAGCATTCTGCAAATTGACGCTTTGAGAAAACTTTGTTTCCGTTTTCTGCAAACCAATTTGTCTCCGGAAAACTGTTTAGTTGTTGCTCATTTGGCAGATATTTACAATGACCCTCATGCAAGAACTAGAGCAAAGGAACTAGTAGTCGATGAATTTGAGATGATTGTGAAGGCGGATTTGTTCCCCTCCATCAGTTCAACAGATCTTATATACTACTTGGATAAAAGTAGAGTAGATTCACAAGTATCGTGGTTGGCTATTACAACTTGGATCCGAACTAACCGAGACCAAAAGGATCTCATCCGAATCATGGATGATGCACTAAAAGTCATGAAATTACCATTCGCGTTTCTTCTGACGACTGGTCTGGATAGCGACATTTTTGACAACCGTACCTTGGTAAATTCAGTCTCAAAACATGTTTTTATGAAAACAGAAAACTTGAAAGAAAATATTACTGCAAGCAATTGTATCAAATTAAAAAAGTTGGCTCGTGATTTTCTTGACGTCGACGGAAAGCCACTAAAGCTTATCAATCAATTCATAGTCGACCATATTGAGGAAGTTTCTAAGTGTGCTGGTTACGAAGCTTTCAGCGACGACAGCGTTGAAGAATTGGAAGCAAAGATGATCAACTGCGTTTCTGATAAAGTAAAGTACGAACTACTATCGACGTGGGCTCATTTCAAACTAGATCGACGTACACATTTTTCTCGTATGTTTAAATTGATCAAAGCTCAAGGAGCTCTCAATCGGATTTATTCAACTGGAAATTGAAAAAAGAAAAGTTAGTGGAACAATCTCCGAGTTGCATTGCATTGCTGGACTCATGCTTTTACCCCAGCGATGAAAATTTCGATAGTGAGAGTGATACCATTTATTTTACAAATGGTTTAGAGAAATTAATCGATGATGATGAGTTCAAGTTCGTATCTGAAGAAGATTTTGAAATATATTTGAAAATTGCGTGACCATGCTTTGGAAAGGAAGTGGAAAGCAGTGAAACGTTGGATGGAAAACAAGAATGATGCAAGCACATTGTTCAAAGATTTACTAACTATATTGAAAGCTCCATTTGAGTTTCTTTTCAATATAGTTGTAAATGATCCGTTTTTCGAGAACGAATATGAGCTAAAAGTAATTGCTCTTAGTCACATTTTCTCTTTAATTTCAGAAGTTGGAGAATTATGCGACAAAATTGATTTGAACAATTGCTTCATCCTGAAAACTCTCAACGCCCAGTATAACAATATCAATTACAATCTTTGGAATTCAGAGATTGAGAAGTTCCTGACGATCCACGCACCACTTGTTCTCAGAAGAAAAGAGCTATTGGATTTCAGTAAAGTTGAAATCGAAAATTTGATACAAATGACTGAGTGCAGTGCAGACTTCAAGGCTGAAGCATTGCTAAAATGGGTGAAGGAAAACTCAGAAAGATTTGATTTGCTACCAGGTCTTTTAAAACTCATCAACCTACAACTTCTTTCATCTTCTACCGTTAATACGTTGCTCACTGATCCTATCCTGAAAAAATTTCAAGACTTGCTTGGAAGTATGGAAGAGTTGGGATCCGGAATATTGACCGTGGACAAGAATGTCTACGAAGAGATCACAGTATGTGATATATTAGCTATGGATTGTCGGGCATGGGATATATCTGTGATCTCTCGAGTGCAACAACATTTGTATTACCGCAAATGAAAAAGAATTTCCGTATGCAAATAATCAATGTGGATGAAAACGTATACGGAATAAATGAAAGGGAAATTTTTAAAACTAAATAAGCAAGGAAATTGGGACTATTTATCGCACATTCCAGAGAGCGTTAGAAGTGGACACGTCAACTTTAATAATTTTTTTACAGTACCACCCAGCAGAGTAGTTGCCTTCCAGGATTGTTTGGCTTTTATTTCAAGATCTGAACTATTGATGTATAATCCTGTCACGAATTCGTGGTCAGATACATTACCAGGATGCAATTTGAATTTAGGATACTGCACGGCTTCTTCAGGCAATTACATTTATGCAATGGGTGGTAAAACGAGAAAAGGAAAACGATTTGATGGGATCGAAAAGAAATGGTCAGATATTGCAAAAATGCCCAAAAATCAGGAATTTTGCGTCTTGTGGCTGTGTTTACATGATATGGTTTTTCTGGCTGGGGGTGTTTTTAATGACTGGTTTGGATTGTCGAACACCTCGTTGGATATAGTTCAGTGTTATAATCAAAAATCTGATTGCTGGTCAAAAATCTCAAATATGTGTCATCCATGCATGAGCCCAAGCCTTTGTGTGGTGAACAATCGATTATATGTGGCTGGAGAAAGAAAGGATGAATGTCTTTCAATTGAGTTATATGATGAAAAAAATAATCAATGGGAAGTGGTTCAAGAACTTGAAACTACGAAACAGTATTTTTCCGCATGTGCCATTCCACGAGGATTTCTATCCTTCGACTCTCGTCAATGTTTCACTGTTGGAGAAAGCCTTGATTTACTAGATCACATTGATACTGAATTTGATAGAAAAGTAAAAAAAAAATACTCTGTCAAGCAGATTATTCCGCCATCTGGTGGAGATATGAATCTACTAGGATGCCGACTTATTTTCCCTCCTTCAGCATTGGATGAAGAAACTGAAGTGACCTTGGTTGTAGACAGTGGTCCTGAAAATTCACCTGGTTTTATCGAAGACGAAACATCGGACATATTATTGAGTCTCGACTTTCCTATAACACCTGTGATGATTTGCAAACCTTCCATGAAATTCAACAAACCTGTAACTGTAGAAATGGACACATGTTTCAGCGCTCGAGAAAACAAAACCATTCCAGTTGATATTCAAATAAGAAAAGGAGACTCAGGTTGGAAAAAAGTCTCTGAAGCACTTTTAGGTAATACCAACAAGATTAGATTTACTGTTTCACATTTCTGTGGCATGGCAGTGACTGTTTCCTCACAGTTAGTCGAAGATGGAAAGTTCCATCTTATCAATGACGTGTACATTCAGGAACGCACTGCTCAAATCTCTTCAGTATTTTGCAAAGATGAAATAACGCAACGCACCATGGAAGAAAGCCTACAGAGAGCAAACTTTGTCAAATTCATGGGACTCTCACATGAAATTCTCGAAGGTCTGGGTTCTTGGGTCAGTCTACGATTTGAATGCACGGAACCAAAACAAACAGTAATCTCACAGGGATATCCATCTTCGCAATTCCATATCAATAAAGAAATTTTTGAAAAACGCAAACATGTGGTTTTTTTTAAACCTCTTCCTCGTCCTCGGGAACATACTGGAGTCATCGATGCCGATTACTATGTAAGAATAAACGAAGACCCCGAAACAAATCTAATAGCGGTCGTAGAATGGCCAATTCAAAATAGAGGTGAGTTCAAATGATACTGGAAAATGCAAGTTTTGTTTTTGTTTAAAAATGATATGGCTTAGTTTGAGATCTTTCATATTATTACCAGTCAAGATAGTATATGGGGTCTTTTCATATGCAAAAATTTAGATAGTGAAAGAATGTAACTGCCCACTCTACAATTCAGTACTGCAATTGCAACAAGCAATGAAATCTCAGCCATCACATAATATATATTAAAGTAGAAATACTCGCTCCATTAAGTATTGACTGCTTCATTCAATGAATTTGTATATACTTGGTTCGCAATCTACGCAACTTTGTTTAATTTGTCGCTGTTTTGCGCTAAAGCAAATATTACATTCCATCGTCTAACTGGTACTAAGCTTGTTTTTCGACAATAGCTGTTAATATTCTACTAAAACTATATAGCAGCCAAACTGTATGATATCTTTTGGCCGAAATCACTACACCCAGTGAAATATATTGGTATCGGTGGCAACATTTTTTTTTAATTCGACGTCACATACGATTATTATGTCGTCACAATACACTGGGCCTGGTGGCCCTATTTTTCAAGACAATGATACTTTGTTCTTGGCTGTTTAAAAATATTCAAGGTAAAAAAACCTTAATTGGTCGAGTCATAAAAACCACAATTGTCGGGATAGCACTGTTAGTTTCAGTGTCCTATACAAGAATTCCTAGCCGCGAATATAACCCATATGGTGTCACCCACTTTTTAATAATTTTCCAAAGCCTAATATAATAATAAAAAAAAATTCAAGATCAATCGAATATTATTTTTCCCAGGTACTGGACCCATCAACATATCAAATGTCGTTCACACTGGACCAAGAGCAATTACGATGGCAACTGACAATGCGAGAGTGGAGACCCACAGCACAGGAGAGACCAATGTTGTTACATAAAAGTGATTGGGCTTGTGGGACATAGGGAATTGACTCTAAAATAAATAACTCGATTTGAGGAACAAAAATCATCATGCATGGGATTTTCATCTGATTTTTTTATTCGGCAACTTTGATATCTGTCGAGCGCTTTGATTGCATTTCACCGGATATTCCATTGAAACCAAAAATATACATCAGGACCGAAATGCTAGTTCTACAATGCATACTGATTGTATATTTACTATTATATAATTAAATGCGTATAGTTGTCTTGAATATATACTTTGCTTTTTTACCATTTTTGCGCATTTCTTTAATATATTTCTCATTATCATATCGACACGAACGAGAGCTAAGATAAATATGTACAATTAGGAACATTCAGAAATTCATATTTTGAGCGCATTTACCAAAAGTAAATTGACTTCCCTTGGGGGGCAATTTTACATGGACAATTTCACACTCCCTACTAAATTCTCCCTCAATACTGGTTTCGACCAAAGATGGCAAAGGATGGGAAGTAAAATCCTCTGTTGTATAACATAGTCATTGTCGAAACAAGCGACACATATTTACATGCGAAGAAAAATTATAAATAACTTTACCTTTGAAAATTTGCCAAAAATTGGAAGAGAGAAATAAAGTTAGGAAACCCTGTTGTATTCTCAATAATTTTTCTGTAATTAATATTCGAATCTTAGGGCAGATTAGTTCATTTAGTCATGAAAAAAGAAATTATATTTCCATCCTTCATTGAGTTGCCAACCCGGCGACTCTGAATTTGTCTCATATTGCTTTCCCTTTCTAGACTGGCTACTTATAATGCTTGAATGATAAGCAAGCATATACTATTAGATTATGAACATACCTGTATTTGAAATTTCAATGGTTTTCACATGGTCTCACTTGGAAAATTATTTCTCCAAACGAGGCAAGGGACAAGCCCTCACATTGTCATGTTTAAAGAGGAAAGTCACAAAGTTCAACGCTTTTTATCTCTTGGCTATACCAAAATGTATTTGTGTTTATCGGAAAAAAATATTTGTTCGACTTCGTTACATAATATTCTTACTGCTGAGTGCAGACGTTTCGTTATATTTTATATATGTAGCATTCTCTTTCTCATTGGCCACTAGCCCTAAGTTTCACTAGCTCCATGCTATGGTTTTTATCTACGATTCATATTCAAGCTGGATTTTCAGAATACCGCCTTAATCTTTGTGCATATTTCAATCTAGTTTAAGTTTTTCCAAAGAAATTTTATTCATTAGAATGAAGTTTTATTCCTTATGTATATCTTAATTATTGAATATAAATTTGCCCGAGCGAGGTCCTTGTCTTTCAAATAAAAATTAAAGTGGCCCATCAATAAGAAGGCTGCAATTTGCAAGCGACAATGTGGATCTTCGAAACTGACTCGCCTTTCTATTTGTCATTCTGAAATTTTTAACAGTCTCCGCAAAAGATTGACAAAACATATATCGTTACTTCATATCAGTTGCGCATTCACTCGTTAAGTAAACTGCGACTGAGTTTGTAGAGGTGCCCAACTCTTGATTTTTAAAATCTCCTAACAATAAGTGCAGTTTTGAAAAGGTGAAAAATTGGAATATTTTTAAATCGAGAATTTATTTTAAAAATACATGTTTCATTCTTATTTACATCTTGTAGTTAAAAATTTATATATGCAATATATACCGTGTATACTAGGTATTTGAGTTGAATAAAGGTATTTTTTAATTTGTGTTAATTTACACTTATTCAGACCATAAGAAGCATTGTTGTGCTTGATTGTCGTTGTACATGCATGCTTTTGACATATGCACCTTTAATCACTAGACCACTGATTATGAAATGTGAATTTACTATCCATTTATTAGACCAGGAGTGGGAAAATGACGGCCCGTGGGCCGGCCGAAGCAGTTCATCCGACCCACTTATATGTGCTGAAATAATCTGCCGCTGCACGACTATGTTTTTAATGAATTTAAATCACCGCTAAATATATTGATGAAAATAACGTCATAATGACCCGATTGTTATATTGTGCTTCTAATTAATATATAAACGTTAGACTATCTGCTGTAAGTAAACTGTTTTTATTCATAATTTTTCATACTCAGTTTTTGAGCATGTGGCCCAATAACCAAGTCTATTATATGTAACTGGCCCACTCAGAAAAGTGATTGCCCACACGTGTATTAGACCAATATATTTAAAATTTTTAGTAGCAAAAAGTGAAGTGTCATTATTTTTATTTTGGGATTCTTAAATAAGTTGAACAACTTTGTGTCGATTTACAACCAAGTAATCACTAAAAACAGAGTGAGAGAGAGAAGTTTATTGATTTGTCAACCAAAACAAATATAAGCATAAATACAAATAAATAAACACTGTTTATGGTAAAGACTGGAGGGAGCGGTACGACCCTATGGTCATCTCATTCAGCTCCCCCCCCCCCAAATTTACTGTTATGCATAAGATCCACAGGTATTGGATGACTATGTGTGTAACGGCTAATTATAGAGTATTATACACTTAAAAAAATGCACAATTACAAGGGGCTAATGATTAAAGTTAGTTATCAGGTTTGTTGATCCATGCATATTAAGAAAAAATACTAAGAGTCTAGAAAATTCTAAAATGCTGAAATTATTTTTGAGCTTTTCTTGTGTTTTTGAGCTTCGCGTCTATCAAGGCTTTGTGCTTTGGACAGGATACCATTAACGTGGCTTAAGTTTCTTGGGGCGTTGTAATTCTGTTTACATTTATTCTAGAAATTCTTTTGACCTATCTTTGTATACAATTTCGCTTAGCAAAGCTTTATAGATTAGATTATCACTCATCTGAATCATTTCTAAATTTGATATTGCAGTTTCATTTTTTAATATTTCCTTTTCTTCTTCCGCGTGTAAAATTGCAAAACAGACTGTTTTAGGGTCTACTACAATTTGGTCTAAATTATTTCGATTCAGAATTGTCTCTAATTTATTAGATTTTGGTTGAGTTTTGGGCCATGGAAATTAAGCACGATTTTTCTTCTTCGAAACCGGAACTGGCCATATTTGAATTCATTTTACTGAAATCTTTTTAAATCAAAGCTGTAACTCTCGCACTGTTTTATTAAGAAATTTATGTGCTGTTGCTTTTGCTCTCAATTTGCTAATAGTTGTTTTCTTTATAGAAATCAATAAAAAAAATGTGTAAAATGATTACAAATTGCCTATGTTTGGTTTCTTTGTATGCAGAGGAAACAGTGAGTCGAATGATAAAGTAATCATGTATAACGAAATATCTGGGAGTTCTTCGATATAAGTATCACATAATTAGCCAAGGGGGAGGAAGACCGATAATACGGCTCAATAATATGGTGAAAACCACGGTCTCTTCTCCGGTGATCAGTCTATGTCGGGTATGGGATCAGTTAGCCAGTTAATTGTTTTCAGAAGCATGACTTGTTGGTGGAGGAAGCCGTTACCGATCGGCGCCTACGTGAAGCACCCTCCAGGGTGAAAAAGTCCAGCAATCCTCTCGCACACAACCATCCCCGCATGGGATTCAAACATTCGTAGCTAGCGTATAAGTTGAGAATAAACTTCAAGTAAAAAAGCGTGTTGGAAACCCCTGTTTTAGTGTATGAAGGAATTTGCATACAATAAACATTGCGATAACTGTTATCTACATACCTGGCTATTTACCATGCATTTTAGGTCCGAAAATTGGTTTGATATTTTAGAGTGGTAAAGTTTTCCCTTTTTCGTAAGTCGACGCAGCCATGAGTTACGTTGAACAACATAAATTTATACTGCAAGGTATTTTTACCGACTGCGGAAAAAATATCTCCTGCTGGCTCCGGTAGTGGTTCGATTTATGACCTTTTTCGAAGATCGCTTTCCAAAATAGAAAATGAAACAAATAAACAAGGGAAGTCCGTAGCATCTTCCAATGCCGAAGATAAGCAAATGAATGTTCACAAAATGACCACGAGAGCGAAATCAAAATATGGTGCTCAATCAGGTGACAGTGTTTCACAGAAATCAAAAGTTCCGAGTATTGGAGGTTCTCTACGGTTTCGAAGCATCCGAACTGCGTCATCAGTATTGTCACAGGCAACCACATACAGTGAATTTAAGATATTTACAAAGCAAGAAAATTAAGTCTACAAAAAAGATTGAGTTGGAAAAGATTCAACTACAAGACTCCATTTCACAAGAAAAAGCCGATTGGAACGAGAATAGAAGATGAAGAAATCAAAGGAAAACGTCAAATTTAAGAGGAAAAGATTCGAATAGAAGAGGAATAGCTCAGAAGAAAACGTCAAATCAAAAAAGAAAGTTTTCAGAAACGCAAAGAAAGAGAACTAAACGAGAATATCGGTCAGAGACCGAAGACTTATCGATCGAAAGTTAGGGGAACCCCCAAAACAGAAACTGCGGTTTCGATTCGAAAAATTCTGCAAACCCGAACTGGATTGTTTTAAATAGTTTTCAGCCAATATCAAAAATGTAGGAACCAATAGCTCCCCATGTCGTCGTCGAAATACTACTCGAGGAAATACTTTTATGAAGAATTCTGCAAATCCGAACTAGATTGTTTGATTTGTTTCCAGCCAATAGCCTATTTACCAATCCTATATTTTGTGTCAAATGCAACGGCGCTAACCCGGGTTGCGACATCTATTCAAACACAGCCTAGCGATATTTTGGTGAGGAATTCTACAACCCCGAACCTGATAGAGGGATATGGACATTGCTTTAACTTTAAAGAGTAATTATAAGTAACGAGGTAGGATCTCGCCGGGTGTATCCTTCGCTCTGACTCAATAGCGTGAAAAATTTCTCGAAGGAAACCTGTGCATCGCGACGACGTCAAAGTTACAAGAGAGATATGAACAATGCTTAAAGATTAATCACGAGATACGATCTAGCGGTGTGTATCCTTCGCTCTGACTCACTAGCGTGAAAACTTGCGCATCGGACACGCACACACACATTCAGCGCGTCTCGAAAAGCTCTCGCTTTGTAAAAATCCAGATCTCTTCATCACTAATTAATTATTAACTCGCTAATTATACGACATAATTCATCCAAAATCAATAGGCTCCTGATCCGAGATATGATGAATGCACATGAAAGCAGATTCAACCTCGCTTTCGTGAGATATCGCGTGTATCTAACAGACATACAGACAAATACCTATCAACATACTTACCGAATAAAATCGATATGTAATGAACTAAAACGTAGAGATCAGCGTACCCAGTTAGAATTGGATGCTGACTTTACAGAAGCGATGTCAGAGAGGGGTTATCTTTTGATCTTCCTGCTATTTCCAATACAAAGGATAATGAACTGTTACTTGGCACATGTACAAATGTGTCAAATAGTAACAAGATACAGAATGTGTCTCCACCTGAAATAAGATCTCCTGCAACAATTGAAAATAATATTAAATCTACTGTTGCATTTCAGACCATGCAACAACTGCAAATCAGCCAAGTTACTTGTTGGGGATGTTTCGCATTTCGTGCCTGATATTAGTGGGGATCAAAGTACGTCAGTTTATTCATCCTCCCCTGGTATGAAAATTTGTCGTCCACATACTACCAGTGTGCTTGGCGTGAGTGAATGTATGGTTGTGGCTAGTACTGCATCTCATAATGCTAATGATTTAGTAATAGTTCCCAATCGAATATTTCCTAATACTACCAAACTACCAGTAATAACGCACCTACCAGTAGTTGCATGAGTTATTCTTGCACTGATTTTTATTAGCAATCTTAGTTCAAATACAGGTACAATTCCAATTTATAACATGTCACAAGCAGCCACTGGTGACAGCAATAGACTGGCAATGCCAATTATTAATGAAGAAGTCACTCAAATTAATATACCCATGGCAAGCCGGATACAAAAATGTGCCCCAGCAAGCAAATTTGCCTTCAACAGAACCTCCAGTTTTTTCTGGTGATCCTGGTGAACACCATGACTTTATTGACATTTTCGATGCTGTTATTGCTGCAAAAGTGTAGAATGCAAAACAAAGATTTGTTTATCTGTTACAATACACAAGAGGCGTTGCTTGTGCTCTAGTAAAAGGGTGCCAACTGCCAACATAAAGGTCCGGCATGCTATGATGAGGCATTTCAAATTGAACAGGCATGTTTGAATTCTATTATAGATGACCAACAACTTAGAACCACTGACCTGGAAGCTTTAACAATGATTGCTGCTGAATAAATCGCACGTGAAAATACATTAAAGGGCATTAAAAATAAAGGGCTGTCTTTGATGATCATTGATAAAATATCGTGGAGAATGCTATCTGTGTGGCCAGGTTGGCGAACTTTGGTTGATGATGCTCTTCATGTTAAAGAAGAGGACGTAAGCTTAGCACAACTCGTGTCATATGTGCGTAAGAAAACGAGGGAATAGTCAAACCTTGCTAATCCCGAACGAAATAATGTCTAATAAAACTAGAGAAATTGCAAATAAATCAATGGAACAACATAAATCATATTTTACTGCAACTGTCTCCGCTGATGACAAACCAATTCCTAATTGTTTTAAATGTAATCTCACTCATTTCCTGAATCAATGTCAAGAGTTTAGGAATATGATATAAGCGGGAGAGAGAAAAATTTGTGAGGGATTTGAAGTTATGTTTTTCTTGTCTACAAAAAAAAAACGCATAGATACTCGGAAAAGCGCTCCTTCCGTTAATATTATGAATTAAAGAGGAGCCTTTCCAATAACGGACTTCCGTTTAAATTCTTGTTTAAAATATGTGAATTCATCGGTAACGAAATGTCACCTGCTAACAACTGTCGCGTATAAAACTTTCATGTAATCAATCACCCGTGTTGGTTGCTATCTCGCGTGAACAGCAAAGGCTTTCACATTTGAGTTACGCCTTCCATCTAACAGACAACAATTGATACATGAAAGCTGGAATCCATATTAGTTATGTAGTGGATCATTTGTACAAAACCCCTGCAAAATAACATCCCCCGCCACCACCCAAATTAAAATTGTAATTATCCATTAGGGTTAGGAATGGAGATTGCGCTGAAAATAAACTTTTTAATTTATCTTTAACCGTAACCGAATATCTATTAATTTGTCATTTTAAATCACTTTAAAAGTCGCCACCCGCTGTTTTAAGAAATAGGTTTACCTATGTTCCCTCCGAAATATTACGCAAGATCCTCCCCTATTTTAGGAGAGAGGTTGACCTACTTTCCTTTCAACCTTTTTTTTTCGGAAATATTATGTAAAATCACTTTGAAAATCCCCCAGTTTCCTAGCTAGCTTGACCTAATTTCTCCTTTACAAATAGAGGACTTTCACGGTCACAGAGCCACAAGGACACCTCGCTGGAAGCGGAGAGATTAGTGGTGGAGTGAGTCCCAATCATATGAGTTCCCATGTTCGGAATTTCGGTATATAGAGGACTTGCACGGGTCACGTGACCTTGTTTACCGGACGGCAATAAAACAAAAACGTCCATTTGGCTCCTGTCAGTTGCAAGTCGGATTATACGTTTCCGTTTTGTTTGGCTGTTGAAAATGGTTATTTCGTATTGTTCCGCTGGCTGTACGTATAGTATAGACCAGTGGTTCCCAAACTTTTTTGACCATCGCTCCCCTACACTAGTTTATACAACTTCATCGCCCCCCGGCACTACAAAAAGAATGTAAAGTCAGAAACGAATATATTACAGACTGAATAAGGAGACAAATCATGATTTATGGTGTTTTTTAATGAGATGGATGAGCTTGGTGTTCTCCAGCGAGTTTTTTATTATATCTGAAATTCCTCAGTTTACTGATGGAAAGGCGATTTCGTTGTTTTGATAGCAATAGAAGCACGGCTCAAAAAATCCTTTTCGCCATAATAATAGGTCGGAAATGAACGATTCCAGGGCCCTACCTTCTCCAAAACCGCTGTGTACCCTTGCCTTATAGCATTTCACTCCCTAAATTAACCCCATTTGACATTAAAATAATGAAAACAAAGTTAATTTTCCCAAAGTTATAATAATGATTCTAGTACATCTCATCATTCCTACAGCCTGATGACCTGCACTAAAATACTTCGGTAAAATCCATCCCCGATTCCTCACCCTACCACGGCCTCCAGTCCGATCACCAGTCCATAGAACTAATCAGCTGTTTGATTTTGGATTCATGGACTCGGATGTGGAAGAAGTTGTGACCGACTATCGACTAGGCCCAGGAGTCGGCAAATTTTATGTTGCTCGCGAGACAAAATTTAGAATCGCTAGTCTATTGCGGGTCGCATATATTTTTGAAAGTTAAAAACGGAACAGCGCGCGAAAACTGCGACAATTCGTGAACTTTCGCCTTATTAAAAAATTATTACAATGACATATAATGTGACACTGTCTTGTTGCTGAATCACGCTTGATAGCTTTACGACGCCAAGAGTGGAAGATTTTCTAAATGGGCATCACTAATCTTAGTTCTTTGCTTGTTCTTTGTAATGTCTCCGTTTTCGAAAATAATTGTTCGCGCAATTATGTACTTCCAAACATCTAAGTGAAGATTCTCGCATGGTGTGTGAAATTTTGATAAAGATTTTTTTTAAGAAGATACACATTTACAAAAATTACGCAGTGATGAATCTCTCGAATAGAATATGAATTTTATTTCCTTATAGCATTGCAATATATTCGAATATTTACTGCGCTATTGAACCCCTGCCCTCAACATCAACTTTTTTTTCTTCGTGTTTCCATTTGTCTAATTATTATTAAATTGTAGGCTCGTTTAACGAGTAGCTAGCTGTTCAATAGAATTTGTAGGATATAATAAAATTTAGTTTAAACGTGTCTTACAATAAATTCTGTTACGTAAGAAAATGTAATTTACTCCTCGAGCGTAGATTATAAATAAAATAAATTCATCGTCAAAACCGCCGTTTGGATGTTTACCCGGGCAAGCAAGATGCAAGATGCAAAAATAAACGTAACAATTTCCCCCCATTCGCATCCGCTCAGACAGACTTTCAGGCGTGGTCGTGAACATTTTCTCATTTTCGCGTTTTTAGATTTTATTCGTTAGTTTTTAGTTGTTTTTTGGAAATTTAAATATAAATCATATACGTCAATGGTTACTTTGTCTTCCTATGAGTTTCAGTTTAAATACAGTAATCAAAAATTGGTGTAGAAATAGCTGTGATAGACTAGGCTAAAAAATTTTATCGGTACTTTTAAAAAACAGATTGTTGAATGATATGAATTATGATGATAGTTTGAAACAAATATTCCATTTTACACAGGCAACAACTCGCGAAACCACTCTTAAAATAAGCACCGAAACTTTTAAAATGGTAAAGTATAAGAAGAATTTTCCGCGGTCAAAGGTCGGGGATAGGTCCAATCGGTGAATCGTCCCGGGCCAGATTTTTTTACCCCGGCCGTATTTTGCCGCCCACTGGGATACGCAAACTACAGTACCTTACTGCGGAGACAAGTCCAGCAATCCTTTCGCGTGTGATAAATCGACCACGAGATTCAAGCCTGCGAATGCACACAGAGTACAGAATTAAGTGCACTGTGCGTCGATCAAAAACAGGTTTTGCGAAATCGCCCCCTTCGACTTTTTCTCCCCCCTCTGTATCGTTTTCGCCCACTGGGGGGCGATATCGCCCACTTTGGGAATCACTGGTATAGACAACGAAGTGGATCTTCAGTTATATTCCACTGTTTTCAAAAGATCCGGAACGTCGCGCAATGTGGATATCATCTATTGGCAGGACTGCTTGGTGTCAAGTCCAGAAGCCATCTCACTTGTGTTTCACTGTTTGCGGACAGTACTTCGTTGATGGTGAGTCATCATGTGCCGTTATCAATTTTTTAAATATTCATAAGCTCCCTCATTTCAATGAAAAGCAGATGACAAACTACTGTTATTGGTAGGCCTACTTGCAGACTTGACTCGTGTAAAGTATTAATCAATAATTGCCATAAGGTATTGTTTCCCTAGTTAGCAGGTAATCTATTAGTAAGTGTGAAAAGTTGAATAGATAACTAAACGCCAGTGCTAATGCAAAAAATAACCAGAATTCAAATGAATTCTCCATCTAAGAATACGCTGGGACTGGGAGTTTCACAGGTTCCAATCCCATGCGGGGATAGTTATGTGCGAGGGGATTGCAGCTCTCCTCCCACTGAGGGTGGTTCACACGACCGCTGGTTGATTACGACATCCCTCACCATCAAGTATATGCTTCTAAAACAAATAACTGGCTAACTAATCTCGACTTAGAATGGTAATCGTACGATGTTGCACTTTGCAATCTCTCCTCAACCACAGATAAATTCTATCCTGAAAACTAACCACATTGGTAGGCATAGTTGCGTTTTAAATTGAAAGAAATCTTCATTAATGGTCAGAAGGTGTTGTCTGATTGTTTTGTTGGTTAGCAGGTAATTTATTACTGATCTGATACACAAACTTGGCACTGTCAAATGATTAGTGTTCAATTTATTTTCAGGAAAAAAGGAAGATAACCCATTATCAGCTGCTTATATGTCCCATCGATATTTGAATTTTTGCCATCCCCAGAGAGGAAGAGAATAGTTAGAAAAAGGGGGATTTTGAAGAAAGGCAAAAGGCAGGACCATTTCAACAAATTCTGTTAACTTGTATGCGTTGCAATATTAATTTGCAGTTGTCAGCATAAACATTTATCGTGTCTTTCGACTAGACAAAAACACATTGTTGCTTACCGATTATGGTTCCTGAGTAAATCAAAATTACTTTCCTTAATTTAAAACTGCTATTTAATTGGATTAAAACAAGGCATGAATAAATCTGAATTTCACAGATAAATTATATATACTAAGGCCGTAGATTTGACACTTGACAAACACATTAATAAATTCGTTGTCCAATTCCATTCCCTTTGATAATTTTGGAAGGCTTAGAAAGTCGCTGATAACGTGCGCGACTGCATTTCGTTAAAATCGCCAATTGTTTTCGTCAGCGTGACGTGTTTTTAAGACTGTAAACATCTTTACGTCGGTGTTTATATTCCCCAATTCACAAATTTCCCCTGGCTTATGCATGTGTTTTTCCACAAGGACGACGATTTTTTGTTCTCGTACGGAATTGTGTGTTCATTGTAAAAAACAATTTAGTATACTCATATAATCATTAGCAACGAGATGCTAAATAAAATATTAAAACTAAAATCGAAAACGGAAAATAACACCATAAGTTTTGTTTGAGCAGACCTGCGACAGATTAAAAACGATTTTTCATACATTGTAAATCACAAAATTTGATGTTATGTTAGGTTTTCTTTGGAAATCATACAATAGTAACTTAAATCGAAACACAGTCAACTGTGCGCGCGATGTCCCTTTTTATCCATTGTAAAACTACCGCCAGGGCTGCATGCGCGTTTTTCGCGGTATGTGACGACCTTTTAGATACTTAATGAAATGTATTTCACTCAATTTTTATTGTAATAAAATTACATTCAACCCAATTGAGCCAAAACAAGGCATTTTAAATATGCCCGCATCTGTCATGGATTGCTGCGCAATTGTAAATGTTGAGATTTTCGTAAGGGCGATATCTTGCTTAAAAATAGTCTTGAGTGCTGAACGAAGAAACTCTAATACGACAAATCCTAAGATTGCAAAATGCGATCTAATCAATTTATAGTTGGCAGTTTAACACTTATTTTATGTTGTTTTAGAATAGTAATCTTTCATTTTAGTAATCGTAATAGTAATTTCGACTCAAAGGCGAGTAACGATGAACACAAATAAATTATTATGACAATACATTTCAAATGCTCGCATCGGCCACGGATTTAATATTTTACGCAACAGAAAACTCGTTTAAAAAAGTCTTTCATTAAAGAATGACCTAATTGCGAAGAATGCTCTACGGGAATTTCTGATTCCAATTCTAAACCCTCTCCTCCTTTTTAAAAATCCTAGCTGTGCACCTGCTTATAGTTAAGGTCATATTTGAATTACCGCCTCGTTGCCATATTTCGACGCTACTATTGTCAATTTTTATGAAGACTTCTTTGAAAAGTTACAAAATTATCCGAGTCAGTATTTTAAAAGTTATCGAATAGCTCGCGGAGCCCCTACGTTTCTCTCACGGAGCCCTAGGGCTCCGTACGGAGCACTTTGAGAACCTATGCTTTAGACAAAACTTGAATATACCGGTAAATTTAGTTTAGATATGGAACTTAGAACTGGAGATAGAATGAGTAAACGTAAAACATTTACCGTGATGATTAAGAGAAAGAAATCAACGGCATCAATCGAAACGAAGGGTTAGTGTTTTGCGCATTCTAGCTTTTGTGAATGTGACATTATCCTGGAATTCATAGGTGAAGCAGTAATTTCTGCTTCAATGCCACTCAGAAGCACAGGAACATTGCTCAAAAAATTCATTCAAACTAATTTATAAATCACTTTTTCAAGAGTTAATGATTATACAAGAGTCGCACTGGCCTGAATACATTTTGTTTATTACGCTTGTTCTTTGTTATCTCATTATTATGCTTATTTTTGAGTTCATATCGATGGCAGCCTTGTATATACCCACTTTTTTGAATGATATCTTAATTTTTTTTCAAATGCCTGTAGTTTATTACAAATTTATATATTCTGTATGATTGTAATAATGTAACAATTTCAAATTTACAGGAGGAATAGTGCATTTCAGGTGTACTCATGGTGTCTGCTACTTTATAAAGTATTTACTTCGCCAGGAAAGTGCAAGAGATCATGTCGATGGTTTATTAGCTTTCATACTTCAGCCCAATGTTTATATTTCAGACATAGCATCACAGGTATGGAGGTTTACTTAAAAAAAGTTTTACAACAAAAAAGTTTTATTCTTTAAAAATGGTTCATCGCAATTTCATTGCAATGAAAAATGTATTTGTTACACTTATTAGCAATTCAGGCAGGGAGGTTATTGATCTATTTCAGACACATACTTTGTGAGTTGTATGTAGCATTTTATGCCAGTTATAATTAGTTGATAGCTGGTTGAATAGAGTTGATCCTGCTCTAAGGCCCTGTCATAAAGATAGATCATCTTGAAAAGTTGACAGAGAATTTTATTTTATCTGTTGATTAAAGATTGATCAAAACTTGTTACGGAAGTGAAAGCCAGTGCTTTATACCCATAAATCATACACTTTGTTGCCACATTTTTTAGATATTTCGTTTGTTCGATGTCTACTGTGAACTTTATGTTCATTAGTAGACTGACCTTGTATCTGCAAAATGAAGCCTTAAATGGTAAGTTTGTACATCATCTGGAATGTTGCTGTGGTGATTTTGAAGTTGTTGAGCAAGGTATTTTAGTACCAGTTATCATTGAATAATTTCAAATATTTGATTGATTTTCTGAGCAATCATCATGGGCCGAATTTTGTAAATATTCACAAGTTTTAACATGCTTTAGATCGCAGAATGCTTTCGACACAGACAGAACAACGATCCACGGAGGTAGGTGTTTGTCAGTCGATTCGGTGTTATTTTTACTTTTTACAATTTTTTATGATATGATATTTTTGTTTAAACGAAAAATGTTTCGTGTATTTATGTTCAAATGTGGTACTAATTTTGCTTCGTAGTCGATGCTGGTCGTTTTTTTTGATAAGTACTTTTACAAGTATTGCACCAATCACATATAAAGTCCATACTCTGTTTTGAATTTTATCTTTTTCAGCTTGGAGGTGATTGCTCTTTGACATTTTGAACAAATGTGTAAAACATATTTCGTGGCAAGGGCTTAGTGATTTGTATACCACCATACAATCTGTTGGCTATAAAAAAAATTTGAAAATTATTGTGAAGGCTTTTTTTTTACTCTCAAAGAGGTTTTAGTGGAAGTTTTTTCTATATAATCCTAAATTATCATTTTTTATTGGTATGTATTCGATATAATACAATGTTGTGCTTTTTAATGTGCATAAATACATGTTCATTTTTATAAATATATTTTTACTGTTTGCAGACTGGCGTCTGCCTCATACTGCTGATGACAAACTGTCATCGCGAACTTCTGTGGTATTTGCTTTTTGTCTGTCTTTTTATTTGATTTCCGATTTGAATAAAATTCCATATCTGATATAAAATTACAATTTATGTTTAAAGAAATGCTTCATTGCAGTATCTTCCTAGTTGTACATTTGGTCCTTACTTGTCAATATCAATGATATATTTAAATTTTAGGTAGCTGAAGTTTCACCAATAAGTTCGATGATAAGTCGAAAAGCGATGAGGTCCTGGACAACACTTGCAAATTAAAATGTAAATTTTTCTTATCATCATTTAGATAGCAGAGTCTCTTTCATCCTGAGCAAAGGTAACAAATTTACTCCAAAATATGCTCATTCATCAAAAGTTACAAAGTTAGCAATTTTTTTTATTCAATGTGGCAAATGTCCCGGTTAATTGGTAATTTGAACTGTTATTAGGAAAGCACTTTCGAATGAAAGAACTATTCGGTTGTTCATGTTGGACGAAAAGGATCTGCCAGAAATCATAATTGCAGCACACGCTGAAAGAAAAATCTGGTTGAAAGGATTCATGTCATTGAAACCACACTCTTGGATGATGAACGAAGTAAGTGATATCATTAATAAATAAATAAATAAGTAAAATTTTATGGGCTAACACTTTTTTTTACGTTTCCATTCCAATGTTCTGTCCAGTAAATGTAATATATAAATGATATTTTTCTAGTTGAATATATTTAAATTGATTATACTAATTGAAGATTAGAAAACAAATTTGAATTTTCATCAATAAAATGATGAGTATTTACTATCACTTCAATATAGGTGTATGAATTTACTAAATTAATTTTTTTCCTCATTGTTATAGGCAATCGAAATTTACATAGCAATAGTGGCTTCGCATTGCACCAAAAAAGTTTACATCATGAATTCCTTTTTGACAAAAAACATCTTAGAACGATAATCATTCTCGGATTATGAACTTATTGTTGAGATATGGAATGTCAATAATGAACATTGGAAACTTTTGGTATTGCCAACTTCGATTTTCATTCTCTTGATTATCTACTTAAAACCTATAAAGGTATATGAAATTTTTTTGTTAGGTGATCAACATTACTGATTATTTCGTTTATTTACTGGATCCAAATGGAAGCAACTTAGAAGAGAACAAACAAGCCGAAAGAAGTGTTAGCTATAATTCCACACTTCATACAATATGGCAGATTTGATGACAATAATATCTGTTTGTCATTATTTACCCTGTTTTTCATATTTCAAGTGAATATCTGCAGTTAGGAGAGAGAATGGGAGTTTTGGAGACAGATTTACAGTTCAAAAATGGGATAATTGAACATCCAAAACAATCCGATGGTTTCAGCTGTAGGCTGTTTGTGATGAAGGTAAGGTTATATGGAGTTTCAAGTCATTTTCAATAAGCATATTATTATAATACTGAATGTTTTATTCAGATAGCAGAAAGGGTATTAAATGATGGCTTCGGTAACATTGGTTTCCGATCCACCTTAAACGATTTAGCTCAGTACAGACAAGATGTAGCAGAAAAAATCTTGGAATTTTCTGGTATGTGTTATTGAATTGATAGTGTATGTAGTGTATTTATTTTTAGTCTGTATGTATATTTGTCTTGAATGTTTTAGATATGGAAGATATATGCAGCATATGTGACAGTGCAATATCTCATGGAACTTGGGTTTGTTCTCACATTTATTTTTTAGGCTCTGAAAATTATGAATATTTATTGTTCAAATGTTACCTAATTCTGGTTGATTGACATTTTGTTCCATTGTTTAATAAACTTATTAGCATAATCATGTAGCTTGCATTTTAAATATAAACATGAACAGGTATATCACATACCTCTCAGACATCTTGTTAAACAATTCTGGATTGTATTGACATAAAAACCATTTGGCAACGATTTCATGAAGACATGATTTTCTATCTCCAAATAAGGGACATACACAAGACCATCGCCCGTTTTTATTATCGAAAGTCACACTGAGGCGACCAAGGGGACGAAAATACGACACTTCAGAAAAAACTGAAAAATATCTCTGCCTCTTAGCGTATCCCAATGCGCCAAAATCCGCATAAGCTTTCAAAATTTCGTCGCCAAGTACACATTCATTCCAGATATTGATACATTCTTGTTCTCTTCTTGAATCTATTACGGTCCATTTTCTCAAACTAGGAAGAAAAGCTCTGTCCAATGGCCGAATATCACATAGCTGAGAAAACTGTACTTCTTTTGAATGTTCACATTCGACGGCAGGATTACCAGCCTTCATCGCTAATTTTACAATGTGCTTGCATCCGTCACTTTCACAAGATATAATACCTTTATCAATGTTTTTTGAACATGAATGGGGGCTAACAACCCACTAGATCAGCGTTTCCCAAACTGTGTTCCGCGGAACACTACTGTTCCGTGAGCGTCTTCCGAGTGTTCTGTGGAAAATGGATCGAAATTACGACTAAATTGGTCGCCATCGCGATTGTGAAGTTGGCGACCGTTCAAAATCGCGTCACCGGCGGCCTAACCTTTCGAGGGTAGTGGTATTATCGTTTACTGTCCGCCTAGCTTGTTTACTGTCTAGTTCTTTATCAAGTCAAGTCCGACGCTTAGCCCGTTGAGCCACACCGCCGCGCCATACAACTCACAAAGCATGTGTCTGAAATAGATCAATAACCTCCCTGCCTGAATTGCTAATAAGTGTAATAAATACATTTTTCATTGCAATGAAATTGCGATGAACCATTTTTAAAGAATAAAACTTTTTTGTTGTAAATATCACTGGCACTGTCAATACTCGCAGTTACGAAGATAAGATACGTACATTCAAAATTAAACTGAGAGGTAATAGGTTCATGACCCCATTCTCCAATGGACTAAAGCAAGACTGAAATACCTGTCTCGAGCCATCTGTGCATTTTTCTGCTCAGCAACACTGGTGTTAACATTCATATCTGAACAATTTTTGAGATTTTGGAATTCTTTTTCTGCACTTGTCTTCCTTGACTTGGTGTGAAATTTATCTAACAAACTATAGAATATATCAGGATTCCGATTGACGTTTAGCATCACATCTGCAATTTCCCATGATCTAATGCCTTCAAGTTTTCTTCACTGTACTGATACAACATACCCTTATAAGGGTAGAAAGTCCCTTCTTTCTATCACTTCAATATAGGTGTATGAATTTACTAAATTATTTTTTTCCGCATTGTTATAGGCAATCGAAATTTACATAGCAATAGTGGCGTCGCATTGCACCAAAAAAGTTTACATCATGGATTCCTTTTTGACAAAAAACATCCTAGAACGAAATATGTCGGTTCTTTCTCGTCAGTTGCCCTCAAAGGTCAGTTATTTCTTCCGCAAAATTCTGGTAGATAAAAATTTGTTTTAATCTGAGCTATTTTGTGACGAAGGTTTTTGCTCAGGGATATCCCCTATTTGTAAATGATTCTAATTTATTTGCAGGTATCATTTTCGGATTATGAACTTCTTGTCGGGATATGGAATGTCAATAATGAACATTGGAAACTTTTGGTATTGCCCACTTCGATTTTCATTCTCTTGATTATCTACTTAAAACTTATAAAGTTATATGAAATTTTTTGTTAGGTGATCAACATTACTGATTATTTAGTTTATTTACTGGATTCAAATGGAAGCAACTTAGAAGAGAGCAAACAAGCCGAAAGAAGTGTTAGCTATAATTCCACTTTTCATACAATATGGCAGATTTGTTAACAATAATATCTGTTTGTCATTGTTTACCCTGTTTTTCATATTTCAAGTGAATATCTGCAGTTAGGAGAGAGAATGGGAGTTTTGGAGACATTTACAGTTCAAAAGTGGGATAATTGAACATCCAAAACAATCCGATGGTTTCAGCTGTAGGCTGTTTGTGATGAAGGTGAGGTTATATGGAATTTTAAGCCATTTTCAATAAGCATATTATTATAATACTGAATGTTTTATTCAGATAGCAGAAAGGGTATTAAATGATGGCTTCGGTCACATTGGTTTCCGATCCACTTTAAACGATTTAGCTCAGTACAGACAAGATATAGCAGAAAAGATCTTGGAATTTTCTGGTATGTGTTATTGAATTGATAGTGTATTTATTTTTAGTCTAGTATATGTATATTTGTGTTAAATGTTTTAGATATGAAAAAGGTATGCAGCATATGTGACAGTGCAATATCTCATGGAACTCGGGTTTGTTTTCACATTTATTTTTTAGGCTCTGAAAATTATGAATATTTATTGTTCAAATGTTACCTACTTCTGGTTGATTGACATTTTGTTCCATTGTTTAATAAACCTATTAGCATAATCATGTAGCTTGCATTTTAAATATAAACATGAACAGGTATATCACATACTTCTCAGACATCTTGTTAAACAATTCTGGATTGTATTGACATAAAAACCATTTGGCAACGATTTCATGAAGACATGATTTTCTATCTCCAAATAAGGGACATACACAAGACCATCGCCCGTTTTTATTATCGAAAGTCACTCTGAGGCGACCAAGGGGACAAAAATACGACACTTCAGAAAAAAATGAAAAATATCTGTGCCTCTTAGCGTATCCCAATGCGCCAAAATCCGCATAAGCTTTCAAAATTTCGTCGCCAAGTACACATTCATTCCAAATATTGATACATTCTTGCTCTCTTCTTGAATTTATTACGGTCCATTTTCTCAAACTAGAAAGAAAAGCTCTGTCCAATGTTTTTTGAACATGAATGGGGGCTAACAACCCACTAGATCAGCGTTTCCCAAACTGTGTTCCGCGGAACACTAGTGTTCCGTGAGCGTCTTCCGAGTGTTCCGTGGAAAATGGATCAAAATTACGACTAAATTGGTCGCCATCGCGAAGTTGGCGACCGTTCTAAATCGCGTCACCGGCGGCCTAACCTTTCGAGGGTAGTGGTATTATCGTTAACTGTCCGCCTAGTTTGTTTACTGTCTAGTTCATTATCAAGTTGACACTAATCATTTTGGTTTTGCTATTTACTAAAGGCCAGTGGTTCTCAAACTTTTAAAAAGTTATGCATAACGGCCCCTGTACAATTTTTCTGATGACTCGCGGTCCACTAAAGAAATGGGAGCAAACAGCAACGCGGTATATATAAAGCATTCATATATTGAATGACATTGACACAGTTCAATGAGATGAGTGCTCTTGCTTGGCTCCAGTTCTTCTATCTTGGGTTCTGTTTTGGATAATGCAACTTTCATATCGTAACTCACGTCCATTCTGTTTCAACATTTTGTTTCAATAGCGAGTAATGAAGAAAAAGCTGCCTCACATTCGTAAGTTGTTGCAAATGAAATGATTATTTTTAGTGCTATCTCAGCGACATCAGGATAAGACTGTGGTTTTTCTTTCCTCCGGAACTTATCACAGCTAAACCAAAATTTGAATCGTTATATTTAAATACGCTCTGATCTCCTGACCTGCCACGTTTGTTACGTAATAATGTCTTCGGTAGAGCGTGTCGTGCTTTGGAGAAACACTGTAAAAGTATGACATCAAAATTTTACTTCAAATCAAAGTGCTTCTGTGTCGAGGTTAAAGTTGTCTCGCGGTCCCCCTAAAATCGCTTCGCAGACCCCTAAGCGACCACGGACCCCAGTTTGTGAACCAATGCCATAGGCAAACGTGTAAAGGTAAAAAAAAAAGTCAGCTCTTCGCCCCCCATCTCTGACTGATTTTACTCTGAAATGCTGAAAAAACTACTCATGTTCGCTAAACTTGATTCAGCAGATAAATAAACTGCAGGTCTGCAGCTCGCGAAAATGCAGCAAGAACTTCTATCTCCGTTGTTACGTAACATCAAAGGCATTATGTAATAGAAAGTGAACGACATAGAAAGGAAAAATGAATACAGGTATATTGATTCATATACAGAGCATTTGCAATATGTAAAACATTCATTCATATTTTAGTTATACTTAACACAATTTTGTTAGTTTTCGCGGTGCATTTGACGACTTTAGTGCGTCGCGGCACACCTTTTGGGAACCGCTGAATTGCACCATTTTTACCCTTTCATTTTTTAGTGTTCCGCGAGGCGAGATGAAAAACGTAAGTGTTCCGTGGTCAAAAAAGTTTGGGAAACGCTGCACTAGATGAATATGCTACCATGTAAATTCGTCTTTTCTTATCAACACAGATACACAGGACGGGTGTTTTGTTTTATAGAATGTGCAGACTCGCCATGCCGGCGTAATGTGATAAGATGTAAGAAATTTTTCCCACAAAAACGACACTCATGACTGATTAAATTTTCTTCTTTTTTCTCTGGGAATGGAAGTAAACTGCTCCAACAAAAGAACATATGCCCTTGCAATGTCAAATTATGATTTAGATTGACTATGCACTACATCTCAATACTGGTTAAAGATGCAGTGAACAAAATAATACCAAATGCACAATACACTAAATCTAAACTGCGAAGGCAATAAGTTCATGGAAACTTATGCACTTGCTATGTCAAATCACAATTTAAATTGAAATGTATATTTCAATACTGGTCAATGATGCGCTGAACGAAATTATAACAGCTGCATAGTACTCTGACCAAAGCTGAACAAAATAATAACAGTTGCAAAGTACTCTAATCAGAGCTGAACAAAACGACAACATAGGCATAGTACTCTAAATCTAAACTGTCAAGGCTATTCGATAAAGAAAACTTGGGCATCTTTCCAGTAGAACAAAAACCAAAAGTAGCTGCAAAACAAAAAGTAGGCGTCACAAAAAAAAAATATTATAAATGTTCGGTGAAACAAACCTTCTTCACAGTTTCTAATTTTTCCAGTATTGAAGTGATCTGTATTCGAATTACTGCGTTCATCTGTAATGGAGTGTTTTGAATTGAATTATCAATCAACTTTCATCTCACACGTTCCAACAATAATTCAATTACATATTACAAGTATTTCTTAAATGCAATTGTACGAAGTTAATAATTAAATTCACAATAACTCCACAAAACTTATAGTTTGATTCATTAGTTCAAAATTTACTCTATTCAATAAATTTATTTTTTACAACCACCAAAGTCTAAACTAGGTCAGATGATGTGTTACAGGAATACATTTGTGCTAGTGTGCAGCAAGTTTTTTGAATCGAATAGTCAATTCTATTCTGGCTACATTATCCTTGCGTTACACTCTTGCGAATCCACTTGAGCTAGTAAAGCAAGGAAAGGTAGCTGGTCTTGCGTAACACCAACATACATATGTATGCATACAGATTTGATTTATTGGAACATTAGGTTAAAAACCTATCATGTTCAAAACCGTCCGTCCCCTGGCTGATATAAATATATACGATGCTACATACCATGCGTACACTCTCTTTCTATATTGTTTTCATGCCGGTTTCCTTCAATATTGATATGTTTACCTGCAACAAAACTGATGTAAACAAGCTTTCAACTAAAGTAGGTAAAAATCTATAATAATTTATTTTCAAAACACACCTTTCGAATCAAACTTTTGTGACTTCGCACTCCCAGACTGTCTACCTTTAATTTCACCGCATTTTCCTATGAACAAAAAATATAGCTAAGTTCAGCTAGTACATAAAATTAAGGCAGACTAAACAAAAAAAGTGCTACTCTCGTAGTATGTGAACCAAGTTAGGGTTAGGCCATTATTTTAGGTGAAAATACTGTGAGAGGCACTTGACTAGTTTCTGAACTCGTGATGAAACTTAAATAAGGAAAATTGGAGTAAAATTGTGGGCTAACCCTAACCTGGTACACATACTTACTATGTTCCTGTGTTCACCATCTTGGTTCACATGTTACGGGAGCGCCAAAAAAGTATGTTCAAAACAAATATTACAAACTTGCCGTCGCCTTAAATAAGTAAACATTTAACCGACATATCAAACAACAACTTAGATGTATACGAGTGCCAAAAATATTAAAAATGCAACCCCAATACCACACTGACAACTTTATGTCCGCGAAACTAAACTATAAATGTAAACTAAAAGATAGCACAACAGGATGTAACGATATGTAATCTAATGAACAGCATAAACTCATACAAACCATTCAATCTGTTCCGATATGTACTTTTCTTCCGTAAACGTTAAAACAGAAAGGACACTGGAAATGGCTCCTGTCTGATACTTGTTTGCTTCTCCTGCTGTAGCATTCTTCTTTTCGACACAACTAAAATACAATAACTTTCATATTTAAATGATAATGACATTTTACAAAATCATGGAAATTGTATGACAAATTTGTTGACTACAAAGCATTCAAATGAGGGTAGTCATAAAATGACTATGTTCCGCTATGTCTCCACTAAAATGACTATGTCCCTTCTAAAATCGTGATCTCGATATTATCCTACTAAAATGGATATGTCCACATGTCCCTATTAAAATGGATATGTCTGCTATGTCCCTACTGAAATGGCTTTGTTTTTTCAAAAATCGTGATCCCGTTATATCCCTACGAAAGTGACTATTTTCCGCTATGTCCAAAAAACCATGCTATGTACAAAAAAAGTTCAAAATATAGGATTTGGCGGCTATGCTGGCGTATATTGAAGCAAAACAGAAGCACTGCAAAAAAGTAAGACCACACGATTCGTCACAATCTGGATGGTGTATTTGCTGTTTGCGATTTCCTGTCACGGTTCAGATTGATCACGCGTTTCGGGAGCCCACACTCTAAAAAAACTTGAGTCAATCGCGTGACTAATTCGGAAGAGTAGGGAACAAAATGACTCAATCGAGACTCGAGCGTCATTTCTCTCGCACTCTCACTCGTTTTTAAGTCAAATATTCTCTCGTTTGACGACCGCCTTCTTTCTCTCGCCGCCAATTTCTCTGTTTATTTTTTAAAGTTGGAACCGGCGAAGCGTAGAATTGGGCGGGGAAATTGTTTTCGAAGTCGTCATTCGCGTTGTCGACGGCGGTTGTTTCGGCCGAAGGTTATCATGCAGCATGGCCACTCGCAGCTTGCGTGGCCTATCAGTTACGGTTAAAGATATTATGCTGGGATTTTTATTTTGCGTGAGAGGCCAATAGGACAGTTGGATGGGGTAGGCTAGGTCGTTGTTTTTTACAGTTGGATAACAGAGTGAATTGCTGTTATGAGAGAATGGAATTTAGCTTTCACCTGCTACATTCTGACAGTGCTAACAGTTTTGGAGCGGTTGTCCGTTGTCGGTAAGTGATTGCTAGCAGTGGATTCAAATAAGATTATCGAAATGAGCATGAACTGCAGTATAACACAACTGGCTACTGAGCCAAGTCAGGTCTGCCGGCCTAAGCTACCGGTAGGCCCACTGTCTGACTGTTAAGTTAACTTTATGTCTGAAGTAGGCTACATGCTGTTAGCTCAAGTTACAGACACACAGGCCTACAACCTGATGACTGCAGTCTACTGGGTCTATAAAACAGTACAACTAGCCTATGTCAGTCTGCCATCTCTTTCTTTCTTAAACAGTTACCGATAACTCATTGCAGTGTTAAATTGGTACTTTTATCACACTGCTTGCACAGCTATAGGCCTGGTATATATACTGTTATTTGTTTTAGGCCCTTTTGAGCCTCATAATGAATTATCACCTTCATAAAAAAATTATGGTCATTCCTTGATGTCCTATTATTGTGTCACCCTGCCTGCCATGGGAACTTACCGGTACTATTTTTGTAGTGTTATGCTCTGGGTCTAATTGATCCGGGCTTTTGACAATTGCAGTTTGCTCCGTTTGATATAATACGTTTTTTATTCTTTATTAGCTACCCGCCATCTGCATTGAAAGTTGATCTCGCAAAATCAATTGTCGAGGAATTTCCAAAGCTGAAGTTAGAGGGAACAACCGGATATGTACGTATTTTCATTTTGAGATAATTTCGCTTTCCCTACAAGGCATTATTCAATCTCATGAATCTTGTACACAATATTTCGTCATTAGGGCTGTATTCCTCTCTTCTGAAGTTGCTAAAATGGGTGTTAAATATGATTCTGTGTTTACTGACTTCAAGTCTGCTCTCTGTCAGCTTTGTCATTAGGGCTCTTTTGTTGTTATTGTTATTTTGCGAAAAATGTTTTCAGGGCCATTATTATGATCCTCTTCGTGGTTCCTGCTTTATAGAAAACAAGCTCAAAAATTTACGAAAACAAATGGCAATAGAAGATAAGATGTATAAAAAACAAAAGAGAAGCCACTCAACATATGCAAGTAGTTCCAGTTTTGGGAGTAGCGAAGATGCTGACACCAGAGGGAGTACTGTTGAACTGGATGCCTCACTTCTGGAAGACGATAGCCCTATAATGAAAAAGGTGGGAAATTTCTGATTTTTTTATATGTGGATATTTTTATTTCTCCGCAGCTAGTATTTTATTGGAATATTTTATATGTATATTGCTTTCAGATTAAATGGCTGAAAGAAACTACACCTAACAAGGACAATAAGGCAGAAATATATAACATAATGAAGGAAAGTCATGACTATCGTAGGCTTGAAATACAGCTGAAGCCTATGACCTTAACTGACATTTTAGAAAAGTACCCAAGGTTCTGTGATGCTTATGAGGGTGGATTGGTAAGTTAGCAATAAATCTAGATGTAAAGTGCAATGTACATAGGCTGTTTATTATTGTATTCATCACATCAAGATATTTTTAAGAAGTACGGATATAGAAAGCATCTTTTTTTTCACATGTGCTTCTTGTGGACTCAGATTGACTGTGAATTTGAGATGAATTACCCGAAGTGTAAGAAGTTTATGGAAATTTTTCCACCACTCATTCAAAAAATTCTTAAAATGGATCAGGATTGTGTTCAGTGTGATGATGGTATGTGCTTTATGCTTTATATTACTGATATTCTATGTATAAATACTGGTTGACTTAGAACTATCTCTGCCACATTGCCAACTGGGCGGCAGTGAAATAGCTTTATTATATCTATGTTTTTTGTGTGAGAGCATATTTCGAGTAATTGACACATTTTAGATGGACTAAAGAGTCTTCTAGTTCTATCGAAGATTTTGCCACCTCTCAACACAAAGGGGAAGAAAGGACAAGAGCAGTGGGCATTATTTAAGTTTCAAGGGGTGCGTACTCTGTTTCCTAACTTGTTTGCAAAATACCATAGCAGATGCAACGTGACATGTTTTTGAATGAGTTTTCAAAGTGATGACATCCTTTGGAAACTTATTCATTCTTTTTTATTCAGGCCGGCCGCAACGTTGGATATTATGCTGAAACCAAGCCTCCATCATTGAGACAGCCATTTTTATTGGTCATTGGTCCGAAATCTGATCCTGAGGAATTCTTCTTAATTCTTGACAAGAAAGCGGTGCCAGTTGGAAATTCATCATTGTTGGCTTCTTATAGACTGTTCGCTTCGTTTTGGATTTTTGGAATTGAGTACTATGAAAAACTGGCAACTTTCTTCAATTTTTTTGAAGCTATTCTTTTCGGCATGGATCCCAAACCTTCAGTGGCCTCATTGTTGGCTGCATTGGACTTTGTGTAAAAAAAAAATGATCCTACATAGACGGCTCAAAATGAAAATGTGCTTATGCCGACCTTTGTAATATTTGTGTGTCCACTTTGTTTATTTTGTTTTTATACTGATTTGGCCCTATGTTAAACCATCATGTCAGAGTACGACTTGTTAGTTTATACACTTTATAAAAAATCGATATGTATACACGAATTATGCAGTGTCTCTTTTTAGCGTTCAAAAATGCAGATTGTATAGCCCGATGTTCATCTCAAAATGAGATATTTTTTCAGAACTTTCAAAAGCGATTGTCTCATATTGCCAAAATTTGACATAGGCCACTACAGTTTTGAGTCGTCGATGTGAGCGAACACTGGGGTCATAATTTTCATTATGATTTCTTTCTGTGCAATTTATTTCATTTTCTTTTGTTCATTGGTGATTGTGGTTTAGTCTGCATCTTCGGTGATTGTTTATTGTGTTGCTGTTTATACCCTTATATAGCAACACAATTAGCGGTCACCGAAAATGCAGATGCGCTCACGCTTGAGTGTTTTTGAAGTTCTTTTCCAAGAAAAATTTGGTATATTTAATTTCTGCTTTTTTGGTAAATGCATGGGTAACTTAAGAAAGTTGAAATGGGGCTGGGGGAATTGGAGAGGAAACCAATAACTCACTTTTTGGTGACTCTATCGAGTTAGAAACTTGACTCAAAAAAGAGTCATCGCAAATGATCTTGACGGCTCTATCAAGGGATAAATTTGACTCAAAGAGAAGTCATCGCACATGACTCTTGACGACTCTATCAAGAGATGAATTTGACTCGAAGAGGAGTCATCGCACATGACTCTTGACGACTCTATTGAAGCGGAAATTTGACTCGAAAAAGAGTCATTGTGCGTGACTCTTTTGACGACTCTATCAAGGGATAAATTTGACTCGAAGAAGAGTCAATGTACGTGACTCAAGTAAAGAGTCAAATATTTCTTGACTCATTAAAAGAGTAGGAGGTTCGTTGAGTCAAATTTGAGTCAATATTTTTTACATACAAGACCAAGGAAGTCATTAAATTGCTACACTGCTTTGCAAACTTTTATAAAATAAATTCATTAAAATATTTGACATTTTATTATACTTTTGGGGACAAGAAAATGGGGGGAACGCCCCTCCCCGACTTTCAATTTTTTTCAAAATTGTGCAACCATTATGCAACTTGCTGCAATATATCTGCTCAAGAATAGGTGCACTGAAAAGAAAAATTTGTTTAAAATGTGAATATTATACTTCCAAGTAGTCCTACATACTTCATAATTGGTCAGACTGCACCGCGCACGGGTCAAATAAGCGATTATGACGTCATAAAAGCCAACAAAATTTTCGCGCGCCTTCGCCGCGCTTATCGGTGTCGCTGCTCGATAATCATTCCTGGTTCCCCGCGACTTCCCTTCCCCAGTGAAAATGTGTTTTCAGTTTTGTATTTTGTCAATTTCGTATGTTATTTTTTACTGAATGGGAAAAAATAAACTTGACTATGACTTACCGACCCTATGGCGGCCGTATTTAATACAACTACTGTAAATGCAATGTGCCCGCCAATACCAAAAAGTTGTGGTCTAGTACTAGGCGCAAATACTATACCGTATGTCAAGTATCGGCAGCCTACGACTCTCTGCAACGTATTTGTGGCGCATACACTACGTGTAGAGTGTGTCAAGACGTGTTGGCCATAAAGCGACACAGTGGGACGGCCACGTAGCTGTGTTTTATTTATGCAGGCGCTATATTCATTCATACCACTGGAGTTGCTATTGAGCAACTTCCCCTTTAGATGGTTTGTCAGATTGTCAGCAGTGTGGATTTTTATTGTGTATTAGGTCATTATTATAATGTTTTATTACCGTGAACCTATGTAATTATTGTTGTAAAAGAATAATAGTACGACAGATTGACAGTTTCCCCAGTTTTAAATAGCTCTGTTCATCAGTTATTTTGTATTTGTAACTAGTCAACTTTCGCAGTTTATCTCCTGTGTGATTTCTATGCGTATTGCCACGTATATTATGTATTTCCACAAGATATGTTGTATCATTAGTATCACCCTAGTTACCCTTATTCATTTCTAGGTGTGATTTGTTAGGTTTGCATATATCCTATTATAAGCCAATATTTAGGAACGTACGGTAATAGACCAGGGGTGGGCAAAATATGGCCCGCGGGCCGGATCCGGCCCACCGGAGTGTTTCATCCGGCCAATATGTGCCTGCTGAAATTATGACTTTATTTTTTAATAATTTCAAATTTCCGTTGAAAATATTGATGATATAAATTGAAATTCCATTGAAAATATCGATAACGGATCATCGTCCAAAGTAAATACCGTAATTACAAGCGTACCTGAATATCATGTTCAAAATTATCCTTCCGATTTATTTAAGTCATTCAAAAACGCTAGCTCTTGATATATATCAGCATTTGGGCCTGCAAATTTTTTCGTGCGTCCGTGAATGCGCCAACACATGTTCTTCCTTTTTTTCTAGTACAACGACCATCAAAGTCGGCAATATCGTGATCGTCCGAGACGAGACGCTAAATACAAACTAAGGAATGAAACCGCAAATCCAATTTCCGACAGAAAATTATAAAGTGGATATATATTGGAAAACACCATTTTGTTTTAAAAGTGCCTCGAAAGATCTGAAACCTTATTTTAGACGTGGTAAGTCGCAAAATTTGTGGATGGTAGACTATAGAATAGTCCAGCGTTTCCCAAACATTTTGTTTTTGCGGCGTCAGAAGGGCGATATTTTAAAAATATTCTGAAACGGCTTAAATTAAACAAATTACCAAGATCGCAAAAGATTCAAATGAATTCTTATTATAATCAGGCAGTATACCGAGTATTTTTACGTACGCGGATTGTAGTATTTTAGGATAGTAATACTTTCATTTTATTGTACCTCTGCGCGACGGCGATTTACGTTGAAAATAATTAAATTAAGATGGCGAGACAATTTTAATGTTCGTATCGATCATAGACAGAATATTTTGCGCATCAGAAATATCATCATCGCCGAAAAAGTCAGCCATATTAATCGCGATGACTGTTTCATCGGTAAATGTACTGAAAATATAGTCTGCGGACTTCATCTGACATTTTTGACGAAGTAGAACTGTTGATTCTTCCTTTTCTAAGATCATATTTGGTAGAAAAGCGGCCAAAACAAATCGAAGAATGATGATGATTTGAGATTGTACCCGATAAAAATGTCTTCACATATCAAAAACCTTGTTGAAATTCATTCATTTTATTATGATTAGTCTATTTCATAAATGATTTGCAATCAATTTGTTTGTAACTTGATGTTTTATTGTGATTTTGGGGGCGATGGTAACGTGAAATATACAGTAGGGAGGCGATGGCACAAAAAAGTTTGTGAAAAACTGGTATAGTCGCCTACATTAATTAAAGTACTTTGATAAAATATTCAGTCTGTACGCATGTAACTTGCTAATCTTTCAATCTTATTTACTATATCACTTGGGGCAAATACCGAATGCTTTACATTACCGAACCGCGATCAGTGAAACGGGTATGCGATTGACTGATAGACTTGCGCAATGACTTGACAAACCTACTACTCGCCACTTCAAAAACCCAGGTTACAGCAATTCCATTCATAAACGACGGGAATGGCGCATTATCTCCTTTGTGTATTGTTATATTGTGCTGTCTTTAATATGAACGTTAATCTAGCTGTTAATCTTCTTTTTCTATAAACTTTCTCTGCGTAGCTGCCATAATTTGACATCCTCTGACATAATGTCCGGTGCTCCCGAAGTATGCGAACCAAGATGGCGGACATCGGAACGTAACATGGGTAACAGGTTAGGCAATAATTTTTTTCCAATTTTCCTTATTTTAGTCCTATTATCAGTTCGAAGACTAGCCAAGAGCCTCCCGCAGTATTTATACCTAAAATTATGGCCTAACCCTAACCTAGTACACATATTACATTCCGATGTCCGCCATCTTGGTTCGCATACTTCGGGAGCCCCTAATGTCCTATTAATCGTTGTGTCTAGTTATTTGCAAATAATCCGTATCCGTTTGATCATATTGAGTTTTGATCCTCCGGCCCAGTAATCAAGTCTATTATCCACATCAGGCCCACTCAGGAAAGCAATTGCCCACCCCTGTAATAGACCTATTCCGTATGTTATGTTCAGTATTTGTACCTTATTTTCCATTGTTTATTGTATTTTACATTAGAGTAATTGGTTGCATTGAGGGTGGCTATCTTTATTACAGTGTCCGCGAAGCTGACAGAAAGAACCTGAGTGGTGATGCCAATACTGGTACGCCACAATAGCTTATGTTAGGATAACGTTGAGCTACTCCATATCGGTACCCAAACTCGCATAGCAAGTGCTAATATTAATTGCAATTGTGGTACAGACATTTCACATGCTTTCGGTGATGTGGCGCTTCGCCCAACTTTAAAAAAATAAAAATAAAGGGTACTCCCGATTGTCCCGAAGTATGTGTACCAGGTTAGGGTTAGACCATAATTTTTCCCGATTTCCTTATTTTAGTTCGATTACGAGTTCGGGGACTGTCTGTGTTCGCCAAGTGAATATCCCCCTGTCATAGGTTCCACCCCCCTGCCCCACTACTTGATGTAAAATGGGCGAACAAATTTAGTTCCCTCCATATGATACACATACTTCTGGAGCGCCCAAAACAGAGCTCAAAATCGAGCTTTCGTTCAACACCAGATCGATTACAAATTATTCAAAACTGCCACAATGCGACAATGGCAATGCACCAAATATTCAGTTCCATAGATACATAACCTAAGGTGACCTTACGTCCTCCTTTTGGAGGATTTGTCCTCCTTTTTCGTTAAAATTTTTATGTCCTCCGAGGACGCTTTAAAAGGTCAAAATGTCTTCCTTTTTCAGGAGAATAAATAAATAAATTCTTTTGCGACATAATCAACATTTTTGACGGGTTAAGAATATTTTAAAGTAAGTAGAAACTTGCAATTATTAGTACAAATATGACAAGCATTGCATTGCGTTGAGATACCATATAGGTTGATAAATACTATAATAAACCCCGAATACAAAATAGGTTGGAAATACCTTAGGTTTTTATGACAAACCTTGGGGTTTTAGGTTATTGCGTGCGCAACACCTCATTCTTAATCTATTAATAAATTGTAGCTCAGATTTACGAACACGTTGAATGAAGAAATAGGTGACACAACAATGACCATTTCCACGCTGCATATTGGTATCTAAAGTTACACTACAACAGGGGTTCTCAACCTGGGGTTCGCGAACCCCCAATGGTTCACGAGAGGATTTCCAGGGGTACTGTTGTGTTGCTTGTCGTGTGTTGCTTTTTTTTAATATCCTTTAACAAAGAAAGTGACTACAAGAGGAAAATATGCGCCAATTGACCCTCAGCGTACATTTTCCCTGATCTTGCGTTGTTGTGATTGTGACGCAAAAATGTGAAATGCACGGCTTAGCAGTCGTTGCAGCAAATTGTAAGTCAATATATCACAATTTAGTTTGGTGTATGATTACCGGGGGTTCGCGTTGACTGTTTCGTGACTTTGGGAGTTCGCGTTGATTGTTTCGTGACTCGGGGGGTACTTAACAGAGAAAAGGTTGAGAACCCCTGCACTACAATGATCATTTTCTATAACCATGTACAAAATTAGCTTCCCTATTGTTAAGTTCTAATTGCGATCATAATTTCAATTATGGATGAGGTTAAAAGGAAGCTTGCACAATAGCGTTCGGGGTTTGGCAGACCCGCACAATTAAGAACCACTGCTCTCGGTTAAATACATACTTGTTTACCACATAAAAATCATGTTGTTTTACAATTATCTTTTACGTCATTTCATCTTGTATTTAGCAATTTGGGGAAGTTTCGATTTTAGCAGGAAATTATGGCGAAAAGAAAATCGTCATACCCAGGAACTAAAGCAAAAGCATCCATGCTTCAGATTTAGAAAAGATCGAACTGATAGCGAATCGGAGTGCATTACCTGTGGCCACAGTTGCTCGTTGACAAGACAAGAATGCATTATTGCATTGTCGTCGCTTCGTCTATTGTCACTTCTATTTTTAATCCTACGGAATTTAGTAGATATATAATGTACATATCTCAGGCACAAGTGGAATATGGCTCTACCAATCAATGTGTCCTTTTAGGGTTTGAAAATATGGCCACTCTAACATAACCAGACTGAGAAAAGGCAATGGTCCGCTAAGTGCTTAAACTACCTTATTAATTTTCATTTTCTATAGTACAAATATAAAATGATTACCATCTTCAAAACGCGTTTAGGAACAAAATTTAGCATTTTCGTTCAACTGACAACGCAGCATTCGTTTCATTGTTCTATTTTATTATTATAATCGGAACAATTGTCAATAGGATAATTGTGACGCAATAATCTAAATTCGTATAGATCTATTTTAATCGGCCTGAACAGCGAGATGTTAAAACAAATTAATCAGTTAGTATCGTGTTTTCCCCAAAATGAAATGAGTCCAAGTCGATAGCGCGTTTTTTTTTTTTGACGTAGTCGATAGCTAGAAATCTCTCCTACGCGTTTTAATTAAAGGATTAATCTAAAACGAGTGAGAGAAGAAAAGGTTAAATTATCTGAGGTAACGTGAAGATTACGCCACAATTTCCTAATGTGTAATTTACATCCAAGATATTTGCATCAAAGATTACAAAATTGCTTTAGCTGTTCATGCAAATCTGTCGTATTAATATTTATTCTGTTTTGCCTAGGCATAATACATACCAATCCAAAAACCACAAACCGTATCGGCAAAACCACGTTGGAATGTATTTTAAATTTTTGACTTTATTCCGTGTTACGCTCTGCCAGTAAACCCTATCGGTATTCAGCCGATGTAAGTGTGGTACGAACGAGTTTGAAATGGGCTGCGAGCGTTTCGATATAAGCTTTGTAAAATGTTTCTTTCGTATTGCATTTTATACAATGGCTGGAAAGACAAATTGTTGGAGAGCAAGAACTTGCTACAAAGCAAAAAATGTCCTTAAATAGAGCACTAACAATTTTTATATTGATTAAGTATATAGGTAAGTATTATAATTCCCAGATCCCAAATAAAACAACACGACGAAACGCGTAGAATTTAAATGACGCGGAGGATAATTTTTTATGCTCCACGAAGCGAGACGATTGTTTGCTTTCAGAACAAAAAGGAAGCTTTGTGCATATGTCTACGATCGACGACGACATATAGAGCACCAGGTTATGATTCAATGAAACGAATTGTCTGCTCGCGGTATTCAGTTACAAACTTACAATGGCAATACGTTTTTCGGTACCAGTATATTTTTTTGATAGAGTGTCATCCGTATGAGTTATGGTTTCAGGTGCAGAAAATATCACCCACTTACTAATTAGAACTCGTATTTCAGGCTGGGCCAGGTTACAATTCGTTATTTTTCGCCATGTTAAAATACTGAAATATCTTAATTAACCGTATTATCTGATAGCAATACGGGGTTAAATATGAAGGACTTTTATGTATATTTATTTAGGTATTTATATCAGTTATTGTAAGGCAAATTTATTCTGTAAAATGGATGGATTTCGGGCCGAAGCTGCCCTTGATCATAAATCAAAAATACTGGATTCTTATTCGAAAATGAAAGATGCTGGGTTGCTCTTAGATTTTAAAATTGTAATTAAAAATACATCATTTCCAGTTCATCGCAGTTTATTGGCTGCAGGATCGGATTATTTTCAAGCCATGTTTCTTCATGATAAAAAGGTTGTTGAGCAAGGTGTCGTGGAAATCAAAAAGGTTGGCGCTGAACCTATGAGCCGATGCATAGAGTTCTTATACACAGGAGATACAGACATAAACAATGAAAATTGTCAGGATATTCTCCATGTATCAAGCATTCTGCAAATTGACGCTTTGAAAAAACTTTGTTTCCGTTTCCTGCAAACCAATTTGTCTCCAGAAAACTGTTTAGTCGTTGCTCATTTGGCAGAGATTTACAATGACCTTCATGCAAGAACTACGGCAAAGAAAATGGTAGTTGATGAATTCGAGGTAATAGTGACTGCGGATTTGTTCCCCTCCATCAGTTCAACAGACCTTATCTATTACTTGGATAAAAGCAGAGGGGATTCAGGAGTATCTTGGTCGGCTACCACAACTTGGATCAGAACCAACCGGGGCCGAGACACACAGGATCTCATCAAAGTCTTGGATGAATCACTAAAGGTCATGAAATTGCCTATTTCGTTTCTACTGGCGACTGTTCTGGATGACGATATTTTTGACAACCGTACGATGAGAAATTTAGTCTCAAAACATGTATTTATGGAAACAGAAAACTTGAAAGAAAATATCACAGCGAGCAATTGTATCAAATTGAAAACTTTGGCTAAAGAATTTCTTGGCATTGACGGGAAGCCACTAGAGCTTATCAATCAATTCATTGTCGACAATATTGAGGAAGTTTCCAAGTTCGCTGGTTACGAAGCTTCCAGCGAAGACACGGTTGCAGAATTGGAAGCAAAGATGAATAACTGCATTTCTGATAGAGTCAAGTATGAACTACTTTTGACTTGGACACGTTTTAAAGGCGAGCGACGCACACATTTTTCTCGTTTGTTTAAATTGATCAAGCTTAATGAGCTTCCGATCAAATTTATTCAACAAAAAATTGAAAATGAAAAGTTGGTTGAACAATCTCCGAGTTGCAGTGCATTGCTGGGCTTATGCTTAAGTCCCAACGATGAAGACTCCGATAGTGATGATGATATCCGTTATCCTACATACGGTGTGGACGAATTAATCGATGATGATGAGTTCAAGTTCGTATCAGAAGAAGATTTGAAAATATATTTGAAATCGTATACGCCACTTTCGCAAAAGAAATGGGAAGCAATGAAACGTTGGATGGAAAATAAAGACAATGCAAACACATTGTTCAAAGATTTACTGACTATAATGGAACCTCCATTTGAGTTTCTTCTCAAAATAGTTGTGGAAGATCCGTTTTTTGAGAACGAGAATGCACTAAAGGAAATTGCTCTTAGTCTTATTTTCTCTTCAATTTCAGAAGTTGGAGAATTATGTGACAAAATTGATTTGGAAAATTGCTTCATCCTGAAAACTCTCAACACCCAGTATAATAAAGTCAATCACAATCTTTGGAATTCAGAGATTGAGAGGTTTCTGACGACCCATGCACCACTTGTTCTAAAAAGAAAAGAGATATTGGATTTCAGTAAGGATGAAATCGAAAATCTAATACGAGTGACAGAGTGCAGTGCAGACTTTAAGGCTGAAGCATTGCTAAAATGGGTGAAGCAAAAGTCAGAAAGATTGGATTTGCTACCAGGCCTTTTAAAACTTATCAATCTACGACTTCTTACATCACCTACCGTTCGATTGTTGCAGTCGGATCCCACCATTAGTCAATCAGAAGACTCTCGTGAAATTTTGCATAAGTTGGGGTCCAAAGGTTCGATAACTAAGAACAATTCAATCCTGGACGAGACAATACAAGATTTATTTGTGGTAGATTTATCATCAGGCATGGGATATACCTGTGATCTCTCGAGTGCAGAGACTTTTGTATTGTCGCAAACTACGAAGATTTTCCCTATAAATATAATCAATATGGGTGAAAACGTATACGGAATAAATTTTAAGAGCGTTCTTAAACTAAATAGGGAAGGAAATTGGGAATGCTTGTCGCTTATCCCAGAAACCATCCGACGTTGTTTCTTGGAGGAATTCATTTGTGGTCCAAACAAAATAATTGCTTTCAAGGATTGCTTAGCTTTCTTTATGGGCTCTAAACTAACGATGTATAATCCTTTCAAGGACGGATGGTCAGATACATTACCCGGATGCGACTTGAAATCAAAATTTTGTGTCGCCGCATCAGATGAAAGCATTTTTGCATTTAATGGCCAGACGAGAAGAGCAAAACGATTTGACGCGACAGCAAGTAAATGGTCAGATATTGCTAAAATGCCAACGGAGCAGGTTTTGGCGTCTTGTGCTGTTTTACATAATATGGTTTTTGTTGTCGGAGGAGCTTTTGGAAGCTGGTTTGAACAATATGTCGGACCGAGAGATATAGTTCAGTGCTATAATCCAAAATCTGATTGCTGGACTAGAATCTCAAACATGTGTCAGCCACCAATATTTCTTAGCACTTGTGTGGTCAACAACAAATTATATGTCACGGGAGGAAAGAAGGACGGAGGTTTCTCAATTCAACTATATGACGAAGAGAATAATCAATGGGAAGTGGTTCGAGAACTTGAAACTACGAAACAATATTTTTCCGCATGTGCCATTCCAAGGGGATTTCTGTCCTTCGACTACCGTCAATGTTTCACTTTTGAAGAAAGCCTTGGTTTACTAGATCGCGTTAATGCTGAATTTGATAGAAAAACCAAAGAAAAATATTATATTAAGCAGATTATTCCGCTATCTGGCGGAGAAATGAATCTACTGGGATGTCGACTTATTTTCCCTCCTTCAGCATTGGATGAAGAAACTGAAGTAATTTTAGCTGTAGACAGTTATCCTAAGAATTCGCCTGGTTTTATGGAGCTGGAAACATCGGATAGAATATTTAGTCTCGACTTTCCTATAACACCTGTGATGATTTGCAAACCTTCCATGAAATTCAACAAACCCGTAATTGTAGAAATGGACACATGTTTCAGCGCTCGAGAAAACAAAACCATTCCAGTTGATATTCAAATAAGAAAAGTAGACTCCGATTGGAAAAAGGTCTCTGAAGCAATTTTAGGCAATACCAACAAGATTAGATTTACAGTTTCACATTTCTGTGGCATGGCAGTGACTGTTTCCCCAGAGTTAGTCGACGATGGATCGTTTCATCTCATTAATGACGTGTACATCCAGAAAATAACCGCTCAAATCGCTTCAGTGTTTTGCAAAGATGAGACAACGCAAAGATCCATGAAAGAGATCCTACAAGAGGAAAACTTTGTCAAATTCATGGGACCCTCACATGAAATTCTCGAAGGTCTGGGTACTCGAGTCAATCTTCGATTTGAGTGCACGGAACCAGAGCAAACGAGAATATCGGAAGGATGTCCATCTTCGCAGTTCGATATAAACAGACAAATTTTCAAAACAAGCAAACATGTGGTTTGTTTCAAACCCATCCCTCGTCCTCGGGAATATACTGGAGTCATAGATTCCGATTACTATGTAAAAATAAACGAAGACGCCGAAGCGAGACTAATGCTGGCCGTAGAATGGCCGATTCAAACTAGAGGTAAGTTCTCATGATACTGGAAAATTTTTTTGTTTGAAAATGACATGGCGTGTCGTATCATATCCATAAATTTCGATGGAGAAAGAACCGTTGCTGGCCACTCTTTAATTCAGTAAAAGCAACAAAATCGCAGCCATCCCATTATATATATTAAAGTAGAAATACTCGCTCCTTTAAGTATTTCATAATGCTGTATGATATTGACTGTTTCATTCAATGAAATTTTACTATATTTAGTTCGCAGTCTACGCGCTACCCTGTTTAAATTATCGCAGCTTTGCGCAAAAGTAAATATTTATTTTCATTCTCTCCCTGGTACTAAAGCGTATTATGCTGATAAAAGCTGTTATGTTTTACTAAAACTATACAGCAGCCAAACTATATGATATATTCTAGCCGAATTCACTACACCCAGTGAAATATAAAGAATATTTGTGCGAGTGGCACATTTTTTCCTAATTTGACGTCAATATACGATTATTACGTCACCACAATATACTGGGCTTGCTGGCAATATTCCTTTGTTCGTGGGCTGTTTAAAATTATTCAAGCTAAAAAACTAAATTGATCGAGTCATAAAGACCACAAACCTTCGGGATTCGCATCGCATAGTCCTATTAGTTCCAGTGTGTATACAAGAATTCCTAACCGCGAAATTTTACCCTTGTGATGTCGCCCAATTTTAATCATATTTCAAAGCCGAATATAATGAAAAAAAAATTTAAAATCAATTAAATATTACTTTTTATAGGTACTGGACATCAACATATCGAATGTCGTCCACACTGGACCGAGAGCAAATGTGATGGCAACTGACAATGCGAGGGTAGAGACCCACAGTACGGGCGAGACCAATGTTGTCACATAAAATTGATTGGATTTATGGAACATAGAAAAACGACTCTTACTATAAACCATAAAAACTGCTTTATTAACTTTAATATCAGAAACAAACACTTTTCATGGGATATTTGGATCATACTTTTTTCAACTCTAATGTCGGACATGCGCTTTGATTGCCATTTATTGGGTAATATTCCATCGAAACAGAAAATATGCATCAGGGTTAAAATGCTAGTAATGTATATATAAGTGTGCGACGGTCAAATTAAAATGCTAGGTATTGTATTTTTACTATTATAATACAGGGTGTTGAAGGTAAATATACAACTTAAATTTTGATTTGCTTTTCAGGTACTCATCATATAGCGTTCACTTCTTCAGAAAACAATAGTTTGGATAAGTAGTAAAATTTAGGTATTGTTTGCATTTTTCATCAACCCACTAAATGACAGGAGAATAATCCAAAAAATTAGGTACAAAATTCCTCAGAGCGTCCGCTCATTAGTCTTCCTCATCTTTCTGCATCAACTACAGATCCAGTTTGACGATGCATTGCAAAAATTGTTCGCCTTACTGATTTACATGCTTTTTGCCAAACAGCAATTTTCCATCTCATTTCTTGGATTAATCTCCTTGTCATTTTGTTGGTGTATAAAAAATACTAACTTTTGCCACTTACCCATACTATATCATCTAGAGAAATGAACGCTCTATGATAAGTAACTGGAAAGCAAATCAAAATAAAATGTTTATATTTACTATTGAGTATTATGTGCGTATAGTTAGTTATCTTGATTATATACTTCGCTCTTTACCATTTTCGCGCGTTTTTTTTTTGGATTTTCATTCCGGCACGACCGAGAGCTAAGTTAAAAAATGTATAAGTAGCAACGCTCAGAAATGCATATTTATTCTATTTCGGCGGTATTTTCTCAAAAGTAAATTTTTTTTTATCCCCATTAAAATAATTTTTTGTTGCATATTTTTACAATTTTATGTAACATTGATATTATATTGGTGATTTTAAACTCAAAAATTCATATTATCTGCCTTCCAACTCAGTCTTTAAATATCATTTTCATCTCTGTAGAAGATACCTTAAATTGATCATTTTATTATCCAGATTTTTTCTTCTCTTATATCTGAAATATTCCAACTGGCAACCCCGAAAGCGTCTGGGCGTTTTTACTCTTTATACTTTTTATTATTAATTATAAATTTGCCTTAAGCGAGGTAAAAATTGAAGTGTTAATTGTGTTGTAATTTTTTAAAAAAGGTTGAACAACTTTGTGTCGATTTGAAATATATGTATTCCCCCCCTCAAATTCCCTATAGACCTGGGGTGCCAAACTTGTGGGTTTTTAAGGGCTACATGCCCACATCGCATTTTGGGAATTGTGCCAAGGGTTGCAAACAGTTTTGGATATATTTTTGATAATGTATACTGAAACATATTTTTAGATAGGTGTAGTTTGTGACATATATTATGACGTAATTGAAAAGCCGAATTTTTGTTATTTTCTAACTTTCAAATGCAATTTGCTTATTCATTTTTTGAAATTTACTATTATTGTAATTTACTGTATTTATTACAAAAATCATAATTTTTTTATATACAATAATCCAAAACATTTTTGAACAAACTTTTGACATGAAAAGAATAATTTATACACTAAAAATGACTTGGTCTAAATATATATACCTAAAATTCCAAATTCGGTCAAAATGAGAACAAAAAAAATTACTTAAAAATAGTTTCTGTAAATTGTCGTTTTCTGCGTTAATAATCAATTTCACATTGAAACAATTTGACCCGTGTTATAGACCACGGTTCGTCTTTTTTTCTCCAATGGTTATGTTTATCTAATTTCCCTAAAGAAATCTCCGGGTCTGAGACTTACAACCAAGTACATTGAAAATTTTATATGTTGAAATTATGTTCAAGCTTTCTTTGTGTTTTTGTTAATAATTTCGCTTAAGCAAAGCTTTCTAGATTAGATTAACACTCATCTGAATCATGTATGATTTCTGAATTTGATAATGCAGAGTACAAAATTTCCTTTGTTTAGCTTCCAATACTTTTTGCGTGTAACATTGCAAAACAGGCTCTGTTCGGGCAGTCAAATTGTGCAAGGTTCTACAAACTTTTGATGGTAAAATGAATCTATCCGGATTAGGATTAACTCTAATTTATTGCATTATGGGTCAGGCGTTGAGAATTGAGCCCAAAATTTTTTATTCTCCGAATCCAAATCGAACTATATTTGTATTCATTTTATTGAAATCATAGCTGTACGTCTCGCACTATATTAAGAAATTATTTGCTGTTTTCCCGCTTTCAAATTGCTAATAATTGTTTCTTGATAGAGATCAATAAACAGTATAAGTTGATGACAAATTTCCCTATCTTTGGTTTGTTTATTTGCGGAGGAAATATTGAGTCGAATGATAAAGCAAGGTATAGTGAAATATCTGGGTGGCAGTCAATATAGGATTTACATATTTATCCCAGAGAGAGGGAACCGATAAGGTATAACCCACATGACCAATCATGGCCTCTCGTCCGGTTACCACTCCATGTCGGATATGGAATTAGTTAGCGAGTTAATCGTTTTCGAAGCAATCGAAAGAAATCTTCTTGCTCATAATTACCCCCCAGATCCGACAAAATAGCATCGAATAAGGGTCAACATAACAGTTTATCAACGTTAATATATATATAAACACGGGCACTATGGTCCGTGACACTGTTCACTAGTGGGCGTTCTATTACAAAATATGGTGCTCCCGAAGTATGTAAACCAAGATGGCGGGCACCGGAACGTAGAATGTGTACCAGGTATATTACATACTACGTTTCGGTGTCAACCATCTATGTTGACATACTTCGGGAGGACCCAAAATATTCTTGCCATGGAGCCCATCAACTTGATCAAAAAAAAAAACGTAGATGTAACAAGGCATGAGACATGAATCGTTCACTTTACGGTACAGAGAAAACCTATAAAGTTGAATATGTGGGCATATGAATGTGAAAGTAGTGCAATAAAGTTACTTTAACTTTTAAAATAATTTTGTGGCAGCTAGATTCGTTCGGGCGAGTTTATTAGCTGATCGCTGACTTAAGTAAAACTGTTGTTTCTACTCAAACATTTCGAAATTTTGCAAAAGTTTTCGCGGACTGGCGTTTGCATTTTGAAATCTTGATTTCAATTCAATACATTTAATCACTTTTCATAAAAATGCATCAGCAAAAACGCATTTTATCCCAGAGATAAAAGAACTGCTATTTAATTCACACTTAAATTTTCTAAACGTGCCAAAAAATCGACAAATAGCGGTCAAAGGGTAAATCCAGTTGAGGATTACAACTGTGTTTAAAATCTATCTAGGCGAAAAAGCGGCTACTGAAGTTACAACTGCTACCAAACAGCTATCAAAAAAGTTATACGCAAACATGAGATATGAATCGATGCTCGGGGAAACATCCAGTGACGTCCAACATTGCGAAGATGAACTAAAATCGATCCAAGCTAGCTGCCATTCTACTGAGATCTTGGCTAGGCCTCAAATATTTAAATGTATCATAATCATCTCTATTTTTTACTATCACAGGTCATTAATTCTAAGGCAAGTGCTGAAATCAATTGCAATTCTCAGAGACATTTGCTTTCAGTGACGAGGAGATTCTCCTATAATTTTGCATATAGTAATGAAGTCACAACGATCTCCATTACGCAATGAAAAAAGGTAACCTTGTGCATCTCTGTTGCTTGTACCGTCTTACAGATACCTGTAATCCTGCCAAGATCTAGGATAGACTTTAAATATTTTTATGTATTATAATCATCTCTACTTTCCACCAACACATGCCATAAAAACAACATAGCCAGGATAACATCTAAATGTACTACACTTCTAGTAGATTAACTTACAGTCAATGCTGAATCCAATTACAATTCTTGGAGACGTTTACCTTGCTCCCAGTAATATGGAATTCAGCTTAACTTTTTTCTTCCTAGACTGAAGTCAAAATCGAGTTTTTGTTCAGCCCTTAGTTACAGATTCCTTAAATATCATCCTATCGCTCTTATGGTTGTGAACTGTATACCCAGGCCCGAGCTATGAACAAGCGGATAAACCGATAATACCCACGGTGTGGCTCATCGTGCTAAGGGTTAGCAATACGCTCGCCACCGCACATATGATTACTCTGCGTTGGTTCGCTAACCCCCTACCCTAAATGGAATTGTGACCGGACAAGAGGTTCCATTACGGTATAAAAAAGCCTACCTTGATTGACCATATCTGTTGAACGTGCGGTCTGAGAATGACGCTGAACTGTATATCCAGTCCCATAAATTCAAAGTCATGACCATCCATGCTTTTTCGTCTGCATTAGGCTACAAATAAAAAAGCCTACCTTTAGCATCTCTGCTGAACGGACGTTACTAGATCTTAGCGACCATGTCTAGACACAAAAAGCCAACAATTTTACAAAAGCCTCATAATATCTGTTCGAGCGGGTGAAAAAAATGCAATTGTTACGGCATTGTTGACTTATTTGTAATTAGTTATGGCTAAGGAAATAAACAAGGAAATCGATGGTCGGGGACTACTGTTGCACACCATATATTGTATTCTATATGATTTTAATATAAGCACTAGAATAGACAGAAATGCCGGAACGCCAAACGGAAATTATGACGCCAAAACGTTTTAAAAAAGCCAAAATTGTTGAATTCGGCCTTAAAAAGCCAATATGGCAACGGTCTAAGAATCATCATGGTATTTTGTGATTATAATCGTAACAATTGATAAGAGAAGAATAATGACACAATAATTATTGTTTGGCCAGATGTAATTATACCAGTCTGAAAAGCTCAAGGAATAAGCTTAAGTAACGTATGTGACATTTTTCTATTTATCCTGCCAAATACAGGTGTCGCATAATGGGGTGTCTGGAATACCTGACTGTTCTAATTCTAGAAAACTATCGAAAACGACCAGCATTCAGTGTGTCCTACAATGGCACAAATATCAATAATGTTGTACACTGAAGTTTGATATATTGCTATTAAATCCAGAGATGACATCTGGAATTATTCATTCGTAGTTTCACTTTAGTTAAATCCATATTATTAGTAGACAATGACAATTTTTGAATTTACGATTACGAAGTAATCAGTGGCCACCACCGTTCTAGAGTAGTTAATCAACGCTTTCGCTTATGGATGTGTTTGATATCTGGGTGCTATCGACGGAGCTTTCCGCTTTGTTCATTTCGGGAATAACTTTGTGGTTTGTCTGATCTGATCTCGAAGCAAAGCGTTACAGATGGTGATTACGCTGCTGATTACTCTGTGCGAAAAATTTGAACAATCGCACCCAAAAAAATAGCTGGTATGATTTCCACTTCTACAGAGTAGCTCACGTAGCGTTCCCGAATTCTAGATGTCTTCATTAGCATGTATGTATGTTTATTTGGCTCATGTAAAAATGTAACAGTATCAGCATAATAATTAAACAGTATAAAAGAGACGGGATGCATGTTCAAGACCTTTCTGACTGTCTGGCCTAAGATACAGATGTGCGACATGCACCCCTAACAAGTATAACTTCAGTTTATGACTTCTGTGGTATAGTAGGACAACAGAATGGAACATACAAATAAAACTCCAGTACAGTGGTCAGCAAATAATTTTATGTACTTGCGGGCATCGTGTGGGCCGCATTAACTTCCGCCTATGAACAATCGCCACATTTACCTTCAAATTATGACGCACTCGCAACTTCTATTGCGGTGTGAAAAGGCTGCCACAATGAGACGCATATGTGGACTTTTTATATATATTTTATCAACTAATACATTGTTTTTATTTGCTTATTAGTAGTGTGAAGGATGATGTTGTTTCTGTTTCCTGGCCAAAGCGGCAACTTCGTTGATTTGACAAGCGGGCACGAAATTTAATCTCAGTGTAATTTTTTTAGATTGTGCTGCTCACAGCAATATGTGCTTTCGAATGTTCTCACTTCACGGTTTACACTATCGCACAGATTATTAGAGGCGCAGCCCGGGGCCCCGGGGTCGAATTTCGTTTTTGCAAAGGCATATTTAACATTAAATACCTTATTAACTGCAGTTTTGACCTGGCATATTAAGTAATGTGTTATTGAAACGCGCGCGAGAGAAGAATATTTTTTTTCAAGTACTCTGGAATGTTTGGCCTTTGTGGCAAACTTCCCTCCACTCCCCAGACATTTTTAAAATACAAAATAACTTAACTTATATTTACAACCAACGATGAGACGGACGTTCATCAAGTAAAAGATTTACGCTACTTGCTATAAAAGAAGCGACGTACAGCGGCACTTGTTAGCACTTACATCAATGTGAATACAATAGATTTGGGATCGATTTTTGTATTATGAAGTAAAGGTCGTTCGGTGTCCGCAAAAAAATTGTTCGTGGGCCGCAGTTTGCCAGGCCCTGCTCTAGTAAATGCACAAGACAAAGAGGTACGGCACAACGACGATATGTATAATAGTTAGTTTATGAAACGTTCATGTTCCAGGTTCCGGTACGACAGAATGGGAATAGGGTGTAATTGCCATTTTGATGTGTTTTTACAATAAATCTTACGTACATGTATTGGAGTGAAATAAAAAACCTTCGAATCGAATAGATAAGGACCTAATAACAATCGGATGAACCGTCGGTTGTCGTATCGGTTAGCCATCATGTTGATTTTACTTACATGAAAACGCATATTGTTGTCTTATAAAAAGACGAAATGCATCTCCGCTGGGACTCGAACCCAGAACCTCTGGATTAGAAGTCCAGCGCGCTATCCATTGCGCCACGGAGACGACATTCTCACCCCCTAACATTATTTTTATGATCACAACATTTGCACAATTTTGGCAATGGATCAAAATATCTCACACCAGCCATGCTTTATTGACTGTGCCAAACATTTGTTTATATTGCCTCTATCCACTTGAAGGTAGAAAGACTCTTCACGTGAAGACTGTTTTCATATCATGCAAATCACACTATGCGATTTGCGATATTCTCACGCCTGGCTAAAGTTTCCTATATTTATATATATATATATATATATGAATGCATACTTGTCCGAAATTTACCACTTTTGAAAATTGAACTTAAGACTTCTTGAAGCTCAATACAACAAATAAAACTACTAAATATTGCATATCGTTTAGCATGCACATACCCCGTGTTTTTAAATAAATCTATTTTTCGAAATGAAAAGAACATATTAGTTATGTATTATATCTAAGGTATGGAGTCCGAAACTTGAAACTGGGCAATTACCAGCATCGTTCCTCAGCTGCGAGTTTCAAACAGGAATTGATGATTACCTTCAAGATACCGTTTCACAACAATTTTATATGTTGATCATTTTTGGGAGAATTTACTGGAAGCAAGGTGTAACGGTTCGCACAAAAGTTGTGGAGATTCGATTCAGATCAAAGATACCGATGATCACTGAAAGGCCACGTAGCTTTAATCACGTTAAATTGTTGGTTCATTCCATGCTTTCATTGGAAGCTAAGGGAAAAGAAGTCACATCTAAAGATTGGGAATTATTACGAAGAGAGAAATTGCACCTGATCCGATAAACGTTGAAAATTTATCTTAACCATTTAGTGCTATTTTGCAATTAGCACTAAATTGACAAAGCCCGGACAATACGCGAGCGCAAAAGGCATCTCCGCTGGGACTCGAACCCAGAACCTCTGGATTAGAAGTCCAGCGCGCTATCCATTGCGCCACGGGGACCACCGCCCGGCCTCACTCATGATCACCACATCTGCTGAATTTGGCTATAAATCAAAACATCCGACAAAGCAGGGCAAGGGCCATGTCTGCATGCATGCTTTATTAATTGTCACATCCTCCGTTTATTTTGCATGTGGCCACTCGAAAGTGGAGAGTCTCGCCACGCAAAGTAGTTTTATATTTAATGTCATGCAGTTTAGAATATAAAATTATTCGATTTATGAATACTTTCATTGTTAGCAAATATTTATTGAACAAATACTTTATATATATATATATATATATGAGTATTTGATTGTGTCAAAATTTACCCACTTCCAGGATTTTATCTCCTATTCCCCACTTTACTCGTGGTATGAACCGATTAAGTGGTTTCTATTCTACCGCAAAGATTATGGCCTCCTGAAATTCCATAGATTTCAAGGCGTGGGTAGCTTATTATTGCAAACAGCTTCGTGTGGGCCTAGAATAACAGAGAAGTTGAAATGGTTTGGGATATGTTTTAATCGTCCTATCCACAGATCCGACGCAAAACCCACGTCCCGCTGTGTTTACAAACAATAGTCATTATAAATATCTTCGGAAATCAAGCCATAAATGAGCGGTTTGTACGATGACATCACATTTGCACTCAAGACAATTGAACCCGTAAACCGCATCCACCAACATTTCTACGGGATTTCGAACCCATACATTTCCATCCACAGATTTCAGCCCTGAATATAGATTGCACCCGCGGACATTTTTACCCACACACGTGTACATTTGCACCCGATTTGCACGTTTGCGGGCGCAAAACGCATCTCCGCTGGGACTCGAACCCAGAACCTCTGGATTAGAAGTCCAGCGCGCTATCCATTGCGCCACGGAGACGACATTATAACCATCCCCACATCACACCTTCAATGACAATATCTTCTCATAAACCTGGCAATTAATCAAAACCTCTGACAAAGTGTAGAGCATTGTGTGAGGGCATACTTCATTCATCGTCTCAACCTTTTGTTTATATTGCATCTTGCCACTTGAAAGTGAAGAGTCGCTACACGCAGAGTAGTTTTATATTTAATGCCATGTAGTTATCGGGGTAAGCAATTTATAGATACGTTTGTTCGTGATATGTTTTAATCGTCTCATCTACAGTTCCCTTTTTTTTTTTGTATCGGATCAGAGTATGTATGGTCTGCCTCGGATCAGTGTTACATATAATAACACGTCATACCCGAGTCGTATCGGTATTAATCCTCGCAATCACATTGCCGCATATGCGGCGGTCAGATGACATCCACTCATCACTTCCGTTGGGTTGTTTGATGGTATTCTCAGGAGTATGCTACCATTTGTGGGTGGCATAGATAAAAGGTTCATTACATTTATTGTTGTTAGGATCTGGTTTTCTAGTTATTTTATTGTTCGTACCCCGCAAGTATTTCTTTCCAATTAGGTTTCAAATTGGATGTGTATACCTTGGGAAATTTTTTGTCAAGTTGATGGTTGGTTGATGAAATCGGACCATTTTCGAGTTGTTTTGGGGATAATTTTGTCCTCGCTCGGATCGACTGTTCTATTTTCTATATCTAACTTGATTTTGAAGTTGATTATTGCTAATTTGAATATTAAAAATAGTTTTATGGTTATGGTCTGAACTGTCTGGTTGGGCATGGTGTAAGAGTTGTAGAAGATATTTTCTTTAGATATTTGTACTGGTATTTTAAGGGTCCTGTTCAATATGCCCGTGGTTTTGGAAAGGTGTCGTGAAATGTAAGAGCAGTGTAAGAAAATGTGTAGGGTATTGTCTTCACGGCTTCCACAGAATTTGCATTTTAGCAGTTTTCTTTGGCCGTGCGCATCGCTAAACATAGATCTTTTCCGCGCTTTATTCCCAAAGATGTACCCATCAGCCACTATTCTGTACGAACATATCTTCTCTTTGTTTGTTGTTTTATGTTTCAGAGTTCTTTGCTTTACGTGAACGCAAGTCCAATCTATTCCCGTTGGGTATGGAGACTCAGTTTTTAGGTTGTACAGGAGATTTTTGTATATGTCTTTGTGCTTCATGCCAGCCCACTGTTGTTTGGTAAGATGTATTCCCTTTGTTGTATCCAAATATTTTTGCCAGATTTTGGGGACGAAGGGGAGATGTGGGGTAGAATTTGTATATAAGCTTGGGTTGGTTTTTATGATTTTGGATCCTAAAGCATAGACTGCTTCCTGATGCCAAAAAAGGTAAGGTGTATCGATATTGCTTAGTATTTTTATTCGCTCTGCTATACATGCTGAAATTTTAATTTTGATATTGGGCATATTTATGCCGCCTTCTAACCATGGGCGTTGTAGCGTGGTTCTCTTTATCGCCTCCATTCCCTCGGGGAACCATAGGTATTTAGCAACTAGGTGTTGTACCTTGTTGAGATATACTGGCGGTATTTCTACAAATCTCGCGTGATATATTATTAGTGACATGATCAGGGAATTTATTACTGTTAGTTTTCCAATCCAGGTGAGTTTTCGTGTTTTTAAAAAGTTTAATTTTCTGGTTATTTTGACAAGTGTTTCGTCCCATGTTATTGTTTCCCGCCCTAATCCATAATATATCCCCAAGATTTTTGCTGTATCTTTATGGTGGGTATTATAGTTGGATTTCCGGAGACGTTGTGCTGCGTCAGTTGTGAGACTCAATATCTGGGTTTTATCTATATTAATTTTTTGTCCTGCTGCTTTTTCGTATTTTTGTAATTCAAAGAAGATTTGTTGAATGGAAGTTATATCTCTCACTGCGTAGGTGGCGTCATCGGCAAATTGGTCCAGTTTATGTGTGAATTTTCCAAGTTTGATGCCATGTATGTCGGAATTTCGTTGTACTGATCTAATTAGTGGTTCTGCGTTTAGAATGTATAACAACATGCTCAATGGGCATCCTTGTCGAATTCCCCTATTGATTTTGATTGGGGAGCTCATTTTACCGTTAATATCTATGTAGTTGTAAATTTCTTCGTACATGTTTTTGACGATATTGGTTATTTTGGGGCTGAGGCCGATTTCGTGTAATACTTTAAAAAGGAAGTTATGGTCTATTCTGTCGAACGCTTTCAAGTTGTCGATCATTACTAAATATCCTGGAATTTGCTTGGTTTGACAGTAGCGGACAACCGCTTCTAGGTTGTAATGGGCATCAAATATACTTCGTCCAGGTAAGGTACTCTTTTGCTGTTGGCTTACCAATGTGTTGAGTGGAGATTCTAGTCTTTTGGTTAAAAGCCTTGCAACCAGTTTGTAGTCAAAGTTGAGATTCGAGATCGGTCGCCAATTTTTTAGTAGATTTTTGTTTCCCTTTTTAAATATCAATTTCACTCTGGCATAGTGTGAGCTTTGCGGTAGAGCGCCGAAGCTCAGGATAATATTAATCATATTCGTCAATTTTTCTTTTATCATGTGCCAAAATGTTGTATAGAATTCTTTGCTTAGCCCGTCAGGGCCGAGGGATTTATTATTTTTTATATCTTTCATAATAGAAAATATCTCGTCCTCGTTTGTGGGTTTTTCTATCTCTTCATTTTGATCTTGGCTGAGTTGTGTGGCGCTCATTTGATTGATATAGTGATGCTGGTGAGATTCGTCTATTTTACACTTCATGCCCCATAGCTCGTTATAGAAATCCTCTACCGCCTTAGTTACTTCGTTTTCACTTGTAATTGTCTTCCCGTTTAAATTTTGGATAGAATCCATCGATGTTTGTTTTGCGCGTGTTTTGATCCTATCATAGAAGTACTTCGTTGGTTCTTCTCCTTCTTCTTGATCTTCTATGCCCGCCAGGATTGTTTTATAATTGGCTTTGTTGTCAATCAAGTTTTTTAGCTGTACCCTAAGTCTTTCCAGTTTTCTTACGTCTGTACTATTCTTGTTGGCCACTGTATTCGCAATGTTTTGTCTTAGTAATTGTTCAGTTATATTGGCTTCTTTTGCTTTTTTTATTGAGTATGCTATAGTTTGTTTTTTGGTGTTTAGTTTAAAGTTGTCCCACCAATCTAGTAAAGATTCGAAACTTTCAATGTTTATCAAGGCCCTATTATATGTATTTTTTATAATTTCCAAGTAATCTTTTTCTTTGTATAGCGAGATATTGTTCCGCCACATCCCCCGACCCCATCTTATATTTTTCAAAACTCTGAGTTTAATATATGGGCATAGAGCGTGATCGGCTACGGTGTTCACGGCATGTCCTACGTATGTAATTAAGGGGTCGATTTCGCGGGAGTTATAAATTCTATCAATCCTCTTGGCTTGCTGGTTGGCATTGGATATGAAGGTGTAAATTCTTTTATTCTTATTTCGTTGTCGAAAGGAGTCACTTATCTTGTGCTTTGTTAGGAGAGCGTTGAAAATTTTGGCCGCGGCCGTGTGTTTCTGGTTGGAAGGGTTTAAAACATCTCGGTTGTCTAGGATCACATTAAAATCCCCTAGAACTATCAAGGGGCTTAGGTAATACATGTCCTCCAAGATCTGCACCAACTCTTTGTAAAACTCTGTTTTCGGTGCGCCGCTCTTTGCGGGGGCGTACACATTTACTATTTCTATGCGAAGTCCGTCGATTTCTAGCGCTAGGCTGCAACATCTGTGTTTAACGCGAACGGAGTATTGAACGCCTTCTATCAGGGCGTTCTTTACCATTATTGCGGTGCCCTTCCTGAAGGTTTTGTCTTCGGGATCTAATACGGTAAGCGTGTTAGGGAAAATGTGGTAACCCAGTTTTCCTGCCCACTCTTCTACTATGCTGTTTCTGATTTTATTGACCTCCTGTAGGCATAGAATGTCAGGTTTTTCATATGATACGAATTGGGCTAGTTTCGTTTTATGATGGTTAAGCCCGTTTACGTTTATTGATATGATTTTCATTTCGCTCATTTTAGTAATTTAAATTTAACTCACGTTTTTGACTTCCCTTTGTTTTGTTTCGAGATCCTAGGTACATCCATAATTTATATCCGAGTTATAATCCTTATTTATATCCAAGTTATGTCTGTGTGGTTCGTTTTGTATCAATTATCTTTCCTGGTGTCTTTTGATTGGTGGATTGGTTGCCACAGTCGATTGTTTATGTCTGTGGGCGCTCGGTTGTGGCGGAGGCTTTCTCCTTCTTGGGGTTAGGCGGTGTGCACGAGGATGATGCAGAGCTCAAATTAAGTCTATCTCGTTTATTTGCGCCACTGGCTTGTCCAATTGGATTGTAGTCACTGTTTCCCAAATGAGCGGGGGCCGAGTTATTAATCCACGTATCAGAAAACGAGGAAGAGTCGATGGATTCGTATCCTCTAACCATTCCTTTTACGTACGATTGTCTTGTCATTTCATGTACTATGGGGGTCTGTCCGATTGTTGAAGTTGGTTTTAACTTTCTTCTAGGTGTTCTCGGTATGTCCAACGGTTTCTCTAACTGGGAGTCGTCTCTGCTCAGAGACCAATCTTTTGTTTCGTCGTTTAAGTCATCGTTTTCGCAGTTTGAGGAGGTTTCGTTATTGCTTATTGCTTGTGTGCTCTCCTCTTCGGTTTGTGGTTTGCTGTTTGGGTTTGCCTCTTCTCTTAGCAATGTTGAGGATAGCGGCGAAAGGCACATGCCTGCATTAAGTTGTGTTACGTTGTGACGGTTTGTATTTATCCCTGTTTTGTTGTTAGTATTAGCGGTTCTTTTAGATATGTTCCAAGCGGTTGGTTCTTCCTGATTGTGTCGGTCGATACGTTTTTTGCATTGTTTTACGAGGTGTCCTTCCTCTTTGCAGTATCTACATACCGGTGTATTCTGACATGCGACGAATGTATGGCCCTGTTGTAAACACCTGCCGCATGTCGGAGTGTATAACTCTTGCGGGAGATACGTTTTGCATCTTATTCCATCGAATATGATATAGTCCGGTAGTTTATCCTTGTTAAAGTCTGTGATGAAAAAAGCGGTATAACCGTTATATATTTCCGTGCCTTTGTGCCAGTTTTTCATTGCGTTTTTAATTTTGCCGCATTCTAGGTTGTTTATGATTGCCGCGGCCCTCGCAAACGGTGTTTCATCGGGTATGCCTTTGATTGAAATTCTTGTCGGTGTACCTGCGGGTAGCATGAAGTGGATAGGCCCATACATTGAATTCAACTTGCCACCGGTTGCGCTTAGGAACTCATCCCTGCAACTAGACGTTTCGTTTGATGTAGGTTTAAAGGATATTGTCCAGGGACCTCTTCTCACTTCAAATAATCCTTTTATTTCATTGTAGTACTGGTTGACATCGGGTGTTGTTTTTAAAACTCCAAGCAGTCCTTCAAAATTTATGTTGTCATCCGTCTCGATCATCAGAGATCGCGGTCTGTTATTACTTGGTGTGGTCATTACTGGGGGTATAGCGGCGACTTTTGCGTAGGCCATAATATCCAAAGGTATTTAGACTATCTTGTAATTCCAACTATAACTTGTTCCTAAGGCTGGATCTTAGCCGAAGAGCCGAAGATCGATACTCAGGTCTAGCTAGCATACGACCTACTACTGATACTACACTTGATCTTAGCCAAAAGGCCGAGAAGCGAGATCCCACGCAAAAACCAATGTCCTGCTGTGTTTACAAGCATTAACCATTATAATTATGTTTGTAAATTAAGCCATTAAATGGGAGATTAGTACGATGACAGCAAATTCGCACCCAGGACCATTGAACTCATATATTTCCATCGACATATTTTATCACCTGCAATTTGGATTGCCCCGACAGACATTTGTACTCACGAACATTTTTTCACCTACCGACATTTGCCCCAATGCAATTTTGCGATCGCAAAACGCATCTCCGCTGGCACTCGAACCCAGAACCTCTGGATTAGAAGTCCAGCGCGCCACGGAGACGACACTATTACCGCTCCCACATCACATGGGACCACATTATAACCGCTCCCACATCACATCTTCAATGACAATATCTCCAGATTTAACAATAAGCCAAATACTCTGACAAATTGTACAGCATTGTGTGATGGCCATACTTCATTTATCGTCTCTACTTTTTGTTTTTATTGCAATTTGTCACTTGAAAGTGGAGAGTCTCGACACGTAGTGTATTTTATACTTTACGCTGTGTAGTTTAGCATATCAATTAGGCGATTTATTGGTACTTTCATGACCAGGAAATGTTTATTTAACAGATGATATAGATAAATAAATGCAGATTTCGTCGAAAATATCCCACTTCTGGGAATTTCATAACCTATTATGACATCACCACCTTACTCATTGTTACGAACCGATTTTGTAACCGAAACGATTGAGACCATTCCAAAAATGCTATAGTTTCCAAAGCTTGGGGATCTGCTTATTAACGGACATGAGCTTTGTAAAGTCACTGTGGATGCTTAATTATATCTTTATTATTCAATAAGCAGCAAAAATGCATCTCCGCTGGGACTCGAACCCAGAACCTCTGGATTAGAAGTCCAGCGCGCTATCCATTGCGCCACGGAGACCACGGTCTGTCTCCGCCCGTCACATTAAATCTACAATGACAAGATCTTCATAGACTTGGCAATAAACCAAAACCTCTTACTTAGTGTACAGCATTGTGTGAGAGCCTTACTTCATTGATCGTCCAAACCTTTTGTATATATTGCATCTTGCCACTTGAAAGTGGAGAGTCTCTACAGGTAGAGTGTTATATTTAATGCCATGTAGTTTGAAATATCGAGTAGGCGATTTATTGATACTTCCATGACCAGGAAATCTTTCTTGAACAGATGATATAGATATATGAATGCAGATTCTGTCGAAAAGGTTAGTAAAGGGCGATTTTGTCAAAAATTGTCCCACTTCTGGGATTTGCATCGTCTATTCTGACATCACCACCCCTGACGAACCGATTATGTAACCGCAACGATTGGGACCATTCCATAAATTCGGTAGTTTCCAACAATTGAGTGTCTGCTTATTAACGGACAGTAGTAGAAACTACCCACGGCACTGATGGTACGTACAATCGATTAAATTAGTTTATATCCAACCGCGAAGATTACGAAAATTTTCATAGTTATAAAGCTTACTGTTCACAGCCTTATGCGAAGCCTGGATCAACCGACCAGTGGAAACGGTTCGTTCCAGAAACAAGAGAGTGATACTCAAATATTTTGACACGAAGACCAAAACGAGTACGAGAACTAAATTGATTGAGTAGTTAAAGAGTAAAGTGAATTTTCCACACATTTTGTGTCCAATAAATCATCTTCAAAAGCAATAAATCATCTTCGAGCAAAACATGGAATCCCGAGTTTTATTGTGTTTACAAACAAATCGTTCAAAATTGCCTTCAGAAATTGAATTGGCATTCTGTGCACGTAATTTTATTTTTGTTATCACAATTACGAAACAGTTGATTGATTATAATAGATACACCCAGCCAACTAATCCTATTTTCCAAAGGCCAATACATATGTAGATGCAGCGCGTGAGACATGTTTATTGCGCTCTAATTTTGTATCATGTCAAATTTTCAAAGCATAGTGGCACCATGCACATTGACGGAATTATTTACGATAAAATTTACGGATTTCAATAACAGCATAACATTCAATCTTTGCGAAATTATTCATATGAATAAGATAACCCACATTTGCGTTATTCATAGTATCGGAGTAAGCTATTCCTAGATTTTACTGGAGTAATTACATTCACGGGGAACAATTACACAGAATCTAGAAAACAAAGAAAATTGCTAAAGCCAAATATGATTTGACAATCACTTACAACAGGGGTCGGCAACCTACGGCCCGCGGGCCGAACTTACAATATACTTTTGAAATTAGCAATCAGTAGACACAGGTGGTGCTCGAGAGCCAAGATTGTGCAATAATTCTAACAAAATAGAATCCAAACCAAAAACAACTTTCTTCTCTTGACTGTCGCAGTGTGAGCGTTATGCATGATAAGTTTTAAATATGTTCTATTTCTGTGTCACTTTAAGGCATATTTCGAACGTCAGCCATAAACCAGTGGTTCTCAAACTTTTTAGGCCGCGCCTCTTTTTTAGAATTTGGCAAGTCTCCCCCCCCCCCCCTCCACCTCAAAAATAACTAGCTAACAATAAGCTGCAAATAACAAATAGTACGGCGGAAGTAATATAATATATACCACAAATAACAACAAGCGCCATAGCTCTCTGCAATCTCTAAACAATGAAGAAATGTAAATATCCAAAATAATGCGGTCAAGATCAAATTTAACAAATCATTTTATTTTTAATTAGTTTAGTTAGGAGGGGCCCTTTGTTTTGAGAATCACTGTTCTAAACAATGTATTTTAGAATAAGCTGTATTTTAAATAATCTTAATATTTACTATACGACTTGACCCATCCATTAGGTTATGTCCCATTCACCATTTGAATGACCTCCTTCATAGCGAGCAGTTTATCGGGTAAAGTTACAAATAGGAATGGATATATGGGCCCGACTGCGATATTATTGGTTATCAAGCTGCTATATAGACCAAATCTCGCGACCCAAGGATATACTCGAATCTAATGCGGTATGTAATGATAAGGGGTTGTATGACCATAAATTAGCTGACTAATAGGAAACAACCATTTTTACATAAAATTTGTCTTCCCAAAAATTAGTCGAAAATGAGGGAGCTGCGCTTATTTGTCACAAGCAAGTTTTGAAGTCGTTGCTTTACTTAGAAAAACAGCAGATGCCAAGTTTTTACGCTGTAATACTTCCCACATATACAATCACTACTGAGAAACTTCAATACAAACGTAAATTAAACAATGAAATTTACTAAATAATAAAAGCAGTATAACTTTTAGGTATTTGTTGAAAAAACAAGCGACCCAATAATATTTTCAGGCGACTCGATTTCGAGTTGCGACCCATAGATTGGGAAACACTGATATAGATAGCAGGTTTAATTCTTAGGGCCACGCACAGTCGCGGGCTGCCAATCAAGTGCAGTGATTTGTTGGACACGTTTAGTGGCCATAACGATCGTTTCAAAATTTTTTGGACACGTTTAGTGGCCTTAACGATCGTTTCAAAATTTTGTTGTTATTATTTTCTTTCGTCATTATCATTAAAAAATCGCTTTTCTCTTTGAATACTGGACCAATTGCTTTGAAATTTTCAGTGGTTAAAGATAAAAATTTTCTCCAGAAGGCTATTACTTTTTTTCGCTATGACGTCATCAAAATTATTGCCATTGGGTGGCGCTACGTGTCCATATATTTGAGCATAGCTCTCTTGTTCCCTAAATGATTGTAAATTCTGTACACTGACAAAGAAGATTGGCTCTAGCCCACTTGTTCTCAACCAGTAGGCCATGGCCCACAGAAGCATTTTCAGATGGGTCACAACAAGCCTTGAGTTGTTAAAAAATTAGATTTCATTTGTGTCACTATAGCTAGATTTTGATTGTAGTGGCCATGAACGCTAATACTTTTTTTGCTGTTGCTGAGGGGTAATTTTCATTCTAATTGTTAAAGTGAAAGTTTCTATTTTTGTGGACTCAATTTTTTGCTTGAGTTGTAGTTTTCCCTTTGCATGAAAAAGTAAATGGGCCACAGAATGTTTGTGCAATAAAAATGGGCCAGGGAAGAAAAAAGGTTGAAAACCACTGCTTTACCCTGGCTTCAATATGAGACTGAATAACTGGAGTTCAAACCCAAGCGTATATGAAACAAGCATAATGTAAATAAATTATTCTCACTACGTGACCAAGCGCATGTTGCATACCGTTAAAATTATCTCTTCTAAACAAGAATCCATATTTAAAAAAATATTCTCTGTTGGTGGAATTCCCCTTATATGAAACAAAAATATCGTCTCGATCAAAGCAATAATCAATACAATAATTGGCTGGCCTGAGGCTATTTCTCGTTTAACTTTTCATGTGTAATTTCGAAATAATATAAGGTTGTATTAAATTGCAGATAAATTACACTGCGTCGAAGAAACATTAAATTAACTAGAATTTTACTGTTGTTGAAATCTTCTACAATACTTCGGTAACTACGCCGGTAGTTGGCGATCAATTCTCAAAAACACGCCAAACAGCTTCTTATCTATATCCTCGTTCTTGGATAACATGGCAATGAAAAATTTTCAAGAAATATTCTTTTTTTAATTTACACTTAATTAGAGAAATTTTGCTGCTGCTTTTTAATGATATTGATCATGAACTACCACCATAATGTCAACCACTCTACAGACTTCCTTATAGCTTCCATTTTGCGCGTCATGGATTATATTAATAAATTGTTTGTAATATATAGGGTGTCCATAAAGTCTTAAACTTTTTTTGAGAACTGACTTCATTTCAACAAAATTGAAATTGTAAAGGGACTTTATGGACGCCCTGTATATCATAGAATGATTGTGTGTCTGACTGTTATTAGTATGTCAGTAGTAGCACTTTAGCTCAATGCCCTTCTGTGTGGTCAGATGATTCTCTCAAGTAAGTAAATAGAATTTGATGATGTGTTAAAAGTTATAGAGTCGCAGAGTTAAAGTAAGCATTGAAGAAAATTCGTCGTTCGCCAATGTTTTATTGCAAAACGACACTGACTTTTGAAATCCTTGTTGAATTGTTGTACCGTGGCTCACATTGATTTTAAAAACAGCGCATTATTATAAAATTCTTTCAAGTTACACTATCGGTAGAAGTTATGCGAGACGAACTCCCAATCCTTCCTTTTGGATCCGTATGCGCATAATGCAAGGATGCTGAAGCTAGATTAGACATGGCCATACTGTACTGTGTAATTCAAGAGTCCTGCTGCGCACTAACACAAATGTAATTCTGTTTGTCTGGCCAAAACCAACTTCCTCAGACAAGCAGTCAACAATGACAAGGAAAGGATCAACGTTGAATTGCATAGTCCTTTAACTTTGTTTTGTTTAATTGAGGGTTTACGAGGTTATTTGATTACAATATGCATAATGTGTTGAACCCAAAAAGTTCATGCCTTTGCTCAAAACCTCAACCTGGTAGTAATAAACTTGTTTGCGTGAAATCGGGAACGTTACGGTTCTTTCAAAAACATGGCATCGTTCTATGCATTAGTAGCTGCTGGTATCAGGCTTTTTATCGAGCGAGAGGACGATTTATCGAAACGCATGAAATCGCCAACAGTTAGTTGCAAGGAACCACCGATGTGCGAAAATTTATTTATGACCAGAAAACACTATAGTTTATTGGAATTTCTAAAAATTTCGATTAGTAAAATGCTTCTTGCAATTTCGAAATAATAATAGGTTGTAATAAATCGCAGAAAAATTACGACACGTCTAAAAAAACATAATGTTGACTGGAATTTCACTGTCGTTGAAAATACTTCGTCATTGAAGTGTAGTCGAGTTTTAATTGTCAGGTAGTTGAGCAGATGCAACTGATGCTAAAATTTGTTTGTGATCGAGGAATCACAGTTAATAAAAAGAATTTAATAACAAAATAACCATGACGTCATAGCGTAATTTCCGCATCGCCCCAATCAGTTTAGCCATGCGTAATCGACATCGTGCCACGTCTTGCAACATTGCTTCGTGCATGAGAATTTCTTATGGGAGAATTACTGGTAATACCCGTTGGCGCATATACGTAATACCTAAGTAGATTGTATACAGACCCAACGGTATTGTAGCGACATGAAATGCAGAACGTCATCGCAGATATTACGTCACTGAAATCTTAGTATGGCGTCAATCAATTAATGCAAGCGTCTTCGACATAGAACGTGACGGTGTCTTGTGACATTAGACATTCATGAGAACTTGTTATAAAATTATACTATATTATCATATCTAAATTTCGCGCATGTGAGAAATCGGTATGCAAGTTGTATACAGACCCAACACATACGGGTATTGCCATCACGTGAGCGTATACCGCAAAAATGGAGTCATCACCGAGTTTGCGCCATTTTACCTCTAGTATCGTCTTAATAGATTTATCCAAGTGTCTTCAACATATCACGGGCCGATTTAACATCTCGCCGATGTCTTGTAACATTGGCCATACATGGGAGCTTGTTATGGGAAAATATTATATGATCATAACCAGATTTCATGTATACATGTATATATATACAGACCCAACCACGCATATTTTCGTCATGTGAAATGTAGAACTCCAAAAAATATATAATCGTACAAATTCGATGTCGCCCAATCTGATTCGTTATTTTGTGAGATTGGTCATACACGTAATTGGTATGCAAGTTGTATACAGACCTCTAACTACGCATATTTTTGTCACGTGAAGTGTTGAACTTCAATAAATGTAAGATGTCCATAAAGTGTTACAAATTTTTAATATTGCAAAGGGAATTTATCGATATTCGATACCATATATTGTTTTGGCCTTCACAGATGTATTAATTGAAGTAAAAATACTTGAACAATTACTGATTAAAAACAACAAACCTTGTTAAGATATATTGAGAACTGACTTCATAACAAAATTGGAATTGTGAAGGGACTTTATGGGGGCACCCTGTATATTCGTGCAAATTCTATGCTGCCCAAGTTGATTCGTTAATTCTCGGACAGATCTTGTGACATTGGTCATACCCCTATTTCGCGCTGCGCACATTGTCACGTGAGATGTACGCAAATACTAATGCAAAAAAACACAATTTCGCTTCAGGCCAGGACAGAGAAAGTACCGAATATGACGGAGCGTTTATCGTCATTATTGATAATTCACACGGAAATACCTGTCCGCCTACGACACTGTTAAAAATTTGGTAAATCCCTTTATTTTTATGCGCTGGCAGGAACAGCTACTTGGATGTATGGGAATCGTTACATGTCGGCAATGTATTATACACACAATGAGCGTCCATTGCGTCAGGCAGGCGGTGGAATTCGTTATTATCATCCAATGAACCTGATATAGTTAGGACAGACTCGTTAATCAACGGGCAATCACACCTTTACTTTCGTTTTCCTTGTAATACATTGTTATCAATTATCCTAGCGGAAATTTTTTATTACATATTTTACATAACTTATACATTTAATAAAGCTATGTTGTGTACTTTTCACCCAGGCTCATACGCCTGGCAAATATATGGATGAGGCCTCAGCTAAGCGTTCGTACATATGTAAATGCTTCTTCAATACTAAATAGCCTTGAGGCATGTTTGGAAAGTTAGGTCGGTACCGATAATTTCTCTCATTTTCTCAAATGAAAGAAATATTTTTTTCACGGAAAAACTTGTTTGTCAGACGTCGATTTAAGTAGTAAGGCGTGTTGCTGTAAGAGTTGAGTCTATATAAGATCTTCCTGTGAGATTGCCTGTCGGAATAATATGAAATGACCTGTCTGTATAAGACTTGCCTTAGATAAGTTTTCGCCGACTTGATAGATTTGAATAATTCAATTTGTGAGCTAACCTGTAGAATTGGGACCGATAGTGAAAATGTATTTTAGAAATTTCATTTGTACAATTTCAATCATTAGTTTGGGTTCCGCGAGGCTAACTACTTTTTCCTGCTTTTCGCAGATGGATCTGTACGCGTATGATAAAAGGATGTTGTAACAATAATAAAAATGACACCATTCTTGTCAAAGTTGAAATATGCTTACTTAAAAGGAAGTCGGACGTAATGTTCCAGAACTATATTTCTGTTAGTGTGTAGCAAGACTCTTGAATAACATATTAAAAACTTTTCAATGTACCAATACAGTGATTTATTCCGCGGATGTTCAGTTTGAGAGAAAAATACTGCTGCTTTTCCGATACTGCCTTAGTATGTCTACAAGGTTAGGGTTAGGTCCTAATTTTATTCCGATTTCCCCTATTTTAGTTCTATTACGAGTTCGGGGACTGTCTATGTTAGCCAAGTAAATATACCTCCTGCTCACACGTGCCAGCTCCTCTACACAACTTGATGTAATCATATTGGTACACATACTTTTGGAGCGCCGCTAGTCCGACAGGGATTTCAATTTGTTATCGAGAATTTAGCAGCAAAAACTAACAGCATCTTAGCAATTAAATGCTTTTTACTTTAAGGACAAATTTAAAATAAAAAGTAACGCTTGTCAGTTGTTTTCAAACTTACTGTCATCGATTAGAATGAATGTGAAGGCTGTGCAGAAATAGGGTCGAAGTTAAGAACTAGTCAAACTCGGTAATAATATATAGTAATGGACGACTAGGAATGCAGATTGTGCTGCAAATCCAAATTTTGAAATCATTCCTAACCCGAACCCGAAATGAATAATTACTAGTTTGGTATTTTAAAGCGTGTCGGGTGTGCCTTGTTTTTTTTCTTTCAAATTTTGCATTAGTGGCAAGGGATTTATACAGAAGCTCCAAATATAATAATAGAAATCGCTTCATAGTGACTTTTACATCTCAAAATACTGAAACTTTGAATTCGATCGGCTCATCAATTGTGCACAAAAGAAGTTATTTTCCAAACAACAACCAAACGAAGAATAACAACTGATAGGTCCCCCCCATGTCCGACAATTACTCAATTTCTTATAGGTTACATGCTGCACATATTTGTGTGTTTAGGAGTAGGGAGGCATTGGGCCAGCCTAGAGCAGTTTACCGGGAATACGATATCATATCTTAATACCATCTTAAGTGATGTTTTCTACCGTTTTGCTTATACATTCAATCTTGCAGTACTCGACAAGAATCCCATAACCCACGTTGGGCCGCGCCATTGTGTAATCTAATTTTATTTTATTCGAATTTATTTTTAATCTGATATCATGGTTTGAATTTCATGTTTTTTAAAATAACAAATAGGATATAAAGAGTAACTTTAAGCCACAATGCATTACTTTGTGACGTCAGTCGCATTGTTGGTGGTTTCGATCGCGTCTGTCAACAGTTTAACATGCAATGAAGGCTTTAACGGCAAAATAGGAGGAGTTCCGTTTTATCACTGGACAGATAGAAAGTGTTCCGGTAAAAGTGATTGCTTCATGCAAGAGCTGTCCTTGAAATTGTTCGAGACAGATATCGGAGGTAAGATATTCACAGCGATGCCAGATATTTACAGAAAGCTGTAATTTAAACCGAGTAGTGAATATCAAAGTTGCCCAATTCGTGGGAAGAAATCAAGCAAAATATTTTGCATTCTGTGTGCAAAACACATTAAAAAGTTTGGAGTGTCATCTTTGGTGGAAGAATGTATACATATATGAATAAAATGTCATAATAATTAAGTGCAGGGTATACATAGGTCAAACTCACTACAATGTACATTGCTCTAATTAGTTGCTATTTATTCGTTATTTCTATCTATTGGCTATTGTTTCATATGAAACTTCATACAGCTAGCCGAGCTATATAGAACTATCAATTACTTTAATTTTATAACTAAACATGTAATCAAAAGTTATAGAATTTAGGAAATAATCCATTTCAATTTTGGCAAACTAATTTATTTTACGTCGACTCATTTCGTACTCGACTATATAATCAAGTAAAAACTGCGACTTGCATCTGACTTAAGTCATACCTTTGTGTGTACTAGATTAGGGTTAGGCAATAATTTTATCCCGATTTTCCTTATTTTAGTTCTATACGAGTTCGGGGACGGTCTGTGATAGCCGATTGAATATACCCCCTACTACATATTGGTACACACACTTCTGAGTTCAGTAACACATCCCGGGCAACTCTAACGTATCCTTCTTTGCATTTAGTGACAGCGAAATACGGTGGCTGCATTTCATCTCGCTACGCCCCTCTGATGACCTGTGAAAACCTATTTGGTGCGGACAGCACATTCGATCCTGCAAGGTTGCTAAATATGATGCCAGAATTAGAGCAGAAATTCAAAGACTTCTTAGAAGACATGAGACTAAATACGACCCAACAGTTTCAAATCTTATTCTCAAATGGCAATGGAAGTGAGGAGTTCATAGAAGGCTTGGTTACTTTTACTGAACATTTAGGGTTTAAAATGGAAAAAGTGAAACCACTAATTAGGCCAATGGCAGAATGTTGGAATTGGCTATTCGCTTCGCCTTCGCCTTCGCTGGATTATCAAGATTTCATATCACGACGTATAAATCTCACGGACAATTTGTTAGAAGCTCTTGGAAATCTTGAGAGTAAAAATACGGATATTGCAGAATATATTTTATCATTTATCGGTAATTGGGCTGACGAGAAATCTATCAACGAAATACGAGATTCAAAGTATTTACCTTTGCTTGAAAACCTTCCCGAGTTGGTCAAAATGGCACTACCAAATTCTTTTAAAGCTTCCAGCTGGTTTGATTCCATGTTTGAACTTCTCGGTGACATCAGGATTTCTGAACCAAAAACGTCTGCTTTTAACACGATCAAAACTATGAAATCTATGGTTGAAATACCCAAAGAATACAACAAATACCTGGACCCAATACTGAACACCGCTCCTGAACTTGTTCAACACATGGCCGACGGAGACTACATGTACGCGGGAACATGGTCTGCAGAACTTGTCAAGTCGGAAAGCAAAACAAATTCGGTCACAAAGAAACTTTCAACTTCAATATTCAAGTTCATCTCAAGCATAAGTCAAAAGCAAGTACCTGCTGATATAAATGTCCTGATCACTTGGCTACCGGGAGTCTTCTACAATTTCTTCCCAGAGGATAGTACCGGTATTGACCGAGTTTACAACGCACTTTCTGACGGATTCGATGCTACTGATGTTACAAATCCAACGAATACTCTCCCAACCACCAAGATGAGCGATTTTTTAGTAAAATTCACCGAAAAATTCATTGAGTACCCACCAGGACAACAGGAGCAGTCTGAAGCAGCCAGACAGATAAAGGACTTGCTCGTCATCAATTTCTCGAAGACATTTTATAACATTATGACGTCAAAATACACGGATAAACTCGATATCATCTTTGATACGTTGGCAGAAGGTTTGAAAAATTATCCCGACTTTGACACGGGAAAAATCGTAGAAAATTTGATCACAAATTTAGGATGGACTGTTCCAACCGAACTCAAGCCCCTTCTGAACACCGCCCAAGGTCTAGTTAAGGCAATGATGAACGGCAGTTATGAAGCAATGAGGGAGGCAGCTGAAAATGTCATTCAAGAATACGAAGAAGCATATCCTAAATCAGAATTTCCGGATTTAGTACGAAGATATATCGATTACTATCATACTGTATTTGTAGAAGCTGAGAAGATAAGACAGGAATCTAGGGATTCATATGATGAGTGCCCTTACACAGACCCAGACTGGCTCGAATGTTTCAACAAAATAGACGATGAAAATAGGAAAAGGGATAAAGAATTTGCGCTGAAACTTTATAAAATGTCGAATGATTTGTCAGTTGACACTTCTTTTGCTATCTTTCGTTTAATGGATTACGACGATGACGTCATCACATCGGTTGCGATAAAGACTTTCCCTCAATACGCAACTTACATCAGACTGATGCGAGTTCTTGATTCTAGCGACATCAAGGACCTGCTTAACGACTTTACTACGTGGTTTGTAGAATCGACCTATGGCCGTAACTATACCTTGCTAACGTTAACGGAGTTCACTGCAGCGATAAATGCAACTGTTTTCAAAATTACTTCGAAGCTGGGTGACGTCACGAAAGAATTACGTAACATGTTCGCACCTGAGTAAGTATAGTATTTAGTTTAAGTTGAAATATTTTTGTTGAACGAGAATCGAGTGAAATATTCAATAGAATAATCTGGATAATTTGTTAAAAATAAGCAAACATTATCCAGTAGGCCTACTTCCGTTATCCCGTAGTGTGTGCACCAGGTTAGGGTGAGGGCATAATTTCATTCAGATTTTTCTTATTTTAGATCTATTACGAATACGGGGACTGTCTTTATTAACCAAGTGAATATACTCATATGTTTTTGTCCAATTAAACAGCTTGATGTAAAGTAGGCGAACAAAATTAGTTACCTCCATATTGGTACACACACTTCTGGAGCGCCAAATATACTTCATATATATAGCCATATATAGACGTTTGGAACTTGTAACGTGTAACCAGTGACGGGATTCAGGAAGCACGCACGGATTTCCGCGAACCTTTTTTGGAAATCTGTGAAGCGATTAGCGAACCCGTTCCTGTGTTTATTCTCGTGTTAGTTCGGCATGGTTTTTTAAAATGAATACGAATAGTATTCACCGCTCCTTTACATAAAATTATTCTCCACGTGCAATTTGCTTATTACTCGTGAAACGAAACATTGCGTGGTGCTGTGCTGGTATTCTTTTCCCTCCAGCAGGGGCATTAAATATTCGCGCGATGTACAAATTATTACGAGGTTTTTCTCTTTCTACAGAAGTTTTTTTGGTACTCCCCTAGTTAGTGAACCAAGATGGCGGACACCGAAATGTAGAGTGTGTACCATGTTAGGGTTAGGCCATAATTTCAGGTACAAATACTACGGGAGTCACTTGGCTAGTCCCCGAACTCGTAATAGAACTAAAATTAGAATAGAATTATAGCCTAACCCCCATCCTGGTACACATACTATATTCTGGTGTCCGCCATCTTGGTTCACATACTACGTGAGCGCCATTTTTTTTACAAATTGATTATTTGCGCGTGTAATGAAATTACCAACGTTGCTCATATGTTTTGAATTTCAATTACAGCTCGTGCAAATACGAACATTGCTCTTTCGACGGTTGTAACGCAGATGGATTTCTCGCAAAAATACCGACATTCTCACCACCTCCAAGTGTTGCGACTCCATCAGTGTTCCCCGACAAGAAATTAGATAATACTGGCAAAGACAAAGTGCTGACCATTACAGATGAACCGCCATCTACCACGTCTGGATCTAATATAGTCAGCGGGAACATAATGCTGAGTATGATCTCATTGTGGCTGAGTTACAGAGCGTTTATGGAATAATGACTTGGAGACGTTTTGGAGCAAATTTTGTTTCATTACCCAGGACTTTTTTATGAAATAAGCATTTTCCGTTCTTGACCCAACAGTTCTTTTCTAAACAAAACAATTTATGTATTTTGTAGAACAGCATCTAATGTGTGACAATTTCTTCTATTGCCGATAAAATTAGTTTTTTAACGCATACTATGACACACATATATAATCGTTTTCATATTACTACACACCGACCAAATGTCCCAATGTTCACAAACAGCAAAATAAATATATATCGTTTCAGTAAATTCCAGCGCCTTGGTGGAAGGAGGCAACTTTGCTCAAAGATCAGTCTCTTTTGCTTATGAGCAAAAAACCTTGATTTGAGCAAAATCCCTCAACAAAACCCCAGAGAAAAGATTGAGATTAGGGTTTACATGTATGCGTACCATGTCCTTTACTGAAACAACTTATTGCTGATATAAATGCATTTTTAATAGTTTCGACAAATTATTCACCGGGGAAGCACTTTATTAACCAAGAATAAAAAAATTCAAAATGATTGCAATTCATCGATCAACATAGCTAAGTCATATATATTGAATATAACCTACCGATGGGGACGGGCTACAACGGCAGCTAGACCAACAGATTATCTGTCTTAGGTGTTTTCTTACTAGTAAATCCATGTGTGTATAATGAATGATTCGATACTAAGGCAGAAAACGAAGCGAAAAAAGGGAATGTGCGCGCCATTCCAAAATATTGATATCCGAAATCAAATAATATTTGCTTTCCTACTTTGGAATCGAAATATTCTATTGTCCATCGTAATAATGAAATTTCGCATTTTTATTTTATCATATTTTCAAAACATAACAGTGTTATGGCATGAGTCTTGTTAAACACGTGTTCGTCAATGAATGACCTTTTAATTAAAGAATAATTTTTTATCCCCAGTTTTGGAAAATACAGGTTATAGAAATGACGTTAATAATTGGTATTACGCCGTTACATTCGAAATAAGCAATGGATACTTACTTTATTATGTTGTCAATACCTGACAAAGTATCGATATTTTTTGAGTTTGTATATTCGTATGTTCACCTTATTTACCCATAAATTTCTTTTATGAAAAAAATTAAACAATAAATTACATAAAACGAAAGTTGCCCTGTCGGCGATGTCTGTAAAGAAATCGGTACTCCCGTAATATGTGTACCAGGTTAGAGTTAGGACATAATTTTATTTCGATTTTCCTTATTTTAGTTCTATTGAGAGTTTGAGGGTTGTCTGTGTTAGCCAAGTGAATATACAGATACACAGGTTTCAATCCCGTTATACAACTCGATGTAATGTAGGCGAACAAAATTAGTTACTTTCATAATGGTAGACACGCTTTTGGGGCGCCAGAAATCTTATCTAAGCTGGTCTGGTTAAAATGCTGATGGTTACGGTGTAGTGACATACACAGGTAAAATGGAATCTTTTAATAAAAAGAGGTTTTGGCGTATTTAGAAACAAAAGTTATTCTCAGGCTTGTCCGTGGGACATATTTCTCTGTCCCATCCCATAGCAATTATGCCTGTCCCATCCCTTCCCATAGGATTCCCATTGGAATAAAATTCAATGAAACTTGTTGGATTCTGGTTTAGCGTCTACTAAATGGAACTACATGTACGAATAGACATGCAAAACAACAAAATTCACGGACTTTGATAACTTTATATTAATAACTAATATAAATGTGTCCATCAGACCCTTCACGAAGTATATTTTTAATACTGAATATATTTTTCTCTTTATAACTAACAAGAGAGCTATGCTCAAATATATGGACACGAAGTCCATAACGGAATGTTTTACCATCATTTCCCCGAAAATCATACGGTTTTTGTGTCCCACGTGCCCCATGGGAAATACAAATGTGTGCTGTCCCATCCCATCGGACATTTTCCATGGGAATCCCATTCATTGGACAAGCCTGGTTATTCTGCCTTGGCGCTCAATCATTTTTGCCTAAAAATTCATTTTACAACCTTATGGAACCCTATGATTAAGAAAGCGCGTCATAAGTGAGTTTAAAGTTTCGGACCAAATTAAAAATGCCTTCTTTATTATGAATTCTTTAATTGGTTAATTATTCCCATACCCGATTTATCTTTCCGCTCAGAACGATAAATATATATTTAAAAATATAGCATCCAAACTGCATCAAAATTATTTTATATCCTGGAGATCCGCGAGGCATCTAATGCTCATTATTTCCATCATTTTATCATCTAAAAATTTATCATTAATCAAAATGGCCGCTGTTCCGTCAAACTGGAAAACATACACGTTTTTTGGTGGGATAATTTCAAGATATCGGTCTTCTCAGTTCCTCCCAGGCATACTATAACCTTAGTTTCCTTTTTTACATAAGATAATATGCCTCAAACTGAATGACTTGCAATAATCTCGATAATGTTTGATAATGTGAACAAAAATGACAGGCAATTTGATAGAGATGGTAGAATTGGATTCTTGCCACTGAGCTCAAGAACAGCAGAAATTGACAAATGGACAATGTCTGCTCTCTTGGCTGGATCACAGTGCTGGAACATGAGACATGTGTTTAGAAGAATTGTCAGATTTCTTCCTAACCAATTTCCATAAGTCTAATTGAGCACATTGGCGCGAAATTATTCCCCGTACATCGTATATTACACGTTCAATAATACCTATTCCCAATTCAAGATTGCAAGATAATGCATTTGGTATAATGATGGGGGCCTTAGCTACGTCAGAAACACGGGAAAGGTAAACGAATAAAAAAAGGTTGAAAAACACTGCGTTGGCATTTTGGGGTTTCAAATCAACATTCTTCAACTCAGCTTATGCGGCTGGCCACTAGATGGCGGTATAGTCTAATTTCAATTCAGTACGCGCCGGTGTCGCCGGAATAAGTTATGTGAAGAATAAGGTGGTTGAACTCTTTATTTCCAAGAGATTTAACAAAGTAGCTACCCTCTTTACTTATAACCTAATGTAACTAATCAGAATTCCAACTCCGAGGTGTCTGATAAAAGTCTCCGATTCCAGTGAAACATGCGAATCTCGCTATCTCAAAGCCCTGGCCTTTCTAAGCCGATGGCATCTTGTTAAACGAGCTAAGTTCTTGGCACTATTGTGGCCCGCGAACAATGCAAAAGCAATTTTGTGGCCCGCGGAGATGCCAATCTTGGACCACCTTGATTTAGACGATGGAAATCCCAAAGCTATAATGCGAGTACTTCAAGCATAACGCAATGTAGCTCCAGGCGATTTGGAATTCACCTACCGGCGCCGGATGAATTTGTGAAACGCTTTGATGGATAAGTAATTGTAAAATGATGATTTATATCTGAAAGAGGTTATTGATGTGTTGGTGGGGTTTTTTGAATTCTAATTCAAGACATAAATAAATATTGGCATGTGTGATTCAAATTGAAATTCCGGCGCTCCAGGACTGCGTGTACCAATATGGAGATACCTAATTTCGTTTGCCTACATTTCATCAAGTTGTCTAGAGAAGAAGACAGAAACCTATGGGCAGGGGTATATTCACTTAGCTAACACACACAGTCTTCGAGCTCACAATAAAATAAAATGAGGAAAATCGGAATAAAACTATGGCCTATCGCTAAACTGGTACACATACTACGGGAGTACCGAATTGCCCACAAATCTGATTAACTTACATTCTGAGCTGCATTACCAAAACTTATCACATCACCTTACATGGGTATAATAAAACTGGTACAATGTCGAAATACAAATATTTTATGAAAGTAGCTTTGTATGGATCAGGGACTTTCTGCCGCGTACAAAATGCAAAAATACATAAACAGAGTGTAATAAATTGAATTGGCAAGCCGAACCGACAAGAGCCGGTTTCATTCAATATATCTGTCGCTTCTTTTGAACGGCCGTGTTTGGAGCTAACCCCATCAAATAAGAAACACATTGGATAATTTCGTAGAATTTTCATATAAAAATGGCTAAGTTATCTCATAAACGGCATGGACTGGTAACCGCCCGTAAGGCCGTTGTTCGTCATATGCCGCTTTATCAGCTTTCCTCTCCCCGGGGAGCAATATATAAATCCTGTCCTATTCTAAAAAAAATCGTGAGAACATAATTAAAACATTTATTTGAAACAAATACCGTCAGCCTACATGTCGACAATTTTTTATTAATTCAATCTTCAGAAAGAATGTGGGTACACTGGCATAGATCGACCTAAAACGTGATTATTTGAGGGATCAAAGGAAAATGGCCTATTTTGAATATAGAAATCTATTTTCTTTATAAGTGAGATGTATGTTGTTATAATCCCACACCTTTAACTATGTAACTTCACTGTTTCTTTGCTATATCTGCTGCTTAAACTCAGCAATGAGGTGTCGCTGACTGGATGATTCATCGAGTCCTTAGCGACCCCTCTTCAATTGCTAGATTCAATGTTTTCCGTTGTTAGTTGTATGTGGGTTTATTGTTATACATTGATTCTTGCACAATGAAAATGAATACCTGAATCTGAAATGGTAATAAAACTTGTTATTTCGCATTTTCAATGTAATTGTTGCCATTGCCAAATTTCAATTACTCTATCCTTAATTGGTGATATCATCTGTTCATTTATGTCCAGTCATTGTGGAATGAGAGAGTTTCAATCACGTTCCGATATTTGGCGAATATATGGCAATGTCCCCAACCCCCCATTTTTTAGAATTTGTCAAATATCGAGCCCCACTTCAGAAATAACTAGCCAACAACAAGCTAAAAATAACAAATAGTAAGACGAAAGTATGTTTTATTCAAAAAATACGTGGATGGAACGTAAATATTCAAAATACGGCGGGCAAGCTTAAATCTAACAATTTATTTTATTTTAATTAGCTTCATGCTTCTTCAAAAAATTCTCTTCGACCACTTTGTAGGGCGCGCCTCCAGTTTGAGAACCACTGAATTCTAAACTGAAATGCTTGGGATTCGCGTTGAGTTAATAATATACATGACCCGTTTTTTTCGTCATTTTTTTGTCACGTGGATTCAGTTTAAGTTGCCAATTTTCATATAAATATAGAGTGTCCATAAAGTCTTTTTTAAAATCGCAAAGGGAATTTATAGATATCATATATTGTTTTGGCCCTTCCACGTTCATTAAATAGAGTAAAAATTCCTAAACAAACATGATTAAAAAACAACAAACCCCGTTAAGATATATTATATTGAGAACTGACTTCATAACAAAATTGTAAATAAACCTTACGGACACGATGCACGTATAATGTTTTTATAAGGAAAGCCGATAAATCGCTGCAATACGCAGGGAAAAGCGTGGTCTATTAATCGCGTGCCAGTCCATGTTACATATGGAAATAGTTGAGAGTTTGACATCTTGATGCCGTAGATTCGTCACGACGGTGAACCTAAAACAAAATGGCGTTCAATTTCAGTTCAGAATTCAACTCTTAGGCTTCAGGCAACGCTATTCACAAGATAGTTTGCACTTTTCTCCAAGTAAGTCTCGGTACAAGCTTTTCACTGTGTTATGAAATGTTCGGAGATTGAAAGAATCAAATATGTACTGCAAGCTTGGAGTACCAGAATAGTTAATATCGTCCAATTGAACAAAAAAATTAATCCTTTTTGACTTTGAGTACTTTTATTTCGGTACTTCGCCAGTAACCCTGGCCTCCCCCACACAGGAGGGCTAAAACAGTATTTATAAAAATAAAAACAAATGAGATTTAATCTAAAAAAGAAGAAAATAAAACATGTGATGAAAATAACACGTCAATATAACAGTAAATATTGCGGCTTATCTATCTGGGCCAGCCGTCCAAAGAAATAGGAAATAAATGTCGGATGCTCGTCGAGTGGCTCGCGATCTGGCGGATATATAATTGGAGTGTAACATTTGAGTCAACGCCAGCCGCGGCCAACTCGCCGAGCAAAACCACACCGAAACAACAAACCAAAAATAACGTAAAACAATCTTGCTGCGAAGGGCTGGCCAGCTCGGCAGTGGGTTCTAAAGATGAAAAATACTGTATAATAGGTACCACTCGCCTTTTACTATCCACCAAATTAAGTGATGAGAAGGTGTGAAGTGGTCGGAAAAAAAATAAATATATAAAAGACAATTGATTAAAATTATAAAAAGATACAATAATACAATGCAACCTCGATTTCGAGGCTTGAATACCTTTCGATGTCCCTCGCGACTGCTGTCATACAATTTAAGTTAGTTTGCTTTTGTTATTTGTAATGTTTTTGATATCTCTGCTACTTCATAACTGAAAACAGATAAATTAGTTACTGTAGATCAGTGTTTCCCAACCAGTGGCTCGAAACTATTCAAGGTAGGTCGCGAAGTATTTCCAAATGTTACACACAGTTTTCGATTAGATCGTGAAATTGTGGCATTATCATTAGGCAACAATGTAACAATTAGAATTATGCGTCATTATCAAACTTTACCTGATAATATCTAATATGTAAGATTAAGTTTCGCATTGATAGTGAATTTCATGTGAATAAATTGTCTATTTTTTTCATATATTAACATCTCATTGTGGGTCGCACAAAAACGGCAAAAAAGGGGGTCGGAAACCGAAAAAGGTTGGAAGCAATGCGGTAGATAATTGCACCATACTCACATTCTGCATAATTGTATAATTAAGATAAATTGAATGAATCTGTAGCGATACCTAATTCTAGGTCGTGTCGGCCGTTGATTGGCTGCGCGACGCATTGACGCGTTAAATTTATGGGCGTTTTCGAGATTTGAAATGAGACTCTCGCACAGCGCACAGCTCAATCGCTAGAACTTAGCTCCTGCCTCTATCAAACTTGAAGTTAAGTGAGTTAATATTAGAGACCCTGAAGCTTACAGTTAAAAGGAAGCCTAGTCTCGGCACAAGGGAATAGGAAACAACATCCACAAACCCTACAAAACAATTTTTTATTATTGAATTATTACTATTAAATCCTTAAAGAACTCTTACGTAAAATTTAACAATTTTGTTATAAAAAAGGTAAAATCTTGCCTGTTATTTTTAGAATCCTCGACAAACTGCATTCTTTAACCTTATTTGGAATATCAGATATTGCATTGGGCGTTTAAAACCTTTTTCTTCGACATGTTGACGCATGCTCCGCCTACGCATACATTCCATACGAGTTTTTCTTGTTGGCGGCGATCGTTGAAAATCAAGAATCAAAATCTATTGCACGCTTTTATTTCTCTAGTATTAAACAGTACCTCGCGATTACTTATTTTGAACAAACGATGTTTATATAAAAAGTTTAACAAAATTTATTTGAAAATATTTTGAAAACCAATAGATAATATTGTTTCAATTAAATATTACAATAAGAATGACTAGACAAATTCCCTCAAGATCCGAGAAAACACGCGCTCGATTATCAAACAAAATGGCGGGATAAAAGTAGTGTGTGTACCAGGTTAGGGTCAGGCCATAATTTTATTCCGATATTCCTTGCTTTAGTTCTATTACGAGTTCGGGATGTATGTGGTAGCCAAGTGAATATACCCATTTTCTATAGGCTTCAGTCTCTTTACAAAACTTGATGTAAAGTAAGCGAACAAAATTAGTTAACTCCATATTGATACATACACTTCTGGAGCGCCAAATAATCTGTTCTGATCAATGCTTTTACATACCTAAAAGTGCGAACCAGAATTCTATTAACGTTTTCAATACTTGTTTAATTCAAAAACTTGATCTTATGCAATTTCTAGCCTATTTTTATAAAAATAATGAAATGAAAATATTTGATAGCGGCAAATTTAAAAATCGAATAGGGTATTCATAAATTGATGGATTATCATGAAAGCCACTAGTTTGTCCGACGCATTTTTCGTGACACATCCGAAAGTCCAAATATACTAATCATATTCTCAACGCACGTTTGCGATACGAACAAAATTAGGTTACAAATAGCATAAACCTTATATGAATAAGGACATTTTCGTATAGTCATTTGTTGAATTCATTTCATTTGCGAAACATTCCCCGAATGAAATCATGTTCATAGTTTCAGAAATCTACTACTTGAAATATTTGTGTGGGCGTTCTAGGGTAATTCCAATTCTTCCTAATATTTATCAATTTTGACTGTTGATAATATTCAAAGTATTGAGCTTATTTAAATGAAACGTAGTTATTTTTCTTTGACAAACATAACATTGATGAAGATTGGGGAATAAACACATGTCGATGTATGCTACCATATTCAGTACGACGGAAAAAACATAAAAAAAGACATAGAAAACATAAAAATAAATACTGAAACTAACATAGAAAGAACATCATCAAAAATGACTGCAAAGAATAAACACTTACTGAGGTGCCATATTTGTTACGCAAAAAAAAAAATAACTAACAGGAATGTAAAAAAAAATAAAAGAAACGCAATAGGGACATTATTTTTTGTGACCAACAATAACAACAAAAATGACTGGAATGTCGATATGCTACCATATCCAGTTTTAACGTAAATACCAAAAACGTAGAAAGCAAAAAGAAATATTGACTAGTTTGTTCGACACATTTTCCCTAAAACATTCTAAAGTCCAAATATATCAATTCTAATTTTTTTCTACCCGGTCTTGTATGTCGTTTTAGCGTCAAATAGTTTAAATCTTGTTGTATAACTATATATATGGTAATATAGAGTACTTGAAGTCTTAAATTTTTTAAAATTACAAAAGGAGTTTATTGATACCTGGTATTAGTTTGGCCCTCACAGATGTATTAAATGAAGTAGAATTGCTTAAACAGTTACTGGTAAAAAAACGACAAACCTGGTTATAGGATATATTGCGAACTGACGTCATACCATGTATAAATGATTTATTTCTAGGATTCACTTTGGTACATTATTTTTATAAAAATTTCCTGGATTATATCAATTGAAAATTTGGAAATCACCAGTTTGACATATTTGTGTTGGCGTTTCTAGTACTTTTCCAAGTTTGAAGATTAAATAATAATCAACTTTGAATGTGAACATGTCAAAAAAATTGATAATTTTATTGAGTTTACGTGGAAATGTCTCAATTTTGAAAACTTAGTCATGACAAAATCGGAGTCAGAATTTAGAGTTTTAAAAGTCGTGTTGAAATTTATAACTGATATTGGAAAATCTCCGAAATAGCCCGAGTCAGTTGCCAGCCCGAGAACTGGAGTAGGAGTTAGTGGATGCTGGGGTTTAAATAATTAATCTTTAACAAACATCGCTTGCATGAAATATTGGCTTGAAAATGACTCATGATACGTTAAAAATTTCCGTCAACTCAAATTTAAATATTCAAATCGTTTGGACATGCCTTTTTGTTGTTAAATTCTAGTAAATATGTGCCTACGCAATACCATTAATATATTTTTAATGTTTTATTATTTTAAATGGCTGTGCGTAATTAAAGAATTAGACATCAGTAGAGACAGGCCGAATAGATGAAAAATTTTAATTTCATCGCTGAAATGCGTGGAACAACCATTTCGCAATAAGTTTGTTTATTTCCCGGAAATTGAGCAAAAGAATAAATTTCTATTAATTCTAATTCAATAAAATTTGTTTTACTAAAATCATGCGAGGATATTAGGGATACTCTCACTCTAAGAGGAGATACCCTGTGTCAAGCAGATGCACAAAGGACCACAACGTCCTTGCGAAAAAAATGGCGGCAGAGCGACGTTTCCATTATACGATACGAGTCCTTAGATTTCGAATTTACTAAAGAACAAAACCCGTGAATAGTTTCCGTATTGAATATTATAGTTCAGCAAAAAAAACTCTCATTGCCATTTATTAAACTTAGCATATACTTTAATCTCATTAAAGGTTCCATAAGTTGGGAAATTAGTGAGAACAAATTGAACTTATTCTCAATTATAGGTTGAGGGAGGGTAAACACATATTTATTATTCACGTTCGTCATGATTTTCCCAATGACTTGAAATAACATAGATCTCTAGATGCCAACAAATATCAATAGCTCTTCATTGTGAGATGTTTATTAATAAAATTTCCTTCAGAGATCAGGAATTCACAGCTCCGAAATAATTGTGTGGGCGTTTCAGGGAAATTCCAAGTTCCTCTATCAAAAATAATTATTGACAATGAACGTGAACATGTGACGCAAATTATTTGATAATTTTGAGTTATTCGATTGAAACAGAGAGCTATTTTTTCTGTGAAAGATAGCAGCATTAATTTTTTTGTTTAACAAATTGTGTTTTTACAATTTATTTATTAATGACTATTGAAAGACGCACTGGTGAATAAACCGCTGAAATGAATTATACTGAAAATCAACAGAATCTGAATATACTTATTTCAAGATGTATATAAAACACCTATAAAAAATATCAAAATATACACAAATAACAGTAAATGACTCCGCAAATTTATTTTTATAAATATCTTGAGTAATTTGCAATTTCTGTAAACGATATTTAGTACTCCTGAAGTATGTGAACCAAGATGGCGGACACCGGAACGTAGTATGCGTACCAGGTTAGGGTCAGGCCATAATTTGATTCTATTTTTTCCTATATTACGAGGTTGGGAACTAGCCAAGTGACTCCCGTAGTATTTGTACCTGGAATTATGGCCTAACATTAAACTGGTACACATACTACGTTCCGGTGTCCGTCATCTTGGTTCACATACTTCAGGAGTACCCAATTATCGATAGCGAACTTGATTTAAAAATTTACGCTATTTGTCAATTTGATGATTATCTTTGCAAAAGCAATATAGAAATTCGTGAATTACACACAGCATAAGATACTTTATTTTGAACTAAAAGCGTTCATTCCAACTTTGAGATTTGTTTAAAAAAAACTTCAACAGGATAACAGGATACTTGAAAAATTCGTCGACTAAAAATCTTATAGCAAAAACATCCAACTGTTTTGAACCTATCTCTTTATAATGGACAAAATGGCGATAAAGAATGAAATTAATATTGTAACAGTTTTTTAAAAAATGACCTATGCAAGTTATCTAGAGCTTATTAAAAAAGCAAGTTATAAATATTCTGAATTAATTGCGTTGAAGTTATAGGAAATTGACTCGCGTATATTAAATACGAAAATTTCGAATTACTTGAAAATAATTACATTACAAAATATGTGAATATGGAAATTCCCTACCGGCGTCGAAAGAATTTATATCACGCATTGATGAATAGATTTAAAGAAGGATGATTCAGCTTATTCAAAAAAGTAATTTATAAATTTTGAATTATATTAACCGAGTCTGAGTTAATTGTTTCAAATTTATAGAAAATTGGTTCCTATCAGACTTATTAAATGAGAAAGTTTCAGACAACTCTGAATTAATTGTATGGTGAAATGAAAAGCTATAAATAGGGTATTCGCGAAGTATGGGAACCAAGATGGCGGACACCGGAACGTAGTATGTGTACCAGGTTAGGGTTAGGCCATAATTTCAAGTAAAAAATACTACGGGAGTCACTTAGCTAGTCCCCGAACTCGTAATAGAACTAAAGTAAGGAAATTTGAAATTAAATCATATGACCTAACCCTACCTAACCTGGTACACGTTTCGATGTCCACGGCATTGGTTCACATACTTCGGTAGTATCATGAATAGCCTGCGTGAAAATCCCCTTCCGGTACCGAAATAATTCATATCACGCTTTGATGAGGAAACAATCGAAAAATGATGACCTATATCTGAAAAAAGTCATTTTAATGTGGGATCGGCCTTAAGCGAAAAAAATTCACGCTTTGATGTATAGATTTGAGAAATGATGATTTACAACTGAAACAAGTCATTCAGCGGTTAAAGGGGTTTTTGATTTTATAATTTACGTCATTCGTTTTCTTGTGAGTTAAAATTACGTCAGTATAATAAACCCGTGAACCTAACACAGAAATAAAGAAGGCAGAATCCAAAGCCCCCGTTTACTTAGCAGGGGTGTGCAACATTTTTGTCAGTGGGCCATGTAACCAACTTCGGACATCTAGCTGGGCCACACAATAAAAAATCATTTTTCGATGTACGCAACGAATTACCAGTAATAAAGGCGAAACATGTAACGCAGCGACAAGATGGTGTATTTTTTCCATGGGAGCACCTTTTTAAACATGAACTGTCAGATTTTAATTTTATGCGTGATTGGGAAAAATATGAGTGTTGACAAGGGCCACACTAAATGGCTTGGCGGGCCGAGTTGTGGCCTGCAGGCCGCCTGTTGCACATCCCTGACTTAGAGTATCAAACGCAGGTACATCAATGAATGATTTCAAATCAAAATAACTTGCTATCGTTGACATTCCGTGGGTCGAATGCTGATGCCGTATAATGAGTTTCCAGAGTTCAACACAGCTTTTGATTAACATAAAAATACATATTTATATAATTTATCATAAGTGATTCAATAGTCTTGCTGCACACTAACACAAATATATTTATGTAACGTTTTGTCTGACCAACGTCAGACTTCTTCAGATATACATGGTTCAACTATGATAGTTCAATTATGAAAAATAGTTATTTTTACTCTTGCTACAGCATGCTTGCATTATATGCTTACGGATCCATCGGTAGTGAAGCACAGAAGAAAGATAAGTAGTTTGTCCCGCAGAAACCAAAGCATTAAAATGATTGATTCTTGAAGTTTTCTAATTACTGTTAGCGTTATTTTGTAGTCAGCATCTATTTGAAATGTTCCTTGGATTGTATCTACCTTAGAGTACAAATAAAAAATTTCCGAAACTTACGACAAGAAAAAAACATTACGACATTATCAACTGCAATTCACGTCTATATATCATGCTGTTAGTGTCGTTGAAAAATAAGAGACTGTTGTTGAAATATTTGCGTGGGTGTTTCGGGGACTTCCGATCACAATTACGTTCACAATTGAGCAATTATAAAAACTTATTTGATTATTACTTATTGTCGAGTTTTTTGTGGCCTATTTTGTGACACAGAAATTTTGTGACTCATTACTTTCTCATGTAAGGGGGCTCTGAGCTCGACGTTCTTAGGAAATTATGGTACTTTTTGTTTATCACATTTGTCCTGTGTCAAAAAAAAAATCCAACATTGTTGAATTTGCTCAAGTACAATGCTTAGCTGTTTCATTTTATCACCAGGAAAAAGTTGTGAACTATAGTTGAGACTCAAAAGATTATATTTTTTGACTTTCATAAAGGTTTTCTCATGATACACTCGCTACATCGATCGCCCTGTCGCACGGCACGAATGAGTCAACAACAAACTTTCGTTAGAAGGAAATCTTAAGTTAGCAATGGTGCAATGCGCGAATAATACAATTTCCAACAGGCAAACCCGAGCAGAGTGATTAAAAATGCCACATTTGTTTGCCACTTTCAGATGATACGCCGAACGTGGCGTTATATTCGAAGATTATTCATACTCTAAAAAGTTGAAAATTTGAATTTTGTCCCCTAACCCTGTAAATAAACCAGGATATAAATTTTCCGCTACTTTCATTGCATATATTCGGGATCGAGATTCCTCGGAATAGAAGCGTGAATGTTAAAATTAGAAATCAATTAGGCCTTCTTTTGGCTAAGAATTTTCAATATATCGGACGATTCTCAAACGGGATATGTAATGAAATGTTTCCGGTAACTTTTTGACGCAGGATGACGTAGTAGATTTCTGGGTGGCGTCTTCCAAGTGGTTGTTCAGGGGGGAGATTAAGTTTTAATTGCATTCATAGCCCGCCAACCGACGAACAGAATCTATAATGTAGAAAGATAAGGCTGGGATTTTAAACCGAAACGCTTTAAAATTTAAACATATTGGATGACAATTTACAATCGAAAATTATTTTGCGAAGTGCGAGCTGGCATGGACCTTCAGCGGTAGTTGATGTAATTTTCTGAAAAGCGTTTCGCGCGATGTCACTAATATTTCAACCTATTTTTATATTGATATGTGCTAACTCAAAGTTTTATAATTATCGTAACCTAAAGCCTATTGCCGAATTCTATTAACAGCAGAGCTTTAAAACAGTGATTCGCTTACGAGAACTGCTCGCCAACGAAGGCGATGCGCCATTTTGTAGTATGAACGCACGTAGCAACCTGCGTGATGTTGTTTTATGTAAAATATTCATGACGATTTCATCACTATTTTTTGGACCTGCTATAACATTTAGTTCAAAGCCTTAATTATGTGAATAGTATATTAAAAGCAAAAGAGATTAATAATAAAATAGTCAATTGCTTTACTAAAAAATATTTTCCTAGCGATCACGGCCAGAGTCGATAAATATTTAATCGTAGACCTGGAATTTCCCAGAACACCCTCACAAACATTCCAAGCCAGAAATATATAAATATTCAAAAGTAATTTTATTCATAAACATGGTTTTTTAAGTGAATGTCTTAATTTTCTCGTATCAAGCAAGATTCGTGGAATTTAAAGTCTATGTGAACTGCCATTGTGATTTGACTGAAATTCTTAGAACAAGATTGTATAGAAAAAAAGACGAATACCTGTAAACGACTCCGCAAATTTTTTTATTACTATTTTAAGATTTAAGTTATTTACAATCTCTGTAATACGATTTTCGATATTAGCTGAGCGAACGTGAATTTCGAAATTAACGCTATTTTTCAATATCTTTGTAAAAACAATATAGAAAATCGTGAATTACACGCAGGATAAGCTATTTTATTTTTTTCTAATGGCGTTCATTTAAACTTTGTGACGTGTTACATAAAGCGTGACAAAAAAAACACCCGTGATTTTTTATTCTGAACACAAGGGATGCTTTTTCTTGAAATTTCCAGAAATCTCACGATTTTTAACATTAGCTAAGCGAACGTGAATTTCAAAACTTCTATAAAATCATTTCTTAAAATTTACGGTATTTGTTTATTATTTCGTCGAAAAGGATTATAGAGTAAAAGGAGTAAATTTTACGGAAGGATTAATTTCAAAGTAATATTTCTTCATTTATTTTTTGAGTTATGTCACATGAAATGCGATAAAACAACAATATGTCTCATGTTTCTTATCGCTATTAATTGAACACAGTGGTGCATTATCCTGAAATTACCAGATAAACGTGAATTCCACACATGATAGGTTTTTTATTTTATGCTAGTAGTATTCACTTCGGGCGCTCTAGAATTTTGTGCGTCTAAATGATTTAGAAAAACGTGATTGCCACAAGGCATGTGTTACATGGCGTGCACAAATCCGACGTTTCCTAATTATTTTTTCTATTAATTATTCTGTGAACAGGACACGAACGCTAAAACATAATATTATAGTGACAATGAGGGCCGAACTGTGCGCTGTGAGTTCTTTCCCCAATAATTTGGCGCCGGACGAATGTTGGAAACTCTACTAAATGATTTAGAAAAACTTGAATACTACAAGACATGGGTTGAATGAAATGCAAAAGACGACATAAGATAAGAATGCTTTAACACATGGGCGCGCAAGTGTTTACCTCAACGGGCCTAAAACGTAATTATTATAGTGATACAAAGGGCCAAACCATCCAGCAAATCATTTTTATCACTGTACCAAGAAAGTAAAATTTAGTTATTAAATTTTCGTCAAACTAAAGTTCATCCAAACTTGAGGCAGCACAACGTCAGAAATGCCGATGTTTGCCGTGACATATAGGGAAAAAAAACATTAACAAATACAGAGATGCAGTCTGTTACGGCCACGTAAAAAAGGTTTCACAGCAGACTTGCCATGGGCCGTATGTTGCACGAAACTGCTTCAACACAATGAAGTCGTGAAATTACCATAAGGCTCAAGATTTTGGTATTTGGCTGTTTTGAATATTTTCGTTCTACGTTTTTTTTTATTATCGGTGAATCAGTTTTTAACCTGGACCATCAAATGGTATACTATAAAGATATTACGTTTGAACTATCTAATTTGCAATAGTTTGTCCTAATTGTTTGTGCAAATAAATGCCTTCGGAATACATGATAAGATGATATGATAAGATTGGGATTTTCGGATTGTTTTCTTGATTGGCTAACATTGAAAAACATTCCAAGCACCTCTTTTAACGTCAACGAAGTTCAGCGATTTTTATTATTTAATTGATCATTTTCACTTTGGACTCTTTTCTGAAAAACCCGAATAAAAAAACTGGTTCAAAGTTAAAAGTTCAGGACGAATCATTTTTTAAAATTGAGATTGCTCACAACACCGCTGATAAACGGTGACACGGAAATGAATCCCGCCATTTTGTTCAGCACTGGGAGGTGAATGAATAGTGTTCTTTGATTTTTCATCAGTTCCATGAAACTATCTTTTTAGTGATATAAAACAGAAAGCACAAAGTCTTTTTGTATTATCAGTTTTCTAATCCCAGCGAGCCCATATTTCCCATGTTCGCTAATAACAAACAAAACAAGATTGCATCAAACTTGTGAAGGCGGGGCGCACGTCAACATGTCGAAGAAAAAAACTTTTTTACCACGCAAACGAATATCTGATCTTCCAAATAAGCTAACAATTCGCATTTTTTCAATAATTCTATGATTAAAATAATTTTTTTGCGCTTTTTTCGGCATAAAAAAAAAATTGTGGAAATGCGACGACTTGAGAACCAGTTTTCAGTAAATTTTGTAATTTCAAAAATTTACTAAACAATTGAGATTGCGACTAAAAGGATTGGAGTTGCGCATCAAAAATCAATCTAATTGAAAAATAGTTCAGGTATATACCGACATTATACGTATTAAAATGAACAAACCAACCACTTTTTCTTGAAATTCCCAGAAATCTCACGATTTTCAATATTATCTAATCGAACGTGAATTTCAAAACTTCTATTCATTCATATTTTAATTTTTACGCTATTTGTTCATATGTTTAATATTTCCGTCGAAATGGATTAAAGAGTAAAACATAAATTCCCCAGACAGATGAGCTATTTAATTTCAAACTAAGTTGTTCAAAATAAGTTGTTTGTTTGCGACTCCCTTTAGTTTAAAAAATTGAAATAACAAAGCAATAGCATCTTGTGCCTCATATTGATTTCGTGACTTCATCTGACTAATTAAAGCATGTTTGTATTCAGAATAGTTATTAAATAATAAAAAAAACAAAAAAGAGATACTTGTTTATGGCATAAAAAGTTGAAATGAACCTTTTTATCTTAAAATAAAGTTTCTTATTCTTCTGTGGAATTCACGTTTTTCTAAATCGTGTCGACGATGACAACAAATAAAACAATCGACAAATAACATATTTTAGCCCAAACCTCATGATACCACGAAGAATGGATTTCAAAATCCATATTAGGTGAATAACAGATTGTTTCGGCGAAAAGAGCAAATATAGCATGAATTGAAATTCTCATTAAAAATCGTTAAGTCATTCGCTGTATTTCGTTGTTTTTCAATAAAATTTGTTCTGAAATTGCGGATTTACGGTTTGAAACATTTGTATGCTAGTCTCATGGAAATTTCAAATTCGCAATTAAATGTATATCGATAACAATAACGAATAACTGATTCTTTCACAAATGAATCGGATGTTTTTCGAATGAAAATTTTTATTGTACTGATTCTTTCAGAGACACGTATTTTACAGAAACGTAAAATATACATCACTCGGTTAGTTTGCTGAGTTGTCAGGCACAATAAAAAACGCGTTCCATTAACAACAACTGAATAGGAAGAAAAGAGTCATACGTCAGAGTTGCATTTTGAAAATATGGCTTCACGAAAAAATTGAAAAATTCAGCTCCAAGCAAGTTAGAGTTGATTCGAAATTTTTTCCAGAACCCCTTCGAATAATTTACTATTTAATACGGTGCCTCGAAATCAGACTAAATGTCTCTACGTGCGTTCATGCTACAAAACAAAATGGCGCAAAAAGTCGCCATTGCTGTAGTATAGACAGCAGTTTTTCTGAGGTGCTAATTGATTTGAATTGATTTCTCTGGGGACTTAATAATATACTTCAATGATATGTTTTACGTTACGATAGTTACGAAGTGTTAAGAAAATACAAAAAAAAAAACATATGAAGAGGAATTGGTGGTGGAATCAGCCTATTGCTTAAGCCACCGTACGATACATGGGTTCCCTTGTGCGAATCCTGAGGGGAATAATTACGTGTGCGAGAGGATTGCTGGACTCCTCGCCACCTTATTCCTAATTAAGGGGCACCAGCTCTCCCAAGACGTACAAACGTATGTTAACCGCAGGGGAGCACAACTCAAATGAGGATACGTGGCAGAGATCTTGCCATAATCTTGTCGCGCCGCGCGTTCGAATAATCGCCACGTTTCACCTACCTATATAGGCTATAACCGCTCACTACTGCAGGCTAGTATACTTAATTATTTTCAGCTAGTACCTTCTGGTAACAAGGCTATAAGCTTGCAATGTGTGAACAAACTTGTCGGTTTAAATTAATTTTGATATAAACGCGAATTATTTGTATTTAGATAGTTAGCTTAGCGATGGATATAAATATGTCATTAATTGACATTTACATGACCTTAGTGTAATTACTTCCAGTGCCTAGTTTGATTTAAATGAAAAAAGAAAAACAGCAAGAATGGAAGTATTTAATCAAATATAGGTAATATTTAATTGTTTCCAATAATTATGCAGAATTTCGTGAAATATAATCGCAATAAATCTAGAGGCTGTTGAAGTAAATACTTTGAAGTAGTTATTTGAAAAAGATATCACTCTCACGAGTTATAATCGTGATCGAAAATCCCACCACGTGCAGAATGAAAAGGCTAAGCGGTATTTTTGATTGGCGACAAGTTTAACAACTTTTAAATCAAGCCCTGCGGGAGATGATAAAATGCGCTCCGGGATTGAGAATAACTTTATATGACTATTTACACATTAGAGAAAATTCCACTTTCTATATCTAAAAAGATTCGAACAAACTTCAAATTTTTCTCAATGGTTGTATTGAAATGTTTTAATGCCTAAAAAATAGGAATGCGGAAAAGACATAGCAGTAATATTTGGGCGCTCCACTAGTATGTGTAACTAATGGAGATAACTAATTTTGTTCGCCTACTTTACATCAAGTTGTGTAAAGGGACTGAAACCCATGGACAGGGTTATAGTCACTTGGCTAACACAGACAGTCCCGAACTCGTAATAGAACTAAAAAAAGAAAAATCAGAATAAAATTATGGCCTGACCCTAACCTGGTACACATACTACGGTAGTATCACGGAAATAATAGAAAACAGCTGAGCGTCATTTTCGACCGCCAGGAAATGTAAACACCTCCAAACTGACCCCCCCCCCCTTTCTCGTGAATAAGTAAGAATTTATAAATCGGATAACAATGTCTGATTTTCTATCAAATTCGTTATTAATGCAATCTGGTAAACCATATAGCAGGCCCGTGTCCCCAAGAGGGCTCCAGAGCAGTTAGAGAAGGTCCACAATGCTAGGCTCAAAACTGATTTTCTTTACAAAAAACTCTCCGTTATTTCCAGTTTCATTGCTTGACAAGGTTATTTCACAAGATGTTTTCGATCTGCTGAGCATAAATTGTTTGAACCTAATAAGATTCGGAATCAACCAATAAAATAAACACTATAAATACTACTGCAATGACGGTGACCGTACATTTGAACCCACGTACATTTGAACCCATGTGTATATCCGCGGTTTCAATCTATATGCGGGTGCTAAAACCCATGGGTTAGGGTTAGTATGGGTTCAAATATCCGTAAAACAAAAAAATTGCAATAGTATGCAGGTGCAATTGTCGTTGGTTCAAATGTACGTGGGTTCAAATGTAATGGAACCGCAATGACGAACAAGGCCACGAGTCATAAAAGGTTGGGAACCACTGTCATATAGCTTAATCATACTTGGAGCAGTTTTCGATGTAAAAATCTTCGCGTGGACGTTATGTCACGTGATTATTTCTGTATTAACAAAATGTTCACACCCTACATATATGAGAAATTTTGACGCAACCCAAAACATTTCTTATTTTTTTCCTATTGGATTGTTTTAAACGATTGAGGAAAAACCACAACAGTGGTTTGAGCTACGCTCCAACTCCAGCTTTATGTAAAATTGTAAGTATAGAAATGATTTGCGTAATAATTTTAACTTTGTGTAATCGTTTTAAAAAATAAACTATAAAGTCGGAGTATTCTAATTAGCTCATAAGAATTAAAATACATTCAAGTATCGATACTCTGAAATAGATAATGCTTTTACGGAAACACACAAAACAAATTAATCACAATGAAAAGAATCGTAAATTAGCGCTGATATGAGAAATTCCTCGCTATAGTCTCGAGGGCATATGAAAGCCATCGAACAGAAAACATAATCTTCTGTCTCACGAAAATTAACGCACATCAATTCATTTCTCAATTCACGATTTACGTAAGTAGCCGAAGATCACGAGTATTTGCTATCACGAGTGAGGATAATGTATTTTCAAACGTATTATGTATGATCATTTCTCATTTAGTGTATGCTATAATCAATTATACACAGTAAAAAATAAAGCGTACGAATTGACATCGCCCTTTGTTGTTTATTCTAGTGCTATTTCGTGCTGAATCTCTAATAATTCTTCAATTTTTGATTTAGTTCAAAAACAAGTTTCAGTTTCACACTTTAAACAATAATACACATTGACCTATTTCGTGATTTATTTTAAACAGAGAAGTATGAGAACTGCAACTTTGTATCAATTCCTCGCTTTTATCAAGAATAGAATTTACGTATTTATTACGGGGAAGAGGAATTTTGGTGATCATATGGCGAATCACGGCCTCTCTTCTGGTTACCAGTCCATGTCGGGTATAGGATTTGTTAGCCAGGTATTTGTTTCATATGAATAAACTTGAAGGTGGAGGAAGCCGTAACCGCCGGTTACGTGAATCACCATATGGTGGCGTGGCGTCTAGCAATCCTCACTCCACGCGGGATTGGAACCTGCAAACCCCAATGCTTAGCACGGTCCCACACTGCCGAGTCGAGAATTAAGGATCTATTGGCTAATACTTATGTATATTACTATGTTTTAAGTTAGGCAACACCATGATTTTATTTAATCAGTATTAGGTGCCCAATTCGATACCTTCTGAATTAGTTTCTGGACATGATGTCTGAATTCCAAGATTTCTACTTATGACGCTAACATAATCAGTTCAGTTTCGCCCACCATTTCAAGACAATCTGATAAGCTGTTGCATGGTATTCTCTAATTTGGTAAGAAAACATTTTCCGTATTAAATGAAATTTCGCGCATTCTAACCGATATAAAATGGTATATTCTTTGTGTTTGAATTTACAAGATGGCTTGATGCGTATTTACTTTTGCGGATGGGGGACAAGCATACTTAAGTTAGAATGTCCCGATTATGACATTGATTTTCAAATCAATGCCGTTGTAGAAAACACTCGCATAATCCCGCCACAATTTGATTATGTGAAGTCCATTGAAAGAAAAGTGTAGGCACTTCAATAGTTTGTTTTAAATTATTTCGCGCAAAAGATTTTATATTATGAAAACGCCGTTTATTTCATACCACACAAACACTTTTAGAACTCTTATGACCTGATATTCATTATTAAACAGAATTCGGCTTTTCAAACAGCCCACAAATAATACGAGCATGGTGTTTACGGAGCAGAAATAGCTTTTTTTATTTCTTATTTCAATATTAGTCACGCTATTGCGATGCTTGACTTGCCTTCTGGCAAAATGGAAACTCCCTTATCGACCCGACAATCAAACTGTTTATCGCGCGGGAATTTTAATCCTTATTACGAGATATTGCTTTAAACCGCGACCTCAAGAATTCAGTGCAAAGCTGCAATCTGCCAATTTATTTTTCTTATACATGAACTATGTATGAACCTACACACACAAGCAGGGGCGGTCTTCGGCTACTGCAACCGATTCGCCGCGATGGGCCGCGCGCTAATTTCTGGGTGTAAATTCTTAGTCAGCGTATTAATTCTGTACACACAAGGCTCGCAAAGTCAAGTTTTTGCAACTGTAATTTTATACTTAGTTATATATAATGATGATATTTTCTCTCGATATTTTATCCATACCCAGATTGGGCACCGCACATTCGGTTCGTTTCAATTCGATTTTTAAAAATCTCGTCGCAAAAAATTCGCCTCTGCTTTACTTAAATTCGTTTTGCCCGAATTGAGTCGATTTTTCGGCACTGGGAACAATTTTCAAACCTTGATACCAAACTGAAATATTTTTACCGGACGCATGGATGCTCCCGAAGTATGTGCACCAATATGGCGCACAACCTGAACATAGTATGTATACCAGGTTAAGGTATCAAATTATGTGCCATCTTGGTGCACATACTTCTGGGGCGCCCGCGCCAATTCTATAGGTTCGAATTGTTAGATTTATATTAAATTGTAATCACGAAGCGGAGTTATCCTGAAACTCGATTTAGTCTCAGGTAATAATATACAAAGACGAATTTATTCTTCATTAAAAATTATTAAATATCAGGTATTATAGTTATCCCTACCTAAACTGGGCCCCGTGCAACCATTTCGAATAGGGCCGACAATAGTCAATATCGGCCCTGTATGCCGTTTTTTTGATATTCACTTAAAACGCTGAAGCAGGTTTAACGTTAAATCAACATATTCTGAGAAATCCTCTTTCAGTGTAACTATAACATTTTATACAAACACGATTTTTGAAAATGAAAACACAAAGGAAATATACCTTTGTTTAATATAACCTCGAACCTTGTCAATACTCTGACTTCGTGTTGACTCAGCTTATAAGTTCACTTCGATTTGCGACGCCCATTCGACTCCATGGGCTAATTTTCTGACATTTTATTGCCTGAAATAAGTTTATCCGTCCACATGACTTAAGTAATGGGAACTTCTGAACTGATTATGGTGCAATCCAATCCCATTTGATCCCTCCCAATTTGAACCCTTTACCTTCTCCTTCACTCTCTACAGCCAACTGTTAGGTTAATAGCTAACTTGTTCGAATATCTATTTCAAGAATCTTTCTGTGTAAAAAAAGCTCAAAGCAATATTAAATGCACTCAACTTTGAAAGCTCACACATCCGTAAATTTTAAAAATACTGAATGTAACTCAACCGCGCTGTTTAGAATGGGCTAACAAACAGGAGTTTCAGAAAAAACGGTCGAATGTTGAAATTGCAATAAAATTAATTTTCGAAAAAATTACAAAGAAAGGTGTTTTAACCTCATCATGATGTGAACCAATTGGTATTTAGTATTAGTATTCAAAACCATAAGTTTTCCAAATTTTCTCAAAACATCTTTTTCAAGCTTCGCTCTTGACTTGAAGCCTCGATAAGCGCTTGTCAAATATATACAATGATTCAGAGCCATACTATATAAAGGGAATTTCTTCATCAAATTATAATGTAATCGTAATGCGATGTCTAAAATATTTGTCAATGTACTCAAGTTCTAATGTTTATAAAACATGTGACTTCGTAAAATTTCCCGAATTTCGCGGGATAAGTTTTCTTGCCTTGCGGTGTATATTTCACATGAGGGTGTTTTTTTCATGAATGAACATGTCAAAACACTTCAAAACAAGATATTTTATTTCAGATGCGTAATTTTAATGGTTTTGCTGTGTTTATAGCGTCTGTGAAAGCACATCCATTTCTTTTACAAGTACAAAAATGTCCAATTTCTTGTTACAATTTTTAAGTGTAGTTTTTGTTTTTAAATGAATTTTCCCAAAAACCGATACTTAGAGAGTTTTTTCTCGTGGCAACCAGAAACCCCTTCGTGATCCCCAGTAACCACTTATTGCCCCCAATGGACCAAAGGTCCAGTGAGAAACACATTGGCAATTTTCAGTTACATTATACTCAACGCGCTCGTTTGCTTGAGTGGGCCAATGAAATAAGCAAAGTGCGAGCGATTTGCTCCATGATCACGCTCTCAGTATTGCTCTGAATGATAGAATATCGGTCAGCTGTACACAATTTCATTGTCTTGAGGGTCTGGTGTATGCCGAACCGGGAAAGCCACAGTCTTTTTGATAGTATTGAAGCTGTGACTATATCAAGGCCTACTGGTCTAAAACCTTGCTAGGAATGAGATTCCAAAAATTTTATACTTAAATATTCCGACGCTTACACCACGAGAACAAGGTCTTGCAATAACTTAATAATACATGACGTAACTCATTACCTGACCCCCAGACCGGAAGTATCACGGAAGAAAAATACATTCAGGGTTTGAAAAATACTATTACAGTACTATGTCCTTCAATTTCCCTACTCGACTTACACCACTGGAATGGAGATGTGTAATAAGTTAATAACATGACGTACCATATTAAATTGACCCCGGATCGGAAGTATCACGGAAGTAATATACACTCTCGGTTTGAAAAATTCTTACCAGTATTATGCACTTTATTATTTTGACGGACTTACACCACTGGGACTAGATTTTGTAATAACTTAATAGCATGACGTAACATATTGCGTTCACTCCGGACCGGAAGTATCACGGAAGTGAAATACATTCTCGGCATATTTCACAAATACCCATTGAATTCCGAAAACAAATTTGGTCATCAAAGAAGGAAAGTACCATACGTCAATTGTATAACAAATGAGATCATTGTGTAACTGCAAAGCACGAAAAACAAGTAGCCTGTACTAGCCTCAGGGCTTATTAGGAAGGAAAATTTACCAGTTTTGCAGACTTAAAAACGCGTATCGCGGCCCAAAAATTCATAGTTCGACGAGCACCGCTGCGAGATTACTTTTGGAAGTTGTGGAAGACCTACAGGTGAATTAGAAAATTATATTCTGAGCCAAAAAAAAAACTTATAAATAGGCGGAAACTTGAGTAAAAGAAAAAACTTGTGACGGTTTAAAATTTGTGTTATAAGCCGATACCCGTGTAAAAAACTCTTTTAAATTTTCCTAAAATTGAAGTGTTGTTAGTAAGTAGTATGCAGGGTGTCTGAGAGGTCATTTTAATATTGTGAAATGTATTCTTTTTTCGAAATTATTAATGCCGGACAGTAAAGACGAGTTAAAGACATTTGGCGCCAGTATATAGAAACCGCTGGTGAAATTTAAACTACTCTGTGTATACTTTATATAAATGGCTTTCCTGGGGGTTGTATTCTGAATGGCGATTGGGATAATACAGGACGTCCATGAAGTCATGTTGAAAATTTAAATTTGTTATGAAGTCAGTTTTCAATATATCTTGACCAGGTTTGTGTTATTTTAATCAGTGATTCTTTAAGTTTTTTTTTCATTCATTAAATACACCTTTATATGCCCTTTGATATAGGACTTAGGAACATCCTGTATATCCATCCATTATCTGCTAACAAAAATCTATTTCAGCTGACTATTTCGCATGACCTTAATGACTTCAATGATGATGACTTTTCATTAGCTAAATTTAAGGAAGCCGGAACGAAATTTTGCAATAATTCGTGCAAAACGTTGCAACCGAGAATATTATCTCACTTTGCACTTTGCAGAGTCATTTCAGACAAAATATTCCATCGAATTAAATCAATTTCAACATAATTAAGTGAATATTTTATCCCAAGAATCGAAAACATAATCTCACTTCCTGGAAATTGAAGAAAAAGTATTAAAATGACCATGAAATTATGAGTCATTGGAATTTTTTTCGATTGATGAAATTCAAAACGATGAAATGATTAATAGACCTAAGTTACGCAATTTTCGTTGTCATTATCATTAGAAATCGTTAAATAAAACAAGCATTTAAATAAATCGGAAAACCTAATGTGCGCAATGGCCTATTGAGGCGTTAACTGCGTTGGCATCGCAGATTACACATTGCGTAAATGAACTTCGTATCAGCGAACGCTTGTGCCGAACCTTGATTGAAAATAAGCATTAATAAATTAATGAGTTATTTGATGGTTTTCGATTGGTTTCGACGGTATTTTGCACGTTTTATCGGCATTTTTGATGATCTTTACACGTTCTTGCGAGTTTTTTTTTATGTTTTTTCACGTTTTTTGCACGTTTTGGCGATTTTTTTTTTGTGTTTTCAACGATTTTTGTACGTCTTAGCAAGTTTTATGATGACTTTTGCACGTTCATTGGTTTTTTCGATAATTTTTGACGGATTTGAACATTTTATCGAGTTTTTTGATGGTTTTTGACGGCCATACTTTTGACGGAACTCGAAACTATAAGCCGATGAGTAAAATAAATTTTTGTAACAGCGTTGTATCCGATACGTCATCTTAGTCACGTTTCTCGGTGTCATTCGCCGATATATTTTGTAATATAATATTGATTATGAGCTCAAGCATATTACGGCCTTGGAGGTGAATGATTGTAATTAAGCTTGCTTAGCACTTAGACTTAAGTTGTTAACCTGTTACCAGAAAAGGAAATTTGGATTCAAGCGCCATTTTGTGATCAAAAGTAAATAAATTCTGTGGAATTCACGCCTATTTGTGGCCAACTGTGAAGCGTCCAAAAGAAATTCACGCCATTTTGTGTCTAAAGCTTTTATTATTTTAAACATAGCGCATTGCGAAATACATGTATCTTTAAAAAAAATTGAGCGAAACAACAGAAATAGAAAATTTGGTTCCAAATACCATTTTGTGTCCAACTGTAAAACGTTTCTGTTTTTACAAAAATTTATGCCCTTCTATTAATCAAATTTTTCGGTAATTTTAATGTAGCGAATTGCGAAATACATGTTACAATCACTGAAAAAGCCCCTTTTAACAGAGATAGAAAATTTGGGTTCAAATGCCATTTTGCATCCAAGTGTAGAGCGTTTCAGTGCGTTTTTACCAAAATTTATGCCCTTTTATCATTCAAATTTTTACAATAATAAAATTGACAATCACATGCAAATTGCAATACCGTTTCCTTCGTCCTTTGGGCGCTCTTGTATGTCACGTGACAATTCGAGGTATAAATAATCGATATCTGACCAGCTTATTCAATTCAGGCAATCCGTGACTAGAAGATAGCCGTGGTGTCTGTTTAAATAAGCCGGGACTACTGATGGTGTGACAGTCTTTGCTTGCAATTGTAATCTCGACAGATAAGTAATAATTCAAGCTAAGTTGATAAAAATAAAAATGCAGTTTATGCGTTTCGTAGATACATCGCGTATATTATTAATAAAAATGCGAGTTTCTTGGAATACGTTACAAAGTGTGCGTAAATTTGACTGATAACTGCAGAATATTTCGCGCCTTGTCCGATGTTTTAAGTGGTATTACCTTTTCTTAAATTAAATTATATGAAAACTAACCATATTTATTTATATACTTTACAGCTTAATATATATATTCATTATTTATCTGCAAAAGAACATTTTAAAGTCACAATGAATGTGTTTGTGACGTCATTTGTATTGCTGATCGTTTCGGCAGCGTCCACCAATTCGTTAAAATGCAAAGAAGGTTTCACAGCGAACGCTTTTGGCGTTCCCTTCTATCACTGGAAAGATAGAGAATGCAGTGCCGGGAGCGATTGTTTCGTCCAAGAATTGAAAACGAGTATGTTCAAGAATGATATGAAAGGTATGGAATTTGGTTTTTTCTGTCTTTCATGAATTTTTGCATATAAAGTTTAAACCTTCATTTTGTTGTGTTGACTATTTTTTCGTTGTTGAAAGCTTTGGTTGCGTTGTTTGAGAATCAAGGACTTGTCTTACACACACACAAAAGTACCATCCAAAAAGCTTTTCGAAGGCGCTCTGCATCAATATCTAAATATGTTTGGCACTATGTTGTATTGATACAAACGACCCATAACTGATGTTAAGTTTTTCATTATGAAATAACCTCCATAATAAAAAAGTTTTCATTAGGCAAAGTATCTGTAAAAAACAATATCCATATATTGATTAAAATTTATTTGACTTTTTTTTTCACGTTTTTTTTGATGATTTTTGCGCTTTTCATCAAGTTTTCTTGATAGTTTTTGCCGGATTTTTCCAGGTTTGAGCAGGATTTTTGATGATTTTCCACGTCATATAAAATAATAGACTCAATAGAAAATAATTCCCACTGTTATTTTGCAAAGTATATATAAAATATCACATTATTTATCAAAATCGAACATTGCAAACCCAAGTCCACTAACATTTCTAAATTAGAAACTTTTTTGTCCTATTCACTAATTCCTAAAATCGTTATATTTCTTATTCCAGTTGACTTCAAATTTGGAGGGTGCATTTCTAGTGCATACTCAGAGATGGTCACGTGTCAAAACCTATTTGGAACCGACAGCAAACTCGACCCTGAAACAATATTCAACATGGTGCCAGATCTGGACAAAAAATTGCAAGATTTTTCAAACGATCTAATGTTTAACGCCACTGATTCATTGCGCATGATGTTCTCAAATGGCAACGGTAGTCGAGAATTCATTCAAGGCTTGGTCACATTCCTGCAACATTTCGAATTTAAGACAGATAAACTAGAACAGCTTGTAGACCCAATTTCCAAATGCTGGGATTCCTTAATCGGTGACAGTGAATTTACAACATGGCAAGAATTCATGGAAATGAGAGAAAATGCCACGAATGGACTTCTCTTAGCATTGAGCAAAGTTGACACTGAAAACGCTAAAATTTCAGAAGACCTTTATTCTTTCTTCGGTAACTGGGGAAGGGTCGATATGGTTGCAATGATAAAGAACAGTTCCTACTTTCCACTTGTCGAAAATCTTCCCGGATTGGTAAAATATACTTTACCAGATTTTTTAAAAGCTGACGTATGGTATGACGTCATTTTTGATCTTTTTGGTGACGTCAGTGTTGAAAATCCGAAGAAATCTGCACAAGAAATGATCAAAACCTTAAAATCATTGATCCATATTCCCCAGGCATACAAAAAATATTTGGACCCGATCATCGATTCAATTCCGGATCTTGTCCAACAAATGGGGAAGGGAATGCACAATATATCGGAACGTGGATGGCAGAGCTAATGAAATCCCAAAGTAAAACAACCACAACGACAATGAAACTTTCGAATTCAGTATCAAATTTCGTCTCTAGTATAATGCCAGGGGAGTTGCCCGCGGATTTCCAAACTGCAATCACCTATGCGCCGGGATTGTTTTACAGTTTCTTCCCCGATAACATAAACGATATTGATCGCGTTTACACAGAATTAACAAGTGGATTCGATTCCATTGATATCACAAACCCGACAAAAACTCTCCCTACCACCAAAATGAGCGATTTTCCTTGTCAAATTCACTGATAAAATCATAAGTTATCCATCAGGCCCAGAGCACGATGCCGGTAAACAACTGAAAGATCTTTTCGTCATCAATTTCTCGAAGACATTTTACAACATTATGACGTCAAAATACACAAAGAAACTCGATGTCATCTTCGATACATTAGCAGAAAATTTGAAAAACTATCCCGACTTTGACATCGAAAAAATTGTAACTAATGTAATCAAAAACTTAGGATGGGATGTTCCTATCGAACTGAAACCTTTACTAAACACCGCCCAGGGTATTTACACTGCAGCACTGAATGGCACTTACGACGCAATAACAAAAGCTATTGATGATACCATACAAGCTTACAAAATCACTTTCCCAAAATCCGAAATACCATCTCTTATCGGCAGTTGGGTGGACTTCTACCATTTTGTATTTACCGGTCAACGAAGCTTAATGGAAGACCTGAATACCGCATATAATGGTTGTGATGCGGATTTAGAATGGGCCGAATGGAACGACTGTTATAACCGCAAACTTTATATATTCTTACAACGCCAGGTAATTTACTTCAAGAAAATTGCAACTAAGCAAACCTCTGTTATGATCGATACTTTTGTTGCCGCGTTCCACTTGCTGAACGGAAAAAGTGAAATCATTACCAACGCACTGTTGTCAGCTTTCCCTGAGTACTCAACTTTGATTCATTTATCACAAACTTGGAACATGGAGGACATAAAAGAACTCGCTACAGAGGTGACGAAATGGGCATACAATTCAACCTTAAGTTATCCACAAAAAATCAATATCACAGATCTGGTAGCAAACGTGAATGTAACAATTTTAAAGTTGACTGAAAAATACGTTAAAGACACGCAGGAGATCCGTTACTTACTGGCTCCCGAGTAAGTATTCTTACATGATTTGATGTTTTCTAGGTATTTTGACAATTTTCACTCTTCTGCTTCTTCTAAGACTGTGGTTCGGACTCCTGCATCTCTGAAAGTCTTTTGGGTGTTTTGATAAATAAAACAACCACTGCAGAATCTAGACCAGGGGCGTGCAACCCTTTTATACAGGGGGCTTCTTACCTATGAATGGCAAGGTAGCTCTTAGTAAAGGGCGTATAAAACGTTCCTTATAAAGATAAAAAAAAATAACTGACTCAAAGTCTTTCTCATATCTGAGAACTCGTATCTCCGAGTTCAAAAACCCAACAACTAACTGTTAATTCCTTTTCAGCTCCTGCAAGTACGCTTACTGTCCTAAAGATCTATGCAACACAGATGACTTGCTTACAACAGCGAAAGAATTTATTAAAACGGTAACAACGTCATCAACTGTGTCGCCTTCGAGTATGCCGTCATCAGCAGTGACGTCACCAACATCTCATTCAACCACAATGAGAAACTCTGGCAAAGATAAAGACCGTGTTTTACCGGATGAACCATCCCAAACCACAAAACCCAACTCCAAAGGAAAATTCCAGGCTACGACCACAGAAACCACCACCCTTGGTTCGGGGTCAGGAACCATTGGTGCCACAATGTTGCTCAATATTGCCACCCTGTGGTTTGCATGCAAAGTTATATTTTTGTGAAAACTTGGTGATTTCAAACGGAATTTTCAACATTTTTCTGCGACATTTTTGTCTTTTTCTATTATGCAAAAGTTCTCAAAATATGTAATCGCCTCATTTTGGCCTGCGATGAAATATGCCAAAACTGTTTTGAGTTTTTACAATAGAATTTGAATTTAGCTTTACACAAAAATGTACATTAGCTGTTTTATTTTAATTTATTACTGATTTAAATACATGTTTGATTTGTTTTACTTAAAATTTGATGAGAAATGGAATAAAGAGGGCGGGATATTTGAGCAATGTACTGTCTTATCGCGACCCACTTGGCGCGGCCAAGTTTTTCCCTTACGCGCCAGAACTAAAATAAAAATAAAGTGAAACTAAATACTACAAAATATATACAAATACGAATTGGCAATGCCTTCAATGAGGCCCGATGTACTTGCATATTCTCGCACAAAATATCAAATCTTGTCTGTATTTTGGTAGTAGTTGGTATAAGTGGGACCTAAAAAGTTTCATTTTGTGAACAATATTTACAGTGTTGCAAAAGCAAAAGTGGAAAATAACAAGCATCGTGGTAAACTAAATTTAATCGCAATGTGGTATTTGGTTCAAAATTTGATTTTAGCTTTGCTGTGTAAGCATCAGGCGGGCCAGATTGGATTACCAAACAGGCAGGATTTGGTTCGCGGGTCGTAATTTGCCCGTGTCAGGTATAAACTGTTTGGAATTGTCAAATCCGGATATCTCAAATAATAAAAAACGCATATCCAATATTACTAGTTTATTTACTATTATAACTAGATAATGCAAGTATTAGATATTCGAAACACACATGAATTTATTACAAATAAAAGTAATGAATGCATTTGAAGACATTGTGAAAATACCAAATAAAAATTACGAGCAAAAATTCCGCCACAAAATACCAATAAATATTCATACACGATGCCAAGTACATACACAGATTTAAAATGATAAAAAAAATTTCCTCCGAACATTTAGGGCAGTTTTTTATTCTTATTTTATCTCTTTTTTGATGGTTTTAAGTCCATTTTGGTTTTTCTGTATTTGGATTATATGTTTAGTTTTTTGGTGTTGACCATGAAGTCGAAATAAATCTTTTTTTTTTCTTTGCTAAGTGGGATAGACTGTTGCATTCCAAGCCTTTTGCGATATTATGAGTCCAGAAGAAAATTTCGGTTCGAGGCTCTCTTGTTTTTTCTTCTTGTCAGATAAAAATGGATTCCCATATATTTTTAATGGAAGTCCCTATTTTTACAATGCGATTCAGACAAAACATAATTTTCCTCCTAGTGAGATATTGATGAAACATGTTTCCTATTGTGTATGAAAGCTCAGTTAACTGTCTGGGTGATGGATTCTATCTAAGCATCCCTCAATTACACATGTATACGTATATAAACAAAATGACGTCGGTATTCAAAACAACATATTTTTATTGTTACATTATAGGTGCTATGAAACGAATCTTGCAGTTTAGTTCAGATTATATTTTAATCTCACAAAAGTCTGTCGTCTTATTCAGAGAGTGTTTTGTACGCCAAACACAAGGAGGCGACGTTGAGCAGGACGGTGGTAACGACATTTCCAGACCCGCTTGTTGTACTCGTTGGTTTGGAAGTTATGGTTTCATCACCCGTGATCTTTTTACTTGGTCTAGTATACGGAACAATGTTTGTGATACGTTCATGGCTGTTGCAAAGGTCACTGGAACAGGAAGTGTACTTGCAAGACCTGAAATAAAGAATATTAGCATTTATAAACTCTAGTGCTACTTGAAAGAAATTTGAGGTACACAAACAAAATTGCTCCGTATTATGTGTAGTTTTATTAATACTATCCAGTTATTTAGCAATTTTCTCACTACAACAACAACAGTGGTTCTCAAAGTTTCCCTTTTTTAGAATTTGTCAAGTCTCGCGCCCCACCTCAAAAATAATTAGCTAACAAAATCTACAAAAGACAGATAGTAAGACGAAAGTATGTTTTAATAAAAAAACACGTTGAAAATACGTGGATGGATAATATCCAAAATAAATAAATGTAGGTGTCTAGAATGAGACGGGCAAGATCAACTCTAAACAAATGTTTTCTTTTTTAATTAGCTCCACGTCCCATTAAAAAATTGGGTGCTCCCAAATTATGTGCACCAAGATGGCGCACAACCTGAACATAGTATGTGTACCAGATTATGGATATCAGGTTGTGCGCCATCTTGATACACGTACTTAGCGACTGGAACCTATGGACAGGGGGTATATTCACTTGGCTAACACAAATAGTCCCCGAACTCGTATATCGTAATAGAACTGAAATATGGAAAATTGGAATAAAACTATGGCCTAATCCTAACCTACTACGGGAGTACCCAATAATCCAGTAATAAATAGATACCAACAAATTGTACCTCCACGAAGCGGACTATACACCAGCTTGCAAGATTTGAACCAATCGGAAAAATAAGAAATATAGACCTGACTTGCAGCTAAATCATACTTACTGAGGTCTGTGGAACTCTCTAAGATCTTTCATTGCGCTGCTCAACTTGGATGTGATTTTGTAGACGGTTGCATTGACTGAATGGATAAACGCATCAAAGTTGTTCAGAGAAGGGTCTTTACTCATGTTGTACGTCCAATCGGTGTAGTCTCGTATGAGATCCTTGACGTCTTGTCTGTCTAGAAGTCTGATCATGTTAACGTAAGGCTCCTTAAATAGATTTGAATATTGATTACTTGGCGCTCCAGAAGTATGTGTACCAATATGAAGGTAACTTATTTTGTTCGCCTATTTTACATAAAGTTGTGTAAAGGGACAGAAGCCCATGGGCAGGGGGTATATTTACTTGGCTAATACAGACAGTCCCCGATACTCGCAATAGAAATAAAATGAGGAAAATCAGAATAAAACTATGGCCTAACCCTAACCTGGTACATACATTACGGGAATATCGATTGCTTTAACAGAAAAATGAGGTGATTGTGAGTAAGGGTATGGGAAGTAGTTGAATACTAAAATTAGTTTAGGTAAAGGAAGTTGAATAGGGAAACACTTTTGATTCAAGGAAATGTACTAATGTTTCATCCAAATCCAAAAGTCCATAATAAAATATTGTTTGAATATGATTAAACACCAAATCGCCACTATTAGAAACGGGGCCGTAAGGGAGTGATAGAAAAGTATGGAAAAATGAAAATAATATTAGAAAAAAGAATAATCGATTAAAAAGAGTTAAAAATGGTATAAAATCAGTGACGTCAAAACGAAAAAGAAGGGAAAATTTTTTTGAAAAAAAAGATAAATGAATGCGGAGGGAATTGTATTGATAAGAAAAAGATAAGTGACAAGAGGGGTGAAGGAATAGATGAGTCAAAGGACTAGAAATTGGTAAAATAAAGAAAAGGAGTAACAAGTTATTTAATAAAAATGTTAAGAGGTGCGAAGATAAATATTGGGCTCTCCAGACGTGTGTGTACCAATATAGCTCGTCTTCTTTACATCAAGTTGTGTAAAGAGACTGAAACGTATGGGGTATATTCACTTAGCTAACACAGACAGTCCTTGAATTTGTAATAGAACTAAAAAAAGGAGAATCGGAATACAGATAGGGGCGGAACAATGAAGATAATTTTAGGTGAATTTATACCTGGAACTCCAGTGGCATAAGTAAGTATGGTTGGACATCTGGATGTTTCTCTCCGTACTCAAAAATAGCAAAATATAGGTCAACTGCCCAATCGTTCACAGCGTCATAGTAATCTCGTATATGCTCACGCATTTTCATATCATTCTCTATGACGCATTTTTCAATATCTGTGGGCTGTATCTCGCTCAAGGATTCTCCAGTTTCGTACAATTTGAAGCACGTATACTTCGGAAAATTTTCGTCGTAGTTCTGTAATATTTGCAAGTAGTTTTCGGCTAATTTTGGAAATTCAGAATCTGGATAGTTTGTTTTGTAGTCGCCAATAAGATTGGAAAATACGTCGTAAAGGGCGGAATTTCTTCTATGATAATCCGAGATGGACATTGCGTTGATAACGTTTTGGGCGTTGTTTAGGATGGGCTCAATTTCGGTCGGTACGGTTTCTCCCATATTTGTAACCAAATCGACAATAATTTTACCAGCATTGAATTTTGGATATTCTTCAAAACCGTCTTTCAATGTGCGGAAAAACTTGTTCAAGTCCTCCGTATATTTTGATGTCATTATATTGTAAAATGTCTTCGAAAAATTGACGGTGAAAAGCTTTATCATCACTTGTGTGGGATCCGGCTCGGCACCCTCTGGTGAAGTATTAACTTTGTTGATTATCATCATTAAAAATTCGCTCAATTCTGTTTCTTCTAATGTGGTGGTAGGAGTCTGAAAATCGAAGGAATCAAATCCGTTCGCCATTTCAATATATACACGTCCAATGTCGTCTTTATTGGCCGGGAAGAAATTGTAAAACAATCCTGGCAGCCATTTAGCTAAATGCGTGATTAGAGGTTTACCAGCGGTCTGGGGTGGAACAACTTTGCCAATGAAAGAGTTTATTGCATTCGTTAACTTAGTTGTGTTTTCATTTGTTGTGCTTTCAGCTTGAAGGAGTTGCAATGACCATGTCTGTGCATAACTGAAATCACCAGTAGAAAGATGTTGGACCAAACTTGGTAATGTATCGAAAATTGGGTCTAAATATTTTTTATAATCTTCTGGAATACCCGCTGCCATTTTGATGGTTTTGATGACGTCAGCAGTTGATTTTTCAGGAGACCTAAACTTGATGTCTCCGAATATGTCAAAGATGATGTCATACCATTTATCGACCTCCCAAGAATCTGGAAGCATTGATTTGATTAGTCCTGGTAAATTGGTAATGAGTGCTGCATCCGGGTTTGATTTTATAATCTCGATATCTTCCGGAGATTGAATATTTTCCAGATACGAGAAAATGTTGGCGGCAATTTTAGGATTTTTTGTGTCTAGCTTTCCCAGTGCGTCCATCAATTGATTTTCCGATATCTCTAGTTCTCTGTAACTTCCCTCTCCTTGTCCAAAAGACTTCATAAATAAATCGGCTAACTTTGTTTTGAGTGGTTCAGCTTTAGCCATATTGAATCCCATGGCTTCCAAGTACTTGTAAATCCCGTCAATGAATTCCAGCATACTATCCCCATTCGAAAACAGCATTTTTAAGCGTTGGATGGAGTCCGCCTAAAAAACGAAGAAAATTGTTTTTATTTTATGTAGTCGAAGTCAATGATTCTCAAAGTGAGCAGTATCTCCCGTCAGGGGGAAGACGAGATAAAATTTGGGTTGGGAGTCAGATGGGTGGCAGGGGGCCATGGCATCATAGTTCTTACATATTATACATATATCAACTAATTGCACTGTGGGTAAGGTGGGAGGCATGGGATTTACACAGTGGTAGGATTCAGCCGGTTCTATGGAACCGTCTCACGAAATTTTATGAGATCAGCGAACCGGTTAGCCTTACTGAAAAAAACAAAACCGGCTGAAAAACATGACTTTTGTGACGGAGCCGGATGACAATAAATTGGAATCCCACCACTGGATTTACACCTAAGATTTGTAATCTGCGATGCAAATACAATTATTTCAAACGCTTTAAAAGCTAGGCCATCGCAACGCCATGTGAGAAAAAGCCTTGTTTCAAAAGAAAGTCTGGAAGAATTATAAAGTAGGGTCGTTGTCTCTTTAATACAGGCGATCCTAATACAAATAACTGGGTGGGACCGCGGGCCGCGTCTATTTTCAACATAGGCTTTCCAGTAGTTGCAATCACAAAAATTTAGTTATTCTAGTTAGGACATGTGTTGTTCGCTTCACACAAGCTGGTGTAACGTCACATGATAAATTGTACTCAGGTAAAGACTTCGCAACGCAAAAGGATTGTAATTACTCACACGTAACAGATTAAACTAAATCAAAAACTCGTTTCGCGGGCCGAACACCATACAAAACTGGCACTTCTCCGCGTTGCATAATGCAGCACACAAGGAAAAATCTTGCCGCCCGCGGAGAAGTGCCAGTTTTGAATGGTGTTCAGCCCGCGAAACGTGTTTTTAATTTAGGTTGCACAACCCTGTCATAAAGCACCATCCTGAAAATGCACCGACCTGAAAATCCTTCACCATATCGTCAACCATGTCTTCCAAATCAGTGAACATGTTCATTAGCACTGCAGGATTGAATGTGCTTTCAGGTCCGAAAAGATTTTCACACGTGATTAAACCCGCGTAGGAACTGGATATACATCCGCCATATTGTACGGAGGCTGCAGAAAATAAACAACATTATTTGAATGTTATAATTATTAGAGTTTAAATATCGCCACAATAAAACAAAACTAGTTTATGTCACATTTTTGCAGAAATTGACTTTTTTTCATCTTGTGTAAGTATGGACCAAGGGAACCTTCTTCTTTAGTTTTGGTTATAGATAATACCTTATGTCCATTTTCAGATTTGGCTGTTATTTGGCAAAATTATTACATAAACTCGATTCCCTCGAAACCTTAAAATTCTGCATACGGTAATTAGGTTCATCATCGTCAAAATGGATCGATTTGTGGAATTTCTGTTTTTGCTGTGGGAAAAACTCTCAAAACAAGAAAATCAGTAATTATCCAATTATGGTTATGATTGCAGATTGCGCTGAAAAACGTAAATTATCAAATCATTCCTAACATTAACTAGATTATTACTAATTGACTAAATGTAGCCAGCATCACAAGTGTGAATTTTATCTACAAGAATGACTTCTTGAATTGGTCATCACACCACTGACTGGCAAGTTGGGGGCATTGTATTTTTGGATTCGAATTTACTGAGTTCTCAAGAGAAATATAGTCGTAAATATAGTTTGAATTGATTCAAGAATTTGTGTTTGAGGCGAAAGAGGAAAAAAGAATTTCAAAATTGACAAAGGGAGTGATGTGTTACACATTTTCCAAAATAGTTTCCTTCAACAAGTTTCATAATATGGCTCCGGTACCAACAAAAGTTCTCCGACCACAACTTTAGTGCTTCACTCCAGACGTCTCACCTTTCATATTTTTCATAAACGGCTCTGCAATCTCTTGGCTGAAGCATTCGCTACCTTTATCACAAATCCTTTCCGTCCATTGGTAAAAAGGAATAGTCCCAAACGTTGCATTGACTCCTTCCTGGCATTTCAACGACCGTACAGACGCGACCAAGCCAACAACGATGAATATTGAAAGAAATCTTGATAACATTATCAGAATATATTTAGTGTGTACTATACAACTGTCAATAGTAGGTGATAGAATACAGTTGTTATAAGAGTAGACATGTTTTAGTCAGTGGTGGGATTCAATCTTTTTGTCAGCCGGTTTCACATATGTCATATTTTTCAGCAGGTTCTGTTACAAAAAGTCATGTTTTTTCAGTAACTCTAACCGGTTCGGGTCGGTATAGTTCAGGGTTACCCAAACTCAGTGTTACTAACGCTCAGTTCTCCATTATATTTCTATATTTTATTCTTAGTAGCTCTCGGCCGTAAGTTCGCTCAAAGGTCAATTTCCTTTATTTCTGAGTGAGAGCGTATGACTCTGCTTTAAACAGATTATTTTTAAAGAAAAATTCATAAAATTATACGCCAGTCATAGGTTCTCAAAATGCTCCAGAACCCAGATAGATTCAGATCAACAGGACTCCGTGACGGAAACCCATGCTCCGCGAGCTATTTGTTTACATATTAAAATACTGACTGCGCTAATTTTGTAACTTTCCAAAGAAGCAGTACCACCATTATTAAAATTTGACAACGGTAGTGTCGAAATGTGGCAACAAGGCGGTAATTCAAATAAGACATTATCAATAAATTCCAATAGATAATTATTTTTCTATAAATATATTGTGGGGCCCCTTAAATAAATCTTCACAGCCCCCATAACACTAAAAGTATAACTCCCTGCGATACATAACTAAATTATACAAATAAGTTCACAAAGTTACAAAATTAGCCAAGTCAGAATTTTTATAAGTAAAGGAATAGCTCGCGAAGCCCCTATGTTTCTCTCACGTAAACCAGGTGTTCCACATGTAGCACTCTGAGAACCTATACGCTAGCTAGACCACTAAACTATCCAAATATATTAGCTCTAGCCTCCAATCTCGATATTATTATATTCTACCCTAGCCACAAGTCCCCCACACTCACGAAATTTGCATATAAACTTTAACCACTTAATTAAATTTATTTAGCAATCGTCTTGGGATGATATAAAAGGTTTCTTATGTTTACGTTGAAGCTTTCTTAATAATACAAGATAGAAAGAAATCTAAATTTCACAAATAAATAATATTAACGCTGTATATTTGGCACATAACAAACATATTAATAATGGAGTATGGCTACAAGGCGCTGATTGAAATATGGCATTATCTATTGTAACTTATAGATAATGTCATATTTGGATTACTGCCTCGTTGCCACATTTCGACGCTACCGTTGTCAAATTCTCAAACTTCTGGTGTTATAGAGCTCGTGAAGACGTTGAGTATTATTTACGGAAGCACACAACAACTCATAAAATGAAAAACACATCGTTAGCGAAAAAAGTTTCTGAAAAAAATAAAATTTACTTTACTTAAATGACCAAGATGAAATTAGGAATCCAACCAGGTAGGTGTTTAACTAAGTAAACGAATAGCTCGACCCTAGGTTTCTCTAACAAAGCCGTGTGGTTCTGTACGGAGCACTTTGAGAACGCTATAGACCACTAAACTATCCCAATATATTCGCTCTAGTCTCCAATTTCGATATTATTATATTCTGTGCCCTACGTACGAGACCTTCACGCTCATGAAATTTGCATATAAATTCTACCACTCGATTAAGATTACAGTATATGACAATTGTCCAGGGATCATACTTCAAAGGTCTCTTACGTCTAAGGCGGGAAAAAGATTTGGTCACAGTGGACGTTTTCCTTGTCTGATATTCTAATTGTCACAGAAATTTCAGTAAACTATACGTATAATATATAACTTTTTATTTAATATCTGACATTGTTGCTCGTTCGAATCGCTTCAAAACGCTCCTTATAAGGAAATTTGCTCAAAGCAAGGTCACGCTCATTCACTCAGAAAATAAAGAGATTGTTGTTGTTATTATATGTTTTATTTCGCTTATAACTACAGTGGCTTTTGCGCCATTGATCAATTCAAATTATAATCCTATGCTAACATATTATACAATATTTACAAATAAATAATTCTACAATTAAATCAATTATAATAAGTAATGAATCCCAAATATTTCTGCCCGTGGACAAAACAAATTCAATTCCAGTTTCAACGAGAATATCGGTCAGAGACCGAAGACTTATCGATCGAAAGTTAGGGGATCCCCTAAACAGCGCTTATTCCATAGTGACACCTTGTGTCCCATTACTAATTGATCAATAACTCGCTAATTATACGACATAGTTCATCCAAAATCAATAGGCTTCTTGTCCGAGATATGATAAATGTACATGCGAAATTTGGAGCAGATTCAACCTCGACTTCGTGAGATATCGCGTTCATATAACAGACGAACAAACAGACACACAGACAAATACCTATCAACATACTTACCGATCTAAAGATCGATAAGTAATAATGTCCATGTTACATTATCTTTGGACGAAGTTATCGATAAATCTAAACTTCCAGAGCTACTGAGACTATAAACGAGAATATCGGTCGGAGACCGAAGACTTATCGATGAAAGTTAGGGGATCCCCTATTCATTCACTCTGACTCTATAGTGACACCGAGTGTCCCATCACCAATTAATTATTAATTCGCTAATTATACGACATAATTACCTCCAAAATCAATAGGCTTTTGGTACGAGCTATGGTGAAGGAACATTCAAAATTTGGGGCAGATTGAACCTCGCTTTCGTGAGATATCGCGTGCATCTAACAGACAAATACCTATCAACATACTTACCGATCTTATGATCGATAAGTAATAAACAGCTGTAAGGCAGTGAGTTCCAAATAACCGTAACCCCGAATAAATCCTTTTTTCTGTCTGCGTGGTAAGCCCACTGACAGTCAACGATGCGAGCTTGCATTCTACTGAGTCCGACGACTGAAAACCTTTCCTGTGGCACTCTTGAATCTACTTTTCAAAAATCGAATTTAAATTCACCAATTTTATCTTATTTCTGACAGTTTTACTCGCACATTCATGGTAGTATGATAAAATTCTCCAACTTTTTTTGCCCCAAAACACCTGTCGCTTTTCATCTCGCCTCGAGGAACACCAAGAAATTAGAAAGTGAAATTGATAATTAGAAAATTTTGTAATGAATTTACTTTGTGCATCAACTCGCACAACCGGCTCATCACAGCATCCTTTGAGGCTTTCAATCAGTTTTAAGCTAACAATGTATTGTAATGTAGACTTAGAGGATGGTTTTCAAAAAATTTAGTATACGATGAAAATGAAATTTAGTCGCAATTTCGATTCCTGTTCCGCGGAACACTATGAAGAAGCTCGCGGAACAGTATTCCTGTAGTATGCAAATCAAGATTGCGGACACCGGAAGATAGTATGTGTACCAGGTTAGGGTTAGGCCATAATTTGAGGTACAAATATTACGGAAGTCGCTTGTCCGCCATCTTGATTCGCATACTACAGGAGTTCCCGCGGAACACAGTTTGAGAAGCGTTGTAGAGATAAATCAATTCAATTCGCACAGAACGTTTTTACAATAGTGCCAACCATCCTAGCAGTACTCTTGAATCTAACTACGTCTTAAAAATCGAATTTGAACAAAAACCGTCATTTCATCAGATCCATGACAAGTTGAAATAAATTATTTAAGACGCGGAATTCGATTTTACGTTCATGCAGTTGCATTGTAAATCTAGCAGACCGTGCTTTATGACAACACCCGACCTAGAAATTTTCATAATTTCGGATTTCTAATAATGCTACCCATGGGCAAAACATTGAAATTAAAAGTCCTGTCACATAATTATTTTAATACCTTTAAATGCCACTAAAAGTACTTTATTTTTAAAGTGGGTTTCTGTAATCTCGTTGTATTGATTTTTAGTAAAAGTCCCGATTCGGTAGACCGGATAATGAAATGCAGAATTTTGTTTTCATTCAAGACTCAGGGGCGTAAAATGTATTAAAAAATTGTGATTCATCCGCAGAATCATACAAGATCTACTCCTATTTCGTACACTTTTACTTATAAAAATATATAGGCTGGTATATATAGGGTAAATGATAGGGTAAAATATATAGGGTATTTTTAAATTTTTTCAAATTGGAAAGGGAATCTATCGATACCCGATATTGTTTTAGCACTCACAGATGTATTAAATGACATTAAAAAAAAACTTAAAGAATTACTGATTAAAAAACAACAAACCTGGTTAAGATTTATTGAGAATGACTTCACAACAAAATTGAAATTGTAAAATATCCAATCATTAAAAGTGAAAAATCGATCATAGTGTTTCTAGTAGCATAAGCATATTGGGTTATTGAGATCTGAACTGTCATTAAAATGAAAGTCAACCTTGAGTAAAATTGTATTTTATTTGTCCGATTTTTACTCGGACAAATTTCCCAGAGACACCGTTTTCATGAGTATGACGAGGTCCGCCAAATCAAATCGATGATTTGAAAATTACACACAACAAAAAATAAGATTTACGATTAATTCGCATTTGAGTCAAATTATCTGGCAATTCTTGCTAAAAAAATAAATAAGAAATTCAGCTCTGAACGTCCATATTCCACAGGATTATCCTTCATCATTTTTAACCTTCTGTTTATTTGGCAACCTTAAAGACCGAATCAGGGGAGACCATTCAAATGACGATTAGGGCCAGATATCCATTCCTATTCCTAACCCGATATGGTATAGCAGCGCAATATCCCTATACGGAGGAGGCAATTCTAATCACGACTGAGAGCTTAGTATCTTTCGCTATACTTAACCTGCTGTCTACATGTTAGTCTTAAAGCAATCTTAGAAGAAAGCCATTCAAATTATAATTGGAACCATAAATCCATTTCTATTACTATCCTACTGTCTATATGACAGTCCGATAAATTTCGACGGAAAAGGCCATTGATTACGATTACAATATAAATCGCCATTTTTAGCTTACTGTCTTTGTGGCAGCCCAGGAACCATTTACAGAGAAGAACATTCAAATTGCGATTTATATTTATCCATATACATAAACTGCTGTCCATATGGTAGTCCAAAAACCGTCTAACGAAAAGGACATTCAAATGCCCATTAACAACATATCCATTCCTATTTTTAAACTTGCTTCGGAATAGTACCACAATAACGCTCTACGGCAGTGGTTCTTAAACGCTGGGGCGTGCCCTACATGGAAGGCGTAGGTAATTTTTAAGGAGGCGTGAAGCTTTTTGTTAGATTGGATCTAGCCAGCCTTATTTTGGATATTTACATTTCAAAACTGTTCATTTATTTCATGATTTACGTTCCATCCACGTATTTTCAACGTTTTTTTTTTTTAATAAAACACACTTTCGCCTTACTATTTGTTATTTGTAGCTTATTGTGAGCTAGTTATTTTCGAGGTGGGCGCGAGACTTCTAAAAAGGAGCGCGGCTTAAAAAGTTTGAGAACCACACTGCTCTACACGGGAGGCTATTCAAACGACGCTTTGTACAAAATATTCTTCCACATTTGTTATCTTGCCATTTCAATTACGATTATCTACGCCTTTTCAACTCGTTGTCTATATGGCATCACAATAACCATACACAGAGAAAACCATTCAAATCACAATTGGGAACATATTATATTCATCCATACTCCTTACCCATTGTCCAAATTGCAGCGGAATGGCCCTCTATAAAGAAGTCTATTCAAAATGCAAATTGGACCATATATCCGCGGCGCTCCAGAAGTATGTGTACCAATATGGAGGCAACTAATTTTGTTCGCCTACTTTATATCAAGTTGTGTAAACGGACTGAAACCTATGGACATTCACTTGGCTAACACAGACAGTCCCTGAACTCGTAATAAAACTAAAATAAGGAAAATCGGAATAAAATTATGGCCTAACCCTAACCTGGTACACACACTACGGGTGTACCCTATCCGCACTTCAAATTTGTATTGCTACGGCTGACTGCGTTGAAACTCATTTGTACCTCACTTGTACGTCCCATACGGAAGTAATAAACTCAAATTGCAAACGCGGCAACTACGTAGAATTACGAAATACTTACAATATAGCGAAGTGTACATTAAGCAAATATGAGAAAGTGTTCACTTTAATAAACAATTAACGGTCTCTATAACGTGAAACACGCTGTGGCCCACAATGGGAACACAGGCTGATAAAATCGACAAATTTTGTTCTGGTAATATCCAAAATATTCAAATAATTGAAGGTGAACAAGTTTGAAATCAAGTTAACAAATCCCGCAGTATTTGTTATTTTAATCTGATTCAGAAGCTTTTGGCAATTTCGTAATTTGCCCCGACGATCGTTGCACAGAAATGAATCTTTTTTAGTTCTGAGTGAGTTACCGTAACATTGCTTTAAGCATATTTTCTTAAAAATAACATTCATGGGTGCTCCCGAAGTATGCGAACCAAGATGGCGGACATCGGAACGTAACATGGGTAACAGGTTAGGGTTAGGCCATAATTTTTTTCCAATTTTCCTTATTTTAGTCCTATTATCAGTTCGAAGACTAGCCAAGAGCCTCCCGTAGTATTTATACCTAAAATTATGGCCTAACCCTAACCTAGTACACATATTACATTCCGATGTCCGCCATCTTGGTTCGCATACTTCGGGAGCCCCCTTTCATGTTTATCTCGTTACCTTATGTAGAAAACTCCCGACAATCAACACCCCCCTCTCACATGTCTACATTAGTGGCGGGGCTTTCTACCAAATATTCTATCTCATTCTGAAGAAAAACACGCTATACAAGCGAATGTACCATGATAGGATGTAAAGTAGGCCACTAAAATGTTTATTTAGCATATATTCAATCGAGATTACTTAATTTAAATAACAAATGTGTAATCAGCTATAATCCAATAATATGGTTCAAGTGTTGGACCTGACTAAGTTGGCTTCGCAAGTAAAGATGCGTCATGAAGGCAGGCAGTACACCCGTGATCAAATCTAACGGTGATTAATACAGCAGACGCAATTACGCATCATAAAAATAATGTTCATTGCAAAGTTCCTCTATATCAGTGGTTCTCAAACTTTTTAGATCGCTCTCCCTCTTTAGAACTTGTTAATTCTTGCAACCCACTTCGAAAATAACTGGCTAACAATAAGCATAACACATAATAACAGATAGTAATGCGAAAGTATGTTTTGTACAAAAAACATGTTGAAAATGCGTAAATGAAATGTAAATATCCAAAATAAAAAAATGTAAATATCCAAAATAAGGTGGGCAAGATCAAATCGAACAAATACTTTATTTTTTATTTTTAACTAGGCTCACGCCCCTTTAAATAATTGCCTACTCCCCCCTTGTGGGGCGCGTCCCAAATTTTGAGAACCACTGCATATCATTCAATCATCCTGTTTTCTAGAACTGTAAATAATCGAATACATTTTCAGAATAGCGTCGAAAATATCTGACAATTTGATATCCTACTTTCGTCCATGCTTTGGCATTTTTAATTCTTACATTCTGGATATTATTTTACTCAATTAGGAACAAGATCCCAACCGCTATTAGAATTGTCTTCTTCACAATGCGTCCTTAATCCAAATGCATACAAGAGAAGCAGATAGGCGGTTGTTACTCCTTTTAACCAAATAACATGCACATTGACGTAATTTCCAAGATATCAGCAAACCCACAAGACCAACGAGTTGAGCTATCTTACTAAAAGTCCCAGATAATATGACAAATAATTATGTTCATTCATACTAAAGTGTTACTAACGGGAAAGGACAAATGCGATGTATCTAGCTTAACGGAGAAGATACGATGAATGCAATTTATGCCAGTTTGGCCAAAGTTTTATTATTACCCTAACTCAGGACATACCAGGAATCCCACGTCATATCCTTACTATAAATTTTTGTATTTATTCTAACTCAGAAATTTTACTTTATATGGTTACTCTAATCGTTTGCCTAAAGTTTATTACCTATCCTAACCCAGAGTTATTATACCATTATCATTATTGGAATATTGTTGATATTTTAGTGAGATTTTACTATTGTTTTTCAAATTGATAATGTGATTCTGGTTGATTTGGTCTTCCTCAGAATTATAACCCTTCATAACTTGTTTCAATCACCCCAGTAAGAATAATTAGTTCATTGAGAACAACATGATTTGCCCCCAAGCAGGCAATCAATCAACTTAATACGATTGTCCCTACACCATGAATACCACTTCTTTACTACTTTAAGTCTATAGTTTTGTATCTATCCTAACCAAGAACATATCATGGATCCCATTTGAATGCTTACTCTAACTATTCGCTCAAAACTTTCTTACTTTTCTGACTCGAAACAAATTATGAATCCTACTTCATATACTCACCCACACGTCTGAAGTTTTATACATATCTTGTCCCAAAACGCTAAAACTGAGAAGTCGCATCAAAGCTTTCGCACAAAATAACTCCTTTTTACATTTCACGAAACATGCAGTCTAATATTTCTACTTGATGGCGGTTCCCATTAGCCGTCGCCAAAGTTCAGTCGATACAGACATTTCAATATAAATAATTGAACAATTCAGGTCCAACTGGATAGGCAGAAATTACATTAAAACAAGGGGAGGGATCATCTAAGCAGCTGTGTATGCATCAGGCCGCATTTCAAATATTGAGTCGGGTAGGACATTGAAGTTCAATAAAAAAAAGTTGCGTTATAATACAAATATCAAATATTTTACAACAACAAAATTGGGTACTCCCGTAGTGTGTGTACCAGGTTAGGCCATAATTTTATTTCGATTTTACCTATTTTAGTTCGATTACGAATTTGAGGACTGTCTGTGTTAGCCAAGTGAATATACCCTCTGCCCATAGATTTCAGTCCCCTTACACAACTTGTTGAAAAAATAATAACAAAATTAGTTACCTCCATATTGGTACACATACTTCTCAAGCGCCCAAAATTGTTTGTAAGATTCGCTACCATAAAGTCGTAAGGAGTACACAAGTATCGTCGATTCATCACTTGCATACCTGAAACATGCTTATCGTGTTTCAAAAATTCAGTTTAGAATTGTTTTATTAGCCTGTGGTTGGACTAAATATTAATTAAGCTTTATCTTTCATTCTGCTGAGAGATCCATAGGAATATAAATAATCTATTGAAACTTATAGATAATGTGATAATTGGATTGCCACCCCGTTTCGACGTTAGCGTTGCCACATTTTATTAATTGCGTTTTTGCTCCTTTTAACAGTTACGAAATTAGCAGTATTTTAATAAATAATCGAATAGCTCGCGGAGCCCTTGGGTTTCTCTTACGTAACGCTGAGGCTCCGTATGAAGCACTTTGAGAACCTATTTCCTAAAACATACAAATGCAAGTTCTGTCTATTGCAGGAGTTATCAAACTAGGATACATGCACCACCGACATTTCGACTTTTCAAGACATACGTTTTCTCTATTTATATACGCCCGTGCCAGGACAATATTTATCAGCTGAAATGGCACTTACTCCCTGGAGATTTCGGTCTGGGTATGTCGGCGTATCATATATAGTTTCACTGTTTTCGTCGAGTGAAATATTTAGCAGTAGTGTCTCGTCATTATAAATAGGGATGGCGGAATCGAGTCCGGATTCGATTACAGACTCGATTCTTTGCGAAATCGACTAGAATCAATTCCGATGCATTGGAAACGATTCTTGAGGTTAAAACTTGGATTGCAAACAATGTGTAACGTTTTGTGTCAATTGCTTCACATATATGTATAAACTTCTTCACTGTTATGTTGAGTTGCCACAACACCGCTTCACTATATATATATTTTTCGCTAGAAGGCTTTCACGTTTATTGATTTCTAAAATCTCTGTGAGTTCTGAGAGATTCTTTTTTTTTGTGTGTGATTTTATCTCCTGTGACAGATTGGATACCCATACTACTTAGTTTTGTCCGTCTTGTCCGTCCTTATGTCTGAACATCGCTTTCATGTTTGATTTCATATGGCATTGCTTAGGTGGGTATGTTTGCTCGGTAAAATATGCCGAGAAATCGAGAATCGGAATCGAAAATTTAGGAATCGGATAAGAATCGAATACTTTCAAGTAGTCATACTCAGCATCCTTAATTATAAAGAGGTTATCTGATTTGATTGATTCATTTGCTGTTGCGACGAAATTATAATTCTCATTTTGAGACTGGGATTGAAACTAGCCTACAACGTGTTTTTGATATTTATATTGTTTCAAAAGGTGTTCAACATTTTCTAATGCACAGACGCAAATATAGAAATGAAAACAAATACCTAAGATGATTTTAAGCAACCCTCGCATTTCCCCTCCACTACTTGTAAAGTCCACCAGAAGAATACCATCGGCATATTCAAAAATGTAACCCCGTACCGGGGTAAGCCATTACGCTTAACTTTAACCTACAGCACAAAGTTTTATGAATATCTATGCCAGGTGTTCCCAAGCTGTAGTAAATGTACTCCCGTGGACACATTTCGACTTTCAAGGACTACATTATATTAAGTATAAATCTATTCTTTACATGACTTCCAATCCGCCTAAAATAATTTATCACTTGATGTTAATAATTTGAATACCTGAGTCTAGCGACATTTTAGAAAGTGACATTTCCAACTCAATAGAAGCTTTAAATACAACTACAGACTCTACATTCGTAATTCACGCGACTAATTTTGTCTAATCACAGCATGCAAGAAAATTTTGGCGGTACACTGACAATGAATTGTTCAAAGGGTTAATATTGAGTTTGGAAAACACTGATCTATATTTTATAATACACATACACCATAATCCTACTGATATCCCAACTATTCGCTAAACAATTCACTTGCATGATAACACAAAATGTTTCCCCATAACTAAAAACTGTCACGCCAGACTTTTGTGGCAGTTTAAAAACCGCCAATAGAAAAAAAAAAAAAAAAACAGGAAGAACGCCTGAAAATTAGGACTCCTACAATAGCAGCTACCAAAGCATTTGTTAGATTAAATATTATTCTGTTATGGGCCCACAAATGATTTCCTGGCCTGTTTTTCTAGATTCTGTTCATCTTTGTTTACGTTAGGATAATTTTGGTTAGGTTATTGCCACACCTTCCAAAAGTGGTTTTCGAGCTTTTTAGATAAATTCCTCCTTTTGCCTATTTTTCGAATCTCTTTATTCCCCCTCATAAACCGCATAAAAACCGCGCATAAAAACTTCGTTCCCGTTATCTGTTCAATCGTTAATAGATCCTGATCTAGCGTCAAACGAAACGTATATCTGGCCCTCCTGTAATAACACCCCTGAGATAAAGCAATGGTTCACAATTTCCGTTGGATTCCTTATTTTTTCTATGTTGGATTTTTTATTCCCTCCCTCTCTACGCATAACAACCCTTTGTTCTTTGTTCAATACTCAATAGCTTTTTAGCTAATGCTAAGTACAACTCGCACTCTCGTTTCCTTCCCGGTCGGGAAACTTTGGTCTTTTTGTTTATCTCTTACAATGAATTAAAACTCTGTTTCCGGTATTTGTCCAAGCACAGCTCGCACTCGGACTTCGGCACATTTTGAATAGTTTATACCAGGGATGTGCAAATGCGGCCCGACTAACAAGAAAAAATCGTGCGTCCCGCGGGTAAGGGCCAATTTAGAATGGTGCGGCCCGTGAAACAGGTTTTTACTTTAGTTTCATCTGGCGAGTCCAAATCAAATTCTCGAAAGGTCCGGATTCGGACTGCGGTCCACCAGTTGAGTACATCTTTGCTAGACCACTAAATCAATATGTTGAAATACTAATAAATTTATTTTTCCATTATGTGCACACCACACACTTACTTTAATATTCCACACAGTGAAGACAAAATATATAAAGTTTCAAAACTAAGTCGGATCGCGAGCGGATAAACTATAGATATACACAATTTATATTTTTCTTTTGCTAAACTTTCAAATTATGGCGCTCCAGAGGTGTGTGTACCAATATGGAGGTAACTAATTTTATTCGCTTACTTCACATCAAGTTGTGTGAAGAGACTGAAACCTATGGGCAGGGGTTATATTCACTTGGCTAATACAGACAGTCCCCGAACTCGTAATAGAACTAAAATAAGAAAAATCGGAATAAAATTATGACTCACCCCCAACATATACACGGGGAGTATCCAAATTACTATGTTGAGATACTCTAAATTATTTTTTTTTTTTGGTATTTCACACGTTATTTTAAAATGAAATACTAAAATACAAAATATTTTTAAAACTGAAACTAACCGCGACTTGCTAAACTATGAAATTACTATATTGAAATGCACCATACAAGTAAAATGATTGCCTTTTCAATAAATTCTTTTTGCCAATGCGGGCACACTAATGCTTTTTTAATTCCGAATGAGACCAGTCTTATTAATGATATTCCACAAAGCAAATCCACAAAAATTACAAAGTTTAAAAAGCAAAATTCCGCGATTCCCTGAACTAATATAAACAGTATTGAAACGCACCCTTTTAAATAAATCCCCCTCTCTTTTGCGTGGTGCTTTTTATTCCAGTTGAGACCGCTCTTATAAATGATATTCCCTGAAGCACATCAATGAAAAATGCAAAAGTCCCAAAACTAAATCGACAGCGATTCCCTGAACTATTACATTACACAGTATTGAAACGAACCCTTTCAAACAAATCCCATTTTCTTTCGCGTGATGTTTTTATTAAGTTGAAACCCTACTCATTAATGCTGTATTGCTTCCTCCCGACTTGCTCGCTATGATGTAATGCTTATCGGTACCAACCGGTACATGCAATATAAATTTTTCCATAAAGAACAAGGCGGTCAGACTACCGTCTCTCGATTTTCACCTAGAAGTAACACTACTTAATCGGGTAGCATTACTAAAAGATTACCATATTCAAGCTTGACTATATATTACCAAAGTACAGTATTACCTCCCTGTATGGGCAATACAACCAGCGCGTTGCGATTAAAAGTACTCCTCGGGACGCAATAGAGCGCTCAATGAAGGGTATTCACGCTGCGCGCGCTGGTTTATAAACCTATTTCACATCAAGTTGTATTAATAGTTTGAACTAATGCGATACTTTCTACAGAAACTAGTGAACTAGGTGCAATTACTGATGTCTTATGTGTATATCGGTGTACATTATACTGTGAAAATCTTAGGTCCCTACCACGCCTCTACCCTGTGTGGATAATTTGATAATCGATGAGTTCTGTATATTTTCCGTACTTCGGCTCAATTTGGTGACAATATTGTAATAACTAATATTTTTAAGTAACTTTTGAAATCATTTTCAACAGTGTCTCTTCTGCAAAATTCTCCTGGGAATTGGGAAGTACCAAACTGGATTAGGATCGTTCAAAGTTGACGATATTTTATTTTCCGCGAAGGCCGGTTGCTTGCCAAAATAACACTCATGCCACCGATCAAAAACAATATAGTTATATCCAGTGGTGGGATTCAAATTTTTTGTCAGCCGGTTCCATCACAAAAATCATATTTTTCAGCCGGTTCTGTTACAAAAAATTATATTTTTCCAGCAAATAAACCATTAGTGCTAACCGGTTTGCTGATCTCATAAAAGTCCGTGAGACGGTTCTATAAAACCGGTGCGAACCGGCTGAATCCCACCACTGGATTGCGCTGGAAATGCAAATTTCAAATCATTCCTAACTTTAACCCCAACTGGATAATTACTATTATTTTTAACATGCCGGGGGTGTTTTTCTCAAATCTCACATTTTCGCATTGGACGCCGGGGCATTCTAATGACTATCAATTTTCAGTAACTTTTGAAATTATTTTTAACAGCGTCTCTTCTGCAAAATTCTCCTGGGAATTGGGAAGTACCAAACTGGCTTAGGATCGTTCAAGGTTGACGATATTTTTATTTTCTCTGAGCGGCGGCAATGCCAGGAATCTTGCAACTAACATTGCCTTTATTTTTCAGGCCTACATGCCTTTACAGGCTTTACAAACTTTTTTAAAATCACAAAATATACGTTGATGATCACAAAATTTAAGTTTTATTTAAGGCAGAAATAATTTTCCTGATAATTAGGCTCCGCACGTACAAAAAATTTGGAAATCGCTGCTGTGATGTATATCGTATCGGCTAGCTCTCTACGAAATTTGCTAATCAAATCGTGATTGAAACTATATAAATTCTATATTTGAATTTATCTATCCTTATAGCCCGCCATCTACGGAAAGGGTCATTCAAGTCATAATTGGAACTAGTGGCGTATCAATGTGAGATGGCACCCATGGCAAAGTTTAAAAATGCGCCTCTTGATCGTTGCCTGACGATTTTTAACTGTTGTTGAACTGAGATACTGGCGCAGTTCTTACCAATTCATGGCAGCTCCTGCCACGAACGTACCGCGTCTCTTGACATGGTTTTATCGCGCTATTACCGGTATATTTACAAAGTCATGTACAATATTTTAGTTTATCATGCGGAATTATATCTACTTAAACCTAAAGGTAACCCCAAATACATCAAAACTGTATTCATAAGAAAAGCGTTCCAACTTACCCAATATTTATCACCATCAGGGGAAGCCCTGCTATTACATCCGACATGCCATGGTTACGGCAGCAAAATTGGTTGTTTTCGATTTGCTGCCTTAACCACGACAGCTCGCTATTGGTTTGTGGCAGCTAAAGAGTCAGTCGCGGTGGGTTTGGTCATAGCTGCCATGGTTTGAAAATTCCCCCATGGGTTCGCGGCAGCTTTAGACGCCACAAAATACTTGAAACTGCACTTGGAGATACTTGTACGTTATTATTTGGATGAAAATACGAGTTCCAGTTATTTTTACCCTGCAATTAGTTTATTGAGATATTTTACGATTAAGACCGGTCGGACCCGGTCTGACTAGGCAATTTAAAATGTTAGAACCCCTGCTTCAAAAATACCTGGCTGTGCCCTGACACCAGCTTTCAAATTGAATAGTATAAAATTCCAACACGGTTTATGGTTCAATATTTCTACGCTCAACAAAAAATACAACTCCTGATTTAATTTTGAACCTGCCAAAAAGACGGGAAGAATATTTGTCTTCAAAGACAAATACATACACTGTAATAAATTCGTTCGGACGTTTTTATTACTTTTACTCAAAGCAAGATCCCGAACCCTCAGTTGAAAGCGAAAAAAATACTGATAAAAAAGTTTGCAAATTTGCTCAAAGAGAAGTCCCAGGGCTCAAGTAAGATTGACTACGTCCAATGACCTAACAGTCTAAAGTTAATGGTAGTTTCCCACGTTATTACATGCATATTTCTATTCCCTGGAGTAAACAACACATCGATATATTTGGATGGGAGTCAAGGTTCGCAAACATTTAGATATTCGTATTTACAAAATGTTAAAATAGATTTCGGCCTTCAGCTACGACGTGAAAAGCGACATCGACAACAATATTTTGCGATCAGAGGATTTTTATGTTTCGGCTACAGAATTCGAATTTTTATAAGTCTAAAATTGTGGCTATCGGGTTCAAAATCTCAAATCTAACGGTTGAAAATACAAACCGAATATATATACTTCGGTTTATCATAGTATCGGATATCAATAATGTAGTAAAGCAGTGATTCCCAACCTTGTTCATACCTTTGTCTATTTTAAACGCATTTATTCCGGTACTCCCGAAGTATGTGAACCAAGATGGCGGACAACGAAACGTAGTATGTGTATACCAGGTTATGGTTGGGCCCTAATTTCAGGTGCAAATACTATGTGAGTCACTTAGCTAGTCCTCGAACTCGTAATAGAACTAAAATAGGGGAAATTGGAATGAAATTATAGTCTAACCCTAACCAGGTACACATACTACGTTCCGGTGTCCGCCATCTTGGTTCACATACTTTGAGAGTATCTTTATTTCCCTTCACTGTGCGTAAAATCTTCAATCTTTTTATATTCAATATATTCAAATATTCAATCTTTAATAGATCCTGAGCTATAGTGCCATGCGCAAGTTCCACTCTCACTTTGTCCACTGTTTTCTAAGGATTAAAAGTTTATAATGTTCTCAAAGACAAGTGTTATGGTAATAATAAAGAACTAAAGAATATTAGTAATACTACAGCAATTACAAAGCAAAATTTATAAAAAAAAAACGACAGAATTCTTCCCCTGAGTAAAACTCCTACCAGGTTGGAAAACTTGGTACTACAGTAACGAGAATATCGGTCGGAGACCGAAGACTTATCGATCGAAACTGCGGTTTCGATTCATGGCTCTATAGTGACACCGCGTGTCCCATCACTAATTAATTGATAACTCGCTAATTACACGACATAATTCATCTAAAATCAATAGGCTTCTGGTCCAAGATATGATGAATGAACATGCAAAATTTGAAGCAGATTAAACCTCACCTTTGTGAGGTATCGCGTTCATCTAACAGACAAACAAACAGGCAGACAGACAGACAGACAGACAGACAAATACCTATCAACATACTTGCCGATATTAAGATAGATAAGTAACAACGTAACATTTAGCGAATCTATTCACGCATTACCGACTGTAGTTGCAATTTTTTTCATAAAATTAGGAAAGTTAAAATGAATGTAAGACCTGACTGGGCTCGTTGTACAATATACCTATACGTACTAAATCAATATATTATTTACGTACTATACGGAGTTTGATTCACCGCGATATACCATTCAAATTTAAATTGTTTTTTAAATCAACCTGCTTTACAGGTTGAGTCGTAAACTTGCTGCCAAGCAAATAAACGCAAATTTTTCCACAGTGCGGTGATACAAATTGGCAAAAATGAGAGTTTTTTGACGCTAATTATAACTTAAACTAGTAAAGATTTGACAGCAATTGGACAAGAAGGAAACAATCCAGTCCGATTAAACTGAAAGATCTACAGATCTCGAAATGTTAATAACTGTTGCACTGTATCATGCACGTAGAAGCAAGGCACATCCATGCAAATGAAAAGTGTTTTGCCGCTAGATGGTGGTAGAGGGTGAGTGAAACCTGCTAAACCCAACACAGATCGTAATAATATTACGAAAGCCAATTATAAAGAAAACGAAAAGCGTAAATACCTAGTATTTAACTTGGGTCATTTCGTCAAAAGGCATGATCTATGAAATATAATTACAACTGGTGCTAGCCAACAATGCAATTCGCCCATTTTTTTTATTTTTATAAAAGTAAACTTCATCAGGGCATGATATGGTTAAGACACTAGCAACTACAGGGTGTCTATAAAGTCCCTTTACATTTTTAATTTTGTTGTGAAGTCAGTTCTCAATATATCTTAACCAAGTTTGTTGTTTTTTAATCAGTAATTGTTTAAGTATTTTACTATTTTTACTTCATTTAATACATATGTGAGAGCCAAAACAATATTTGGTATCGGTAAATTCCTTTTGCAATTTTAAAAAAATTCTAAGACTGTATGGACACCCTATATATTTGAATAGTAAATTATCTATTTTAAACACGAGAGCATGACATACTCGATCAGAGCAATTTGTCGAAAGTTAAAACAAGCTCGGAGAGATATAAGTCGTAGGTAGGACTGAGCATTTTCGAATACATGATGATTTCAGAATTAAATCGAATATTTTTTTCGAATCGAATCTCAAATACTTGGGAGATATATAATTGCATGTGACTTTCCTATTGTATCCTCCAGACCCCTAAATTACTGAAAACATAGAATACATCACTCGGACATATACAGCTTCAATAAAAAAAAAAACTTGAGAAATCCACCTCGACCATTGGCGGGAAGAAAATAAACAAGATGGCGATGATTCGAAATTTTGCTCTGAACCAATTCGAATAATTCACAATTCGATTCGAAATGCCCAACCCTAGTCGTAAGTATAACATTCGGGACTTGAGAAAAAAGGCGCGAGTGAACTTCCGCTATCCAGCGCAGGTTTTTTCAAACGGTGGGGCACGTCGTCAATCTTTTTAGGGGGCGTGAAGCTAATTACAAATAAAAGTATATGTTTGATTTGATCTTCCCCGGCTTATTTTAATTCATTTATTACTTATCAATTTTAATCGGTAAGTATGTTGATAGGTATTTGTCTGTATGTATGTCTGTTAGATGCACGTGATATCTCACGAAAGCGAGATTTCTGCCCCAGATTTTGCTTGCGCATTCATCTTATCTCGGACCAGACCTATTGATTTTGGGCAAATTATGTCGTATAATTAGCGAGTTATATTTTAATTAGTGATGGGACACGCGGTGTCACTATAGAGTCATGATTTGAAACCGCAGTTTCGATCGATAAGCCTTCGGCGTTTTATCCAGGTATATTCAACGTACTTTCGTCTTATTATATCTGTTATTTGTAGCATGTTGTCAGCTGGTTATTTTTTAGATGGGGCGCAAGACTTGACAAATTCCAAAAAGGGGGCGTGGCCTAGAAGTTTGAGAATCACTGATTTAACATATCCTTAAACACTTCTAAATGCTCGTTTGGCTTCTCTCAGATATACTAATTCCTGTCACAACTTTTAATTTCTAGCTCTTTCTACATGCATACACATCAGTGGCGTAGTCATAAAATCATTTTTCTGTATAATACAGCAATTTTCCGTATCTTGAAATGCTTTTTAGACCCCAAGACTAATGAAAACACGCGTATTCCAGCGTTCGATCGGACCCGCCAGCTGTTTCTATGTAACTTGGCCATAAAAAACAGAACCCCCCCTTCTGGCTACGCCTCTGATACACATGATTGCATTGTTTGTTCACAAATATTTTAATATTATCGAACAAATACGAAGAAGTGCAATAGAACAAATTGTGTCGTCATCAAGCACTGCGTCATAATAAACATATATAATGAAAAAATAAAATAACAAAGATATGACGAAGACCGCTCTATTTCATGAGAAAAATTACATCATAATATGATTACGTCATAATGCTATTGAGATGAATAAAACAAATAAAAAATAAATGATAAAATGAATATTACGTCAAATAAAATGGCGAAAAACCAAAATCATTAAAACTTTTTTTCACCTATGTTATCTTGGCAAGAGGTTTACAGCGACAATTACTGGAAATTTCATATTTATTTCGGGAAGAGGAAAGCCGATAAGACGGCTAAATCATATGGGTACCACGATTTCTTGTTCGATTACCACCCCATGTCCCCCAACATACCTCTAATATAGCATACGATTTTAAAATTACCGAGTCCTCATTTTTCAATGGACTTTACTTAGGGGTAAATGCTTTAAATCTGGCATAAATTCTTCGAACATAAAAGGAAGATTTGTATTTCATTATAAATATCTTAAGTGTTATAAATATATTCGGACGTTTTTAAATACTATTGGTCAAAGCAAGATCCAGAGTCCTCAACTGAGGTTGGGCAGTGTAGTTGCAAATGACAAACTGATATGCTAAGACAGTGCTTTCCAGTCAGTGGGTAGCGAAACTATTTAAGGTTGGTCGCGAAGTATTTCTAAATGTTACATTCAGTTTCTGATTAGATTGGGAGATTGTGACGTTATCATAACGTCAAATATGAAACAATTCAAATTATGCGTCATTATCAGAATTAATCTCATAATATCCAATATACAAGATGATGTTTCTCATTAATAGTAAATTGCATGGGGATGCATTATCTTTTTTTTCCTGTATATTATCTCATTGTGATCACACAGATAAAATGGCAAATAAAAGTGGGTTTCGAACTGAAGAAGGTCGAAAAGCACTGTCAGTAGAGATCATTTGCTAAAAGACTTGAAATGAATCAAAGCAACACTGTAAGGGAAGCTAGTAATCTGTCAGGAAGATATCTTCTCTGCTAACTATTATCACGGCTGAATACAGCCTTTCTCGTAAACGTGAGTGGAACATTAAAATGGCGAAAGCGTTAAAATAAAATAAAACTGATTTTATATTAAAATACTTTATCTATTTAAAGTAGTAGTTTATAAATCTTGAAAATAATGATAGGCAGTCTGATTTAAACCAGGGATGGGCGAATTCTTTGAGTCACATCAAGAACATGTCAAATTTATGCCTTAAAAACGAAAGTTGGTATTTTTGGATAAATATTTCTCATTCAATGAACAAAAGTCGTAAATGATATCATAAAACAATTACCGGTACTATAGACAATTTCCGGTCCATGGTCTAGCCCAATGGTTCCTACGCAGTGAGACATTTAATAGGAGTAATCTATGGATCTAGGCAAGTAGTCGAAAAGTAGACAATAGTCAGACATGAGTGTGACTGTTACCTAATCGGTGAAATATTGCGTTTTGTATGCACTAGCCGATTGTTTTTCAAGATTTGCTAATTCTACTTTACGCAGTGCTTCGAATTTTGCCCTAGACAGGGATCTACATAGTCGGAAACTTATAATACATTAACCTAAACGCGAGTGTGGGCATGTCCTCGATCGGTTAAATATTGCATTTACTTGAAATACCAATGGCAGTTACTAGACGCGGTCGTTTCTACATCACAAACTTCTAGTCTGAAATGGTGAAGATTTTCTGTGAAATGGAGCTAACTTAAGCGAGATAAGTTCCTTTGTCTTCTTCACGGTTGAGTAATTTTCGCGCCCTTTTGTACTTGACGTCATTGCACAGTGACGTCATAGATCCTTCATAGAGGACGATCAAAGACGTAGAATCTAATCACTAGTGGCAAATAGAGATTATGATTCTTCGACTTGATCATACTGTCGTCACGTACTGCTGAGGCAAACCATCTCCTGGAGCTTCAGCTCCCTCTAGTGGCTCACCTTCACTATTCGACATACAAAGTGAAGATCCGGATTCTGTAGAAAATAATGAATAATTTTGTTGAAGTTGTATTTTATGTTCAGAGACACAAACAGAGTCAAAATGCCAAAGCATTGGGCATATATACACGGTATTTTTTACAGAGCATAAAGCGCACTTTAAATTTCCCACACTCAAAACTATTGTTTTTTTTTATGAAAAAAATGCCTTATTACCTTTTTTTTTGAATAAAATACAATAAGCAAATATTGAGTTTTTTTGTTCAATGAGATATGTACGGTTGTAACCTGATACTTCTTAAAGACCGTTGATTTGTCTTATAACCATGTGCGCTTTCTGGTCCGTAAAATACGGTTTTTCGGGCACAAATATTCAAAACCAATGCGCTTAATTACGGTGTTAATAGAGCATTAGGTTAAGACCATAGCTATTGGTGGGTATGGTGGAGATTAGCTTATCAGTGGCCCCAAATAGGAAGCTGAAACCAGTTAACTAGTGGATAAGCGGTGAGTGCGTGGTGTGCGTTTCAGAAAATCCAGTCGGAAAATTGTCCCTGAAATTCTCTCTAAGAAAGTTAGTTAAATTTAATCTGGGGTGAATATATTACATACATACTTTTTCTGGACAAAATTTTATTGCATTTTTTCGCTCAATCACTTCCAACTTAGCTAAATTAGGACGTTTCAACAGCTGCTCAAGGCCTATTTCTTGACACCATGCGTTCTTAACGACTATTTGAAAGCTTTGGGAACTCACTCTAGAACAAAGTAGTAAAAAATCTCACCGTATTCCTCTCCTTCGACAATCGCTCTGAAGTCAAACATAGACGCAGGCTGTTGTGAGGCTAAATTGAACGAACCATTTGATGACGTAGAAGACGTCGACACGGTTGAATGAGGACGTTTGCATGCGTGCTCGAACGTAGAAACTGCAATTGACGCTCTTGAGCGTGACACGAGTACTCTTCCCCCCATTAATTTGTCAGGAGCCACTGAACGATCTGTTATTGGACTTTGGCTCGATCGAATGTCGAGGTGGGGTTTACTGCCGACACCCATGTTCACCATTTCATTACGGCGGTTGGCTGAAAAAAAAAATGCGGATTTCTTTACTAGTTTATATGAGAAATGGCTTGTTTACTAAGCGGTGTAGTTTTATTTTGCTATTTTGACCCCTGAACTCTTTCTGTCATACTCCCATTGGTCCCTGGAAAGGAACTAATGTCGTGAGCAGCGCAGGGGCATATACAACACATACTTTGAAATAAAATTTAATGGTGATGACTTGAAAATGGATAATTTCGTAATTTTTAGTCGAAACTTCTAATTTTAAAATCGTTATTCGTCTATCTATCAATACCCTATATCTGTAGGCCAAAAGACGTTGCAATGATTGATAAAGTGCCCAATTACATATCAGTCTTCCCTTTCACAACTACGATATAAATCAATAATTTTCACCTTTATTCCTCAAAGCTTGCTGCCATAATATACTCCTTATATCTTCAACCCAGGCCTGTTTCTTCTGTTCAGTTGACGAGTTAAATATAATATTATCTTGCATGGGCCTTCGAAACCAGATTTCAAATTTCAATCCCGAATCCCCGATGTTTTCTGTCAAACCTATCTCTGAAGTCTGAGAATGAATAAAATTTCAATGAGGTGGTTTGCTATGAACATGTCTCCGAGCATCCAAATAATGGCGTAGGGCCGTAGGACTTTGGAAAAGCAGATAACCATACGCAGGGAGATATGTTTTTGCAAGCCCTGAGTCTTTACAATGGAATGATTATTAATTAGGTCAATTTCAACCGATACCTTCATGTCTGGATGCAATATTTCAAAATTTTAAAACTGGGTGATTTTGGCCTCTCTGAAGACTTGACCTAGTATTTAGGCCTGTGCCCTTGTAAGATATTAGAAGTTGGTAAAAAGGGGGCGATTATGGCATTCCTAACCTAGAATTTAGAAGTGTTTACAGACTTGTACGGAGCGACGTAAAATAAAACCCATAAAATAAAAGATGGAAGACAAAAAAAAATCATTTTTTTCGACTTCGGGCATTGAAAGAGCGGGTAGAAGGTGGATAAATGGAAAGATTTCTAATGCCAATAACAAGATGGAGAAAGCACCCAATGACTTGGACTGCAGAATAATATGCATTAAAATAAAACGATTATATTCTGGCTGTAAAAATTTCCAATGACAGTAATGAGAAAACAAATACTTCGCATTCGGTTGCAGAATTGCATTGAAACAAAACGTATATATTCTGGCTGAAATAATTTACCTTATGACTCGATTTGTAGTGGTATACATCATGACCTCCATGAACCCGCTGCGGTTTGCTGAGTAAAACTAAATCTTCGAATAAAAATATATGTCGTACATATTTCCGTCGTCCATGGAAGATTAAAAATTCATCCTGTAGAAATAGATGATGACTGGTTAGAACTGTATAGCACTGACACGGACAAACTACGGCTCGCGGGGCAAATACGCCCGTTGGGCAATTCAATCTGGCCCGGCTGATACTGCCACAACCAAACTAAAACTGAATTTTGATATTTTAGCTAAACATAGCTCAAAGAATTTGTTGAGATTGCAATTAAATTTCATGTCCCGCCAGTCTAAGTTGGCAATTTTGTTGGCCTGGTTTAAAAACCTTGCTCACTCACCCCTGGCAATTTCTTGCAATATTTGAAGTAAAATATTCAAGCTGTAAGACACTTTTTGGTTTATTCGCAAAATACCAGGCAAAGCTAAGCCGAAAACGCTGATCAAGAATGTTGGCCAACATTACTACCCAATCCAAGGCATGTATATGTATGTCCAAATGGTTGCTTGCCTTTGACCATTTTAAGAACGATATTGGAGCCCTTGCGACGAAATATCCGCTTGTCTAGTTCCTTCTTAAGAGTTCTACCATAAATTCAAATACCTGTCGTTTCAGTTCTCCTTGTTCTTTTAAATTGACGTCACATCCAACGATCGAATCCATTGCAAGTAGATCGTTGCCATGACGAAGTTGGAATTTGACCAATGACTCTGCTTCACGTAATAAACTTCTGTATGGGGCATCGGAGTGCTTGGCAATGTTGTGTAAAAGTAACGCGTATTTACCCATACGTTGCACCTGAAATGACGAAGTTTTGTTTTAAGTCCGTAATATACATTTACTCAATAGTCTGTTAAGTGACTTAAAATTCTTGCAGTGGTCGTCCACGCCATGATTTTTCCCAAAAATGAGTCCGTAACCTTACTCATAAATGAATTTTTACTTCTGAGTTAGTTCTCATATCCTTGCTAAGGAGGGAAATTCGGAGCTCCCGAAGTATGCGAACCAAGATGGCGGACATCGGAACGTAACATGGGTAACGTTAGGGTTAGGCGATAAATTTTTTCCAATTTTCCTTATTTTAGTCCTATTATCAGTTCGAAGACTAGCCAAGAGCCTCCCGTAGCATTTATACCTAAAATTATGGCCTAACCCTAACCTAGTACACATATTACATTCCGATGTCCGCCATCTTGGTTCGCATACTTCGGGAGCACCGGAAATTCTTCTATTTTTGAACTATGATTTCTTCTATATCTATGATTTCTATGATCTATTAATCTTGCTTTCAATTCTTTCAATATACCCATTATTTTTACCCGCCCGCTCAACGCAACCTGGTCTTAATAACAATGGTAGCAACTCGAAACGCTATCAAATCACGGCTAGCTTAGTATTTATTTCACAACAATGACAAGAATGAACCATCACGTGGTGTTAGTGTGCAGCAGGACTCTTGAATTACGTAGTATAAATAAATTGTGATGTCATACTTCTTTCCCTTTTGAAAAAGGTATTGTAGCCTGCTTTCAGCTGACTTACCGGTTTCAATAAATACGAAGCCAAGTCCATTTTATCTCTGAGTGAATGTTGTTTGGCTCTGAAAAACCTTGTTCCGTGTTCTCTCATGAGTTCATCTGAACGCGGTTTGTTCTTGCTATACAGTGCATACATGCTGAAACTTTCACGCTGAAGATATGGGGAAATTATTATACATGGGAATTGAACAATTGAAGGTACTCCCGTAGTGAGTGTACCAGGTTAGGGGACTGTCTGTGTTAGCCAAGTGAATATACCCCCTGCCCATAGGTTTCAGTTCATTCACACAACTTGATGTGAAGTGGGCGAACAAACTTAGTTACCTTCACACATACTTCTGGAGCGCCAATCACTCTAATACTTTTACCTTCTGTTAGGTTAATAAATATGTCGTCGCTGAATACCCTATTCTCACAATTCACTTACGTGTTGAATAAAAACTTCTGCAACTCTGCCTGGTTGGTCCTGACAATCTTGAAGAGCTTCAAGGAATTGTCCAGTATGGAAATCACAGATATTCTCTACATTTCCAAACACAACTCCACGCTTTCCTCTCAACGCTTGTGGAACGTCGTCAAGTTGATTCATTAGCGGATAATAATGCTGTGTATAAAAAAGCAGGTCATAATTAATAAGAAATTTTGAAATCATATTATACTGAATTTCATTTAGTTTAAAGTTTCCAATTTACGCATTATAAAACCAGTCATTACTTATCGATTTTAATCGGTAAGTATGTTGATAGGTATGTTAGATGCACGCGATATCTCACGAAAGCGAGATTGAATCTGCTCCAGATTTTGCATCATATGTCGTACCAGAAGCCTATTGATTTTGGATGAATTATGTAGTATAATTAGCGAGTTATTAATTAATTAGTGATGGGACACAAGGTGTCACTATGGAGTAAGAGCACTGTTTTGGGATCCCCTTACTTTCGATCGATAAGTCTTCGGTCTCTGACCGATATTCTCTTTATTAATTTATTACCATTTATTAGCCTGCAGAAACATAACGTGTATTTTCCCACAAGCTACAAATAAAGTATAACATGATGTATGCCACTTTGGTCATATATAATGAGCCACACACAAATCAAACATGAAAAGCAGAGCATGTTTAGCTAGGCCTGAGTTCACAATATACCACTGGCCATGGTTGCATTTTTGGGCATACTTGCTGCCCTTAATTTGAATCACGTCCATTTGTAATATAATTTGGAGCGGTTATTCGATATATTACATTTTATCAGACGCAATACTGGCTGAAGAGTTAAGTTTTATTCTGGATAAATCATTAAATATTACTTCATAATAAACATTAGTAATCGCATTATTACCTCAATAATATAATTTAATGATCTGACGTATTCTTCTTCAGTTGATATCAACTCTTCTATTGCAAGGCTCCATTTTCTGTGCAAATAAAAAATTATGTCAGATTAGAGGTTAATTTTAATTCATCTTGCCTTTGTGTGGTTTTCACTTAAAAAAAATATGGCTTATTGATAAGAAAAGAAACTAACGAACACTTCACTACAAAATCTGGAGATTTGTTTAAGACCTTCGACTACGAACGCATTGAGAATTCAGAAAAGGGTGCCACCGTAGTATTCGTACCAAAATGGCGCACAACCTGAACATAGTATGTGTACCAGGTTGGAGTTAGCAGGCTGTGCGCCATCTTGGTACGAACATTACGGAAGCACCCAAAAAAGAACTCATAATCAATGAAATATGCTGCTGATTCCGAACTCCAATTCCATTGCCCTGAGAGTATTAACACACTTACGTTCTGCCTTGTGTGTCTGGTTCCCGTGGTCGCAACGGTGATCCGATTTTCAATTTCGAGTGATGACTGGACATACTTTGTGATTTACGTAACATTTTTTTCGGTCTGTGTTTCGAAGAAGGCACCGCCGCTGACTCGTTAGGTTCCGCTATTGTTGGCACACCCCCATTATTATTGTTATTACTGCCACCTGGTGGACGAATTAGTCTGTGTGAAATATCAGAATTTTGACGTAAAACTACGCGAGTCGGTTTCTCACTGGTAGTGACGGAGTTCGTTTCATTCGAGTTTGAACTATCGGATAGTATTTCGCTCATGTCACTACTATCCGGTTTTGAATGAGGAGACTCTGCACCACTTCCCTGCTTTCGAATTTCTTGTACTTGGTGGTCTCTCGCCTGCAGATTGAAAAGAAAATGTTATTTCGTGTGAACTGAATAGCATATCGGCAAACTCATATCTTAATTCCGTAAGTCACTTCTTGGCGAGTTTTTACTTCAATAGTTGCTATCAATGTGAAGCCGACTTGAACCATGAAACAGCATAACAAATGATTTAAGAGGTTTATGTTTAATTCAAACTCAAAGAGACTTACGTACGTCTGTTATAAGCGCGATGATATATGGGGCGTCAATGACATTTTAAAATGATTTAAAATTGTAAAAAAGAATTCATCGATACCATACATTTTTATGGCCGTCATTGATGTATCAAATGAAGTAAAAATACTTAAACAATTACTGACTAAAAACGACAAACCTGGTTTTGCACAAAAGTTATGTTTAGAATATGTTCCAAATAACCTAGGTTCCTTTTTAGTTTCACTCCATAGGTAGAAGTCCAACGCTGTAACAACAAATCCCCTTCGCCCTTCTATGAAATAGAAAATATGACACGGAAATCACTTACTTTTACTAAAAGTTTTCTCCTTTTAACAAAAAGGTCTTTTGTTTCAGTGCATTTCTGCTGTGCTATTTCGCATTGCCTTTGACACTTCAAATTATTGTATCGCGTCGCAACATCTTGCATTTTCATGAATTCTTCGTTAGGAATAGGCGGATGTGACGTCATATATTCGTCATACTTGTTGATTTGTTCTTGTAATTCATCCGTTGTCATGACGTCACTCATGCTCAATGAAGCGACGAATTTCATTCCTGATAATGCCCAGGAATATGCCTGCGATAAAGGGAAGGTTCAGTGTTAGGTGAGACAACATAGCAATGCTTAAATATGGGCACGAAGTCCGATTGACCGTGAATTCGAATATGACAGAATTTAGCACGCTTCAATGAATATAAATAGAGAATTGCAGCAGATTCCTGCAGTATTGCATTCTACATGACACCAAATATGGAAACTACAATACTCCGTGCATCATGCAAATGAATAATGTTGATGTTCAAATGCGCACAGTAATTATACCCAGAAAAGTCTCATTTCTGGATCCAACTGTCACTTAAGGTAACGGACGAGCTAAATTGCAATTCATCAAACATACATGAGCAAAAAATTTAAATTTAAATTTTTAATTCGAAAATGAAACTTTTAATTAGATTTTTATATATTTAAAAAAAATGAAACAATAAAAACAAACTTTGACGTAATTTGAATTTATCTTTGCATATAATAAAGTACGAAGAACTAGTCAGATTCTTTTAATAGCGACAATAGGAGAGGATCTTCTGTACGAAGCCTCCCTACTAATGCACAAATGCGACGCCACGTTTTTAAATAACAAATTATCCGGTTAGGGTTCGAGTTGGGGTTAGGCCTACTACGCATCAGGGAAAGGATGCCTTATTCCAAGCGATAACAACTCAAATATAATATAAGCGTGGACCGCAATATCCTTTTTTTATATCTTAATTAAACGGATCAGAGCACGACTTGCTTTGGATCAAAACTCATCATATGAACATCTCATATTCGAATCGTAACGATATACACCTCAAGTAAGCACATCGTTGCTTTTTGCAACAATCTTATGGGTTGTGGCCTTATGGGTAGCCTAAAGCTACCTCGTGTAAGCTCCTCAATATCGTTCAGTTAGGTCAGAATTAATAGGAATAATATGACAGTGAGAAAAGACTCAATGACTTCAAAAATCCTAATATTTGTAATTGTTGTGTAAACAGTCTTTGACGTAAGTAGGAGATTAAAAAAGTAGACATTCGTTGACGAATTGCCTGTTACATTGTTATAATTACATGATATTACCTATTAATAAGAGTTATTTTGTTTAATTACTGGCAACAGTGTAAGTAATTTGTTTACATGAGAGAAAACAGGAGAATTAGTCGTCAGCGTTGCAACGTGTAAAACAATGGGAGAGCAATGAAAAACAATGAAACAAAACTAAATACCCATTCAATATACGATTCTTGATTTGCGATTGGTCCATCACCATATTCGGGACGACTTCAAGTCCATGCTTCCGAAAACTGATAAATGGTTAACTGATCCCATATTCGACATGGACTGGTAACCGGGCGAAAGGCCGTGCTTCGCCATAATATGATTAAGCCGTCCCTATCGGCTACCCTCCACCCGGGATAAATATGTAAATCACATTCTATCCTATCTCTATCCATATAAAATGACCCCACAACTAGATCACCTACCTGATCAACAAATAAATAAAGTTGAGAAGCGGTTTCCACTTCTTCTTTCTTCATTTCCATATCTTGAACAACCTGCGAGATTTTTTCAGCTGCGTTTCTTGCTTGAGAATTGACTTTACCGAGAAATCCAGACGAACTTAATTGGTTTGCTTCAGATAATAAACAATCACACTGGGCATATTGTTTCTGAGAAAAGAATAAACTGTAGTTCAGATACAGGCTTGTTATGGTCAGCAGCACTGAAACTAATATTTTTGGATAAAGGGAAGAGATCTTTCTGATTCGTTATTACACGCTGGTCAGATGGCGGGAATAAGGTTTGGGCCATTAATTCTACACCCAAATTCCCGTCCGGAAATCAGTGTGTAGAAGGATCCATTATAATAATTATTAATGGTTTCGTTCACCTCCGAATATGAGTTAATTAATCCCTGAACACCTACATAAGTCTATCTTCTTCAAAAACAGTCTCTTACATAATACAGACTATCAAATCAACTCCCAGACAACCTGCTATTCGTTATTTTGATCTTGTCTTGCTGTACACTAACACGAATAAATTCCTACAACGTTTCGTCTGACCAAGGTCAGATTTTCTGAGACAAATATCATTCAACTATGCATAAAAGCATAGAAGAAGGATAAGTAGTTTATACTAAAACGACAAATATTTCAAGCGATTCAAAAGTCTTGCCACACGCTAACACTAAAATAAATTCCTACAACGTTTTGTCTCATCAGAGTCAGACTTTCCCAAAAAAACATTATTCAACAGTGCATACTAGCATAGAAGATAGATAGACCCGCAGAAACCACATCAATATAAGACATACTATTATAAAACTCAACACTATTTTCAACACAATAGATTGACATTTTTTTCTTATGTAAATGCATGTACGTCAACGGTGCGATATTGCACTTCTTAAAGTAAATAAACAACGACATTTCTTAGCGGGATATACCAAGGCAAACAAAAAGGTATAACTAACTATCGATGCCAATGTCAATAACAAGCAAAGTAACGAAGTCGTGGCGAATATACCTGGCGCCGTTTATTCAGCTTTGTGGGTAAAGAAAGATAAACAATAATAATAGAGTTGACGCTTGATATACATGTCCTAGGCCTTTGTGCAAAATAACGAATAACAATCAAAAACAAATAAAAAACAGTAAAATTCCACTATTCCCACCCCACTAACATAATACATCATCCTGTCTGTAACCACTATTATACAGGATAATCTATAAACAGAACTCAGGTCATTTTGAACATATTTTAGGAAAAACACATCTTTTGTGCTAATCGTCATAGATAACTGAATCAGAAACAGAGTCGCTCCATAAGTATGTGTGCCAATATGGAGGTAACAAGTTTTGTTCGCCTATTTGCTATTTTGTATTAAGTTGTGTGAAGGGACTGAAACCTATGGGTAGGGGTTAATTCACTTGGCTAACACGGGCAGTCCCCGAACTCGTAATAGAACCAAAACAAAGAAAATCGGAATAAAATTAGGGTCTAATTGCTACCCTGGTACTGGTGCACAGGCTACGGGAGTACCCTTTCTTTGGATAAGTAAACTTCGGTCACCCTGAATTACAAACCTCGTTGTGAACAAGGTCATATCATGTCAATTCAGCTGTACCAGTTCATTGCAACGTGTTGCTCCGAGTTACGTTATGCGCGATCTCACGTATATTTGCGTAAGATAACGTTGCATTCAAGTAAGTAAACAAACGTTAACGATGTAATAAGTCTGCGGAAATGTAAACAAAAAGGAATGCAAGTAGAACCAGAGGTCGATAGTTGAGCAAATAAGCTGAATTGAGTCCGATAAGATTTAGCTTATGTGCTAATGAACGCTAATGTAATCTATTTGTCAATTATTGAAAGCTACTTGAGTATGGTAATCTATAATGATGCGTTATCGAGTGGTCTTGCATCTCACTTTCAATTTTTAATTTTAATTTTGTTCTGCAACTTTTCCTCTGATCTGACTCTGATTTTTCAGTAACGCTGAAAACTTTTTAAAAAGAAGAATCGATGGAAGTGGGATGCAAAACGTTTGATGTTGCTTTCAACCTTATCGTTTATCTTATCCTGCTGAATTTTCAGTCAATTTGAACAAGTCTGGTATCAATTACTCTCTATTTTACAGCATACTTAAGCGTACTCGCACTGATAAACTAAAACCAGTGCTCTGACATCAACGGCCTCGAACGAGATGTCTGATAGATTGCACTTGCTGGGCGAATCAGTCCTCGAAACCAATCATTTAAATCCCACATTGGGAAGCATAAGCATAATCAAAATCCTTTCTTCGGTTGAACACTTGTCTAATTCTGGTACCCTTCCAATTTTATTTATTCAAAACAATAAAAAGTCGGCTTAGCAACCTCAAACGAATACACATTCATTCAATATAAATCAGCGCTTTTGAAGAAGATTGAGCTATTCAGCTGAATTCGTCATAATTTGATTTGCTTTGTGTGGTAATAAAGGCGGTTTGGTGGGAGTCGTCCACAAGTGAATAATAAAATACATTCCTTGAATACCAAGGTGCCGTAGTCATTGAATAAAAAGCACATAGACTAAACGAAATGTACCAAAAGTTTTATAAAAATACTAAAAAACACGCTCGAGTTAGTTGCGATTTAAAAAATGCGATTTTAATAATTATTTGCCCAAAATTGATTACAAAACAAAATAATTTGGCCACAGGGGAACATTATAATTATCAGGTACGCGCCATTACAAAACATGCGATAAATATACTAATATTTGCGCGTTCACAATTTAAACGGCGCAGACAAATTAAAAAAATAAATAACGCGCAGCTAAAAACGAACAAATGCTATAAAAGGAACGTCTAATATACAGTCCATATTGAATACCGAAATAAAACAATTGTTGAATTACTTTGCAATGCCACTTTACTTAACACATTATTCAGCACTGTAGTATCAGATATAGTAAATTAAATTGATTATCGTCGGTTTCCTATTTCACATTGTTGCAAAACAAAGAGTGTTTTCTTTCAAATCAGACAATGAAAATTGTATCTGTTTTATTTGAAAGTGAAATAATAGGTTTTAATTTCGACGAATAAAGTTAATTTTGTTTATGAAGTGTTGTGTATTGAATTTATTATGTCTGGACAGCATAAATCAGAGATAAAACAGGCGTTTTAAAAGGAAAATTGACAATAAAATTCTGCCAATTAAAGTTGTTGTCTGTCTAAGTGTTGAAATCGAAGGTTAATTGAATATTTTGAGTTCAACGTCCATGTATACCACACCAGAGTTTAATAAATTCGATAGGCAATGACAAATAAAAAATATCTCGGGATTTTTTGCCCTTCAAAAATTATTATTTCATGTTAGTCTGAGGAAGTCTTCAGGCGAAACGCTATTGAAATATATATCTACAGAAAAGACACTTGAATCACTTAAAATAGTTCCTCACGCTCTTTTCTTAAAGGCATAGTAACCCAACAGCACAAAAACGCACCCTAGTGTGGAAGTGTTGAACAAGAGTATTGGATCAATTAGAAAAGTCACCATTGCTCCATCCTTGAATTGTATGAATAGAGGCCCACCAGTACTCCATCGCCTCCTGAGTATAAGTAGATAGCACCACAAAAGACAAACAATCTCGATTTTCGAAATTTGTAAATCCGAACTTTTCGAGTTCTGATTCCAACTAAATTATTTTTTGCAAACTTCAGCGTTTTAGCCAGATTCCATGGTACAAACTAAACATTTTAATCCAAGTATTTCCAATAACAGATGCAAAATCCTACAAAAAACAAATATCAAAGCCTAGTTTGTCTACACACAGATTGGCACCTTGACGTATATATATATATATATTTATTCGCTGCAGGCAATATAAAAACCAACGAATTTGTGTACTAAAATTATATATCCGGCCTTTGACTCTTTATGTAAGATCTCATAGCAGGATAAAAATAATACATATATATAGGCATTATTTTGATTTAATATGAAAGTGTAAAATTAAAATCCTTGCTCAATCTAACTTCCTTGCATTTTCAAAGCTAAAATGTACAATGATTGTTGATGCCACAATTTAGAATTCATTTCATATTCCTATTTGAAACTACTATTTTCACCATGCGGTGAAAATTTAAACGAATAAGACGATATAAATAAGTTCAATGACTACAAAATTGCCTTATATTTCTGAGTTTTCTCACAGCAAAACCTCGAGACGATAATAATAATTGTTTTCGCACGAATATCATGTGACGATCATATCTGATGATGTGTTTATTGTTCATAAAAGTTTGTGGTAACGTCCTTTGACAAAAGAATAAGAGCTTTGTTCGCTCGTGTCTACAGACATTTTTATAAGTTGTTCCACGCCTTCTTTCTGAACAAAACTCAAATCAAGCAAATATTTATAAGTAATGAGATACTTCTACTAACTAATGACAGCTGCTGGGACGCCTGACTTGTTTGGGGCATAAATGTGGGCGCGCTAATTAAAGTCGTAAAGGATTTTTGCAAGTTTATCTGTATTGAGTACAGCGCAGTCTAAGTAAGTTGGGATTGTTGTCGACGGACCTGAATCTTCCCTGAATATATATAGAGTGTTCAAAAATTCTTAAAATTTTTCCAAATTGCAAAGGAAATTTATCGATTCGATACCCTATATTGTTTTGGCCCTCACAGATGTATTAAATGAAGTAAAACTACCGAACAATTACTGATTAAAAAACAACAAACCTGGTTAAGATTTATCGAGAACTGACATCATAACAAAATTGAAATTGTAAACTTGAACAATTACTGATTTAAAAAACAACAAACCTGGTTAAGATATATTGAGCACTGACTTTATAACAAAATTGAAATTGTAAAGGGACCTCATGGACACCTTGTAGAATTCGCGATGCACATTCGCAAACTAGATAAAATATTATAGGTAATAAAAAGTATAGCCCAGGTCTCTGTAAGTAAACCCTCGAATACGCTAACGACACCACAGACTCGCAAAAATGAACGTACATCGACAACTTAGAGCTAAAATGAAACAATGATTCAAAAATGCATTACACATAATACAAACGTAATTGCGCGTACATCTCACGCTTTTTGGCGAAGATAAATACGATGAACGACCTTTATATTGCACGATTATTTAAGAAATAAGCAATCATCAATCATCGTGCGCATTTCAAGAAATGATATAAAATATTCAACTTTATTCTATAAAATAATGTCTCAAAATAACACCTTATTCATAATGCGTTTTATCGAGATAACTATATGTCTGAATAACTCAGTATTAAAGATTTTTTCTAATATTTTACAACTACATTGCATGCATTCATCGAGTGTCACAAATCCCTATTTACACCCTTTATCCAAAGATATGATACTTAGTATATATAACACTTGATTATATCGTTTACTTAGATATGTGCAACAGATTTCTATTCGTATTGTGTTTTGTACGTCCCGCACTAAGCTCTCAAGTTTTGATCAACTAATTCATCGCATACAATCTGGTTTTGTAGCAATTTGAGGATTCGACCTGCCCTATTCCAACAATTAAAAAAGAATTTTTCCCCTGCTACACAGCGACGTAGTCATGGGGTTGTGGCGGAGGATTAAGAATCCACCCCTTTTACCTTCCGCTACAAAAAAAACTAATACCATTATTTCAGGGCTAATTTCTACACGATCTATTTCCGAGAAAACGTCATCCATGTAACGCTAATAAATCTCGATGCCCACAAAGTATATTAAAATGAATATTGTGAACAAGTAAACAGAAAACTCGCTAAAGAACACGTATTTGCTATTAGGCTTTGCTCAAATCATATAGTGGTTTCCTGGGCGAACTTAATTTAGGAAAAAGATTAAACATTGTAGAACAACATTATTAAGTCTTTCAACATATTAATAAAGTTGTCATATGAAAATAATTTAGCGGTAAAAACATGGTACCAAAGCGCACGTACTCATATCACTCGACCCAACAGCTATTCTGTTCAGTTTTGGAAAAAGTGGGAAATATTACTTTATTATTATTATTACTTTATTATTACTTTTTACCGACACAAGGACTTACCGAAATCTCACTGTTTTTGGCAGCAATGCTATACATAGAGACGCGGTATACATAAAACGACAGCTTAAACACACTTGAAAAAAAAACAAGACAGTTTACAAAAACTAGACTAACTCTGATCTAAAATAACGACACCGCCAATATTAGTTTATGAAAAAGCCAGCATAAACTTTGTATATTGACCTGTATATTGAATCATATACTTTCAAGGTAAAAATACCTTCTTGGTTTATATTAAAATAAGTGTTTCCCTGGACGTTTTAACATTAAATTCAACTCGAATTCGGTATTTTCAAAACCCTTCGGCAAATGAGGCTGCAAGTAAACAAACTTGGATCCCGGAATTCAACTTTTTTCTGTCAAGTGGACGAATTCAAAAACGGTGCGGAATTTTAATTTAGTTGAAATACGACTGTTGTCGTATATGACTAACTGCTATGACGCAAACTGTGGCATTAGGAATCTTATAAAATGTCTATAATCGTATTTAAACCCATGTGGCAAAACAAAAACAATATACTTAATTAGTTTTGTAGCAAATTTATGGCTACCTTTCTTCCGCAAAGATGTAATAACTGCAAAACATGATGCGGAACAATATTTGCGAGAAATCGCGTTTGCTAAAAGAATTGACACCAAAAAAAGTCACGCGATCCATAAACTTAATGATCCAAAACACCAAATTTTCAAACATAATATAGTTCAAACAGCCCGTAGCGCAGAGCATGAAAAACTAAATTTTTAGAGTGTAAATATAAATATTTCACGCCCAACTTCGAAAAAAAGATACCGACGCCGCATTGTTTACCCAAAAGCGAAATAAAAAACCATTTAATCAACATTTGGCAAACGTAGGCCCGAAATATGATTGAAATTCATTCGTATAAATGCATTTATTAGCTGCAAAATACATTTATATAACACGTCAAGGGCAAAAAACTAATTTGAATTTTTTTAATGAACATATAGAGATATGATTGAAATTGTTTTGTTTAAATGCCTCTATTGGACAGCAAAAGACATTTATAACGCCCTAAAAGCAACAAATATTTGCGTTTTTTCTAAATTAAAAATACACAATAATGCACGCAAACGTTCAATGAAAAATAGCGTTGAATTTATCACAAGTGTGTTTGATCTATGTCGAAACTACCCGTGAATGTTCCACGTCATTTTCTTGGTATTGACAAAGAATAACGTGTTCGTGTGAGTATATATAAAGGTAACGTAGAACGTCCATCGTTGCAAATTGATCTATTTTTAGAACTTATAAAACTTTTTGCCATTGCATAAATGCATCATTTCGTGAAATTTGTTCTCGTGGAAATAACATTAAATATGTGGTAATTTGGAATGAAAAAATATTGCACGCATTAGGCGGAAGCAAATGCTGCCGTAAAAATGGTGAAACCACCAGGTATAACCTGAAGTTGGGCTAATGCTTGCTAATCCATTCTATTCTCAAATTCACAAACATAGATATACTATCCTTCAATTTTGGCGAGTGCTTACGATCTTGGTTGGAGCAAATTCTCAAATTTACAAATACTCTAAAAACTGAGTGAGAGCGCACAAACTTGCTTTGCGTAAAAAGTGAGCCGTCTACACGTCTGAATGAGTAAATGTTACCTTGCTCTGATTAATTTCTCAAATTTACAATTCCTCAATTATGAGTGAGAGCGCACGAACTCAGAGTTGAGTCTCCTTTACGGCTGAGTGAGTACAAGTTATCTTGCTCTAATCAAATTCTCAAATTTACAAACTTCCCCAATTATGCGTGAAAGCGCACGGACTTGCTTTATGTCTGAATGAGTACATGTATAACCTTGCTCTGATGAAATTCTCAAATTTAGAAACTTTCTCAATTATGATTGAAAGCGCGCGACATTGTTTCCCGCCAATTCGTAACCAAACTACTCCGTCGAAGACGGTACAAATTACACTGCCAGTCTACAAATTGCTCGGGCGAATACACACAACGTCTACAATTAAATTGGCCAGTTCCGCTCATCGCGTGTCGTCTGATGTAAACAATGGATTGGAATGTTTATTCCTGTGTCAGACTGATTGATAACAGAGCAATGAGAAAGCCAATGTCAAATTAAATAACGAGTATATCAAAAATAGAATCCATCGTGGTTCATTTGGATTCAATGGACTCGGCAAAATAAACAATTCCGGTCGAATATTGATTATTATTGATATATAAAAATAATTGGCTAATTGGAGCAAAAAATTTTATGAAGCCGATTGTATCACACCGTATTACATATTACTAAGCAAGGACCTCCTACCAGCAGCATATTGTGTTGGTTCTGCTCAGGGCACGAAATAACGAAACTTGTAATGGATTTCAATTTATTGTATTCAATACTATTAATTCTCTATTTCAGTTTAGATTCGCTCCATTCAAAACATTCAAAGTTTGGACCTTCATTTTATCTTAAAAGCCAAAAATGATTACGCCAATTACCCTCTTCTTGCCCGCGAATATTCTACCGCTTCCAATTTTTGCCAACAACCAAAGTCAACATCCGAAAGCAACCTGGATCGAATCCAATTAAAACATTACATGAAAGCGGGACCTTCGATTGCGGTTAGTACGATAAGTTTATTCATCCAATGCCACCGATAACACTGGCTTAGACTATTATATTTGTTTTGAACATCCCTACACAACCGCCTTCTAACAGATCCATGCTGCTCTTATTCGTCAAAGCACCCACAACGCTGTTGTCCCTACTATAATAAAATATCCTTATTTCTGAGACAAATTTAATAAAATTATTAAAACCCACTGTGACGTAATAACAAACAAAAATAGTTCTTAATATTTCAAAATTTGACATTTGGGTGAAAACGAAACATCTTCCCAATTGAATATAACATATGTGTGGGACGGGAAACGTAAAATCTATTTTTATCTGAGTATTGTTTGGAAGAAAGCGAAGCGAAGAGCTTCGCTCAATATCAAGGTAGAGATAGTTTTGATTGTAAATAAAACCTATTGTGCGCTTTTGTGTACGAAATAGGAACGCGGGTTCCGCGGGAATTTAGATGCTTCAAATTTGGGATATTTTAAAAATCGGTTGGTTGGGCGGAGATAGTCATTAAAAATTTTATCTCGACCATTTTAAAAGAAATAAAAAAAAATAACCTTGAACTCGAGCTTAATAATTGGAATATTGGTTGTTAAGAATATTGCAATTCCGAAGTTACACCTTGAAAAATTTAAAATTTTGTCCTATTCTAAATACATAGACTTGATACGGATACAATTTACAATAAAAATACATGTTTAATCTTTCCCGTTATTTCGCGCCACAATTTTTTTGAGCTGATTTTTTCGATTCTATTCCTATGAGGTTAAGGTTAGGCCATTACATCACACTCTTAACTTATTCCTACAGCATCGAATTAAACACATCAGACAGTGGTGGGTAATATAAGGACCCAGGCTTAGATTTAGGCTATCACCAATGTGCAATTTCGACTATATATCAGAAAACATATATTCTTACAAAAACCACCAATTGACGCAGAAGACAATTTCATTTAATTAAAATAAACGTAAATAACAGACGAATATCTTTAAATTACTGAATTATTCATTATGTTTATCCCAGTATCAAGAACTCATTTGACGCTATAAATTGGTCTGAAAAACGACGATGACAATTTGAAATAAATGCTAGAAAGTATTCCGCAGCCTCTTATCCGTTGAATTCTAGCCACATTTATAACCATTTTTGGAGATCCATAAGTGTATGTACCAATTTAAAAGTAACTAATTTTGTACATCTACTTTACATCAAGTTGTATAAAGGGACTGAAACCTATGGGCAGGGGATATATTCACTTCGCTAACACAGAGGGTCCCCGAACTCGTACTAGAACTAAAATAAGGAAAATCGAAATAAAATTATTGCCTGACCCTAACCTGGTACACATACTACGGGAGTACCCAAGTTCCTATATAAATCATCACATTTCATTGGCAGGATACATCTTACGAAGGTGATCTAAAAATCAAACCCGCGCTATATGACAGCTCAATAACTGAATAAAGCCATTCAAAGGGTGATAAGAGCTGTATATCAAACCCTATCTCTAGTCCTCCCATCTATATCGCAGTCCAATATCCCTTTCTGAACACAGTCTGAATTTTGAACAGGTTACTAATATAGTTCATTAAATTTTCCAGTAAAAAAAATCGAAACCTACCAAACATTCTAAATTATTGTCAACGTATCTACAGGTACACAGAAAGCTCCATACCAACTGAAATACCCAATATGTCTGCTTAGGTACTTATATCGCATAACCAAAGGGAAATTTTTGGCATCAATGCTTGGGGATTTCACCGACGATGCTACCGGCGAAAGCGCTGGTAAGAGTGTACATAGCAAGGCCTTATCTTGAATTGTTCAAACAAATTTACTGACGCGATAGATAAGTTACAGATTTTTTAATTCGAAATGAGCATTTAAAATGAATTAAGGATAAAATATAGAAAGCGAAACGAATCTATGGAATGTCGTTTTTCGTTTTATTTCGTGACTAATTAGAATATAATGAAAGACAAAAGACACAACGAAATTTCTTACTATCATAAAAAATTCCCACGTCGTCAAATGCACTCGCTGGATTAGTTTGATAAGATGTTTTATTGATTTATATCTATAGACAGTTTCTATAACGTCTAACGTGACTGGGTATGTCCATTAGCTGGTCCTGCTAACTGTTATCTACTTGAGTTCAATTCTTAGTCTAACTCGTACTCAAGCGAAAACTCAAATTATGTTACTTAACAAGCCATATCCATTCTTGAACAGATATTTTTACCTGGTAGGACGTCTAGTCTATTAAGTCGCCTAAAAATGTTTAACACTCTTCGAATTCCATAAATTTTGACATCTATATTCCCACCCTAACGCTCTAAATGTAACTAATTCTTTATTTCTGCTAATGACGCTCTATTCCCGATGCTATTATTCAAAATATCTAATATGTAAACGCATATATGGCGCCTGAGGTAGAAAATATAATCCTTGCGACAGAGAAATTCTAAGATATAACAATTATAAAAGAGTCATTACCAATTCTAATTAGGCAATAACACGGGTAATTTGATAATTATAAAACTGGATTCGCTAAATATATTTGAAATGCACGTACGTAAGGATTTAAGGGAATTTTTATTCTTTCCCAAATATGAGAGTACTTGGAATAATGTCAGCTTTTACGTATTAAAAAAGCTCCAAAAAAATTAAAACGTGGCAGAATTTCCAATAGGTTAAAGTGACCTTTGGAATTCTGCCATTCAAACGTGATTATTGATTATTATTGAATGTCAGACTCAGTGAAATACGTGTGCGTTGTGCAATGATACGTGATACAATATTACTGTATTTGCTGTCAAAAAATACAACTTGCTATTATACGGCCGCGCTCTATGAAGAGACTTATTAATAACAATTGGGACCCACATATCTATTCTTATTCCCAACCTGCTGTCTATATCACAGGCTGATAGTTCTATGCAACGGAGATTATTCAAATAGTGATTGGGGCCAAGTTAACATCTATATTCCTATAACAGATACTCTCCTGATATAGCACCAAGATGGAGAATAGGGTCAACTTTAACGATATCCATTATCTATCGAATGTTCGCACATTGCATATTTTTTTTCTACAGATTATGTCAATTTGGAATATTCGCAAATGAATTCAAAACAAAAATATTGAAGACCACACTTCGTAGATATAAATATCTCTTAGTTAGTCCTATTCTCACTCTACAAAGCATAATCTAAGACTAGTTATTTGACAGCGTACAACAGAATTATTATTTCTAATAGGACGGCAAAAACAGCTAAAAGGACAAAAGTCCACGCATCGGCATATTCGTCAGTTGTTTTTCTGACTTTTTGTAGGTCATTTCGTAACTCGCATATTCGTGGTTACCACGTTTCCTCGCCTCCAGCAACATAACTCATAATAATAATTCGAATGACATCGCCCACTGAAAACCTCAAATATTCTGGAGAATTCCTGACCACTTCTGTCCAATGTCAATGGAGATAGTAATACAAAAAGGTCACAATCGAAATATTGGGTTTGAAATAGAATATCCAAATTAAAATAGCTGAAATCCAGTAAGTTAATGATTAACGCTACAAAAACTCATAAAAATATAAAACCCTTCCGGATTTCATAGCGCCATGACTATAACTCAAAATTAAAAGTTATAAATTATTAATATTTTAAAAGTTGAAAATTAAATATTATATTATATCAAGAAAAGTGTTGGAGCGATAACGGGGCACAACGATATCTCATATCTATCAAACCGTGCCAATTTTTCAGTTCCCACACGTTCAACGAATAACATATGGAATTTAATGTATATTCAATTAATTTTATTTGAAAATGTATTAAAGTTAGGATAAACAGTATTTGGTAGATTTTTGATTATACTATATGAGACTTCAATTGCTTGAATAATAATTTCACAAATGAAACTATTCTACAACTGGTTACCTAAAAAACTTCCCTAAATTTGTATAAACAATCCATTAACCGTGCGGGCTACCTAGACTATCACTTTAACTTTGATAATAATCTGTTACATGTCAAGTTTTGTTCATACTGCAAGATTTGAATTTCTCAAAATAACAATTTACACATAAACTATCTACAAAATAGCATCAGACGGACTATTACCTACTTGAAAATAATCTTCAAAATTTTCTCTAAACGGTGCATATAACGCGAGGGATACTAACTTACTAACATAAACTATCGCTTTACCCCGTTAATAATCTGTTATAAATCTAAATGATTTGCCGACTACAAAAGAACTCATGGGAAATAAACCCCACACCTGGGATTAAAGGGAGATCGGTGACTAAACCGGGGTAATCGTCACCCACAATATCCGCTCTCACAGCGTGATTACTCGAGCGCGCAGAACTCAAAACAAAAACTCCAGGTTAGGTAAATTTTTACGCAATGCATCGAAACTGAACGTTTCTCACAAAAATGGATTTCGTAACAAAAAATGAAATCATCTTTGTAGGTCAGGAATTACTGAATTCTATTTTCCGATGTTAGGACGATGATTAACTGCGCATGTGAATATGATTAGAACTTCGATTAGCCAAAATAGGCTACGGTAATACCATTTTTTTGGGCAAAATTTTTAAAAATGGGGCAATAAATCGGGCCATGGGTATACAAGCACTGCAACAGATCGAAGTTATTTGTCACTCCAAGAAACTAAAAAGAGTATAATAACAACAATTCTAGAAGTTAACTACTTCGACGCAGCAGAGTCCCAACTCCATATATGTGATGGTGACCGTACATTTGAACCCACGTACATTTGAACCCGTATATCCGTGGGTTCAATCAATATGAGGGTGCTAAAATACATGGGTTAGGGTTAGTATGGGTTCAAATTTCCGTAGGTGCAATAGTATGCAATTGACGTGGGTTCAAATGTACGGGAACCATCTGTGATATAATCGCGTCATAAAACCTAATATGTCCTGGTCCTCATTGCGATTATAATGGTTTACGCTGCATAGGGCATATTAGTATGCCATATAGACAACAGGTTAAGAATACGCATGTAAATATTGTCCCAATATTCATTTGAATGACACCCTCTGTAGATTTATTAGACTTTCATAACGACGACATGTTGGAAATGAGGATGGATATATAACCAATCGCTAAAGACGACGCCTATTGCGCGCACTGACATTTTCATAAGTCGCACGAAATACAATTTATCCCTCTTTGCACTTGAACTATACCTAACCTCAGCATATAAGCGTAGTCAAAACACTCGATGTCAATTAACTTCAACAACGGCAAACAAACCCGGTACTAAATATTGACTGCGCATTCTTCACTAACTTGAGCGATTTGGTATTGAATAAACACAACGGTGATGCAATACCTTATCAACAATATTTATAATCTATATACGCTTTGTATACGTGGGAAATTGCTATTTGATTACATTCGTATCGGCTTTCCTCTCAACTGAGAAGTCTTCTACGTCATCGTAATTGCGACAAGCTAACTCATGAATATATATCCTGCTTTTACACTTGTATAGGCTTTCCTCTCCTCGTGGGGAGTCTACTACGTTGGCTTAATTGCGCCCAGAACAACTTCTGCAAATATAAACCTGCTTTTACATTCGTATCGGCTTTCCTTTCCTTGTGTGGAGTCTACAACTTGGTCTTAATTGCACCATGCATAATTCATGCATATAGCTTTTACAGTTGTATCGGCTTTCCTCTCCGCAAAATAACACAAAATCACAATCCATAGGCCTAGTTGTGCCAGAGAATCGACAAAAAATGCATAACATTTTTGAAACCAATTTTCACTTTTGCCCTTCATATCATATTTCATTTCAACATAGATAAATATGGAAACTCAATCCCATATCAGTTCCGTTACATCATGACAGAAATAAATAACAACGCTGTCGTATTCAAATTAGTAGTAAGCCGATATATGTTTATTTTAATAATCCAAGTCTTTCATAGCACAAATACCAGAGCAAGGCAGTTTCGCTTCACCCCTAACTATCCCTGAAACAGGTCCATATGGTTACAGCAAACGTATACTCTAGTTTCTCTATCAGATTTAGTAGATGAGTCCTTGGCTACACAAACTTGTGGTTACGTACTTGGGTTCAGCGACATTTATAAACTCAATACCTCGCAGTGAATATCTTATTCGCTCTGTAGCGTCATTGCAATATCAAATTGATACAGCTCTCATATTCAAAATATTTCAAAAGACTGGTAAGTAGACCGACTCAATATCCATATTTTTTGTTGTCTCAGTTTTTCAAGGCACAAAGCATAATTAGCATTGCAATATAAAGTTGATATATCTCTAAATTTGCAAAACGCTGACATATAGCGAGTCGACGTAATATATATATATATCTTTCGGTTATCCTTGTCTTAATAAGCACAAACACCTAATTAAGTCAATTCCACTTCATTCCTAACATCTTTGAAACAGGTCCATATGGTTACAGCAAACGTATATTCAAGTTCCTATCAGTTTTAGTTTACGTCGTCCCTCGCTACACAAACTTGTGGTTACGTACTCGGGTTCATCGACATTTATTATCTAAGTTTATAAACTTAATACATCTGCAAAGTAAACACAGTTTATTAACAACTTAAATAAACACAATGATGAACCGTGTCCCTTAGGTCGAGACCCAATGACGGACTAACATAACGAATGTGTATTGGCGACGTCGTAAATCAAATAAAGACTATAAAGATATAGTATACAATGCAGCGTTCTACCTTAAATAAACTCTTAATGTGATTGCTCGTTATAGTCTTGGCCGTAGTACATCCCTGTATAATACGATTTAAGCTAATGACAAGTTCTGAAGTTGGGAATCTTTGAATACTTTGAAATGTAGAAAAAAGGCATTTTTGAGTATCACACATAGCAATTTGTCGTAACTTGAACGCTGTTTAGACCCCAAAAGACTCGCAAAAACTCATAAATTCCAGCCTCCGACCAGACCCGCTAGCTCCCACGGTCCGTCTCGGTAATTAGAAATTTTAGAAACCCCACCGCCAAATACACGTAGAATCTGGCATCTATGACAAATAACACTACACTATTACACATATTTCAATCTATTCCTGTCCCAAACAAACCATAGACAACATATTAATACACGAATCAAACAACAAAGCACTCATCTATATCAGTTATTCTTTCAAACATTACGACAACAAAACAAAGTCACAAACGTTGAAGGTTTCCATGAGAGAATTCAAGTACCTATTACGTCAACACTTCAGAAAGAGTGCTTCAGAGTACGATTTTACTTTTTCAATACACGATGGCTCGCTCACTTGAGAAATAGACGAGAAAAGTGAATAAATATGGTTCGGCTAGTCTGGCGCAACCTCACAAACCAAAACAATATGTTTAAAACTCCTTTCAAATGTATTCAAATATTTCCCACTGTCTGACAATAGTTTAATGTAGTCGTGTAGACATTCCATACTATATTCATAACCATTTTTCATTCTTATTAGGGACAATTGAATGATTTAAAAAACATTTCTTGACATGAAACACTGCACTTGACTAGCAGTACACATCTTGCGCAATTCCCATAAAAATCAAGCTCACCGTCTAAAATGGCAGGGCAATACCCTTCTACACAAATGACTGGCGATTGGGCCATATATCAAGTCCATGCTTCCGAAAAGATATATAACTGGGTAACTTATCCCATACCCGACATGAACTGGAAACAGAACGAGAGGCGTGGTTCGTCATAAAATTAAGCCGTTTTATCGGCTTTCCACACCCCCGGATCAAATATGTAAATCCTATAACATATCTATCTATATTCCTAACCTGCCGTCTATATAACATCCCAAATAATACTCTACGGATGCGGCCATTTCGAAAAGCGATTGGGACCATATCCCCAACAGTTTTTCTGAAAAAATGGCGCTACAGAAGTATGTGTACCAATATGGAGGTAACTAATTTTGTTTGCCTACTTTACATCAAGTTGTGTAAAGGGACTGAAACCTATGAACGGGGTGATATTCATTTTGCTAATACAAACAGTCCTCGAACTCGTAAAAGAACTAAAATAGGGAAAATCGGAATAATATTATGGCATAACCCTAACCTGGTACACATACTACGGGAGTACCGAAAAAATTGGAAACTGGACAATAACTAACTCAAATAACTGAAGCCCGGCAAAAAACTTTCGATCGTTACTCTTCAGTAAGCACACCCGCGTGAAACGAGCGCGAATATCGCAGACGAAGAGAAATAATTTGTGCACGTGGGTGGCTCGTCAATCAGCAAGGTTTAAGGGGGCGTTAATTCTATTATTCAGCAATAGATAAGAAGCAGACTAATTCATCACTAAATAGACAATTTGATGAGATTGCGAATAAACAGTAATCACGACGTTTCTACACGGGAAAAGACTCTAGAAGTCTAGCACACCGGTTCTCAACCTGTGGACAAAGATCCACTGCTGGATCACGGAAACAAACACGGCGACAGTCCTATTAAAAATTGCTAGTTATATTCGTGTTACTATATAGTTATTTTTAATTATAGCATTAATTATTGGCATTGCGGTTTTCGGCTTCTGAGAGTTTATTTTCATTCTAATTTTTAATGTGAAACTGTCCATTTTTGCGGACAGCCAGGCATCCGCACCCTACACACATACTGATCCACTGGCGCAGACACCTGGGAATGACAGGTAGTTAGCAGCATATAACTATTACCGATAGCAATGTTATCATAACTCGCCGCTAATCATAGTAACACACCAAACTATACACTAACATAACCAGATAACACATGCATTGACTACAAATCAATCCGTTTCAATAATCGTTTTGCATAATTTCATGAAGTTAATATTAATCGCCTTCCCTGACATATGCTGATAACACCATAATCCTACATTATACCAAAATAGTCAATTTAGAGAGATTATCGTTAAGTCCCCATATGTACCATGACATTGAGCAGATAAAGGTGTCGCTGCTTGAAGACCTATCAATGTCTCTTGCGACTATGGCCACACAAATAATATTATTTAGTATATTTATTGGACTATTTATTTCAAGAGTGTTGCTACACACTAACACAAATGTATTTCTGTAACGTTTCGTCAGACCGGGGTGAGACTTCTTCAGCGAAGCAGACGGTCAGACGAAACGTTACACAAATACATATGTGTTAGTGTGTAGCGACACTCTTGAATTAAATAGTATAGTCATTTTTATTCTTGCCGCAGCATCCTTGTGTTGCACGCATACAGATCCACTTCCACAAAGGCATAGAGCAAGGAAAGGTAATTGATTAGTTGCGTAACCCCAACTGACAATATTTATCTGATTCGTGAATTTCTGCACACTTATTTACTATTCGCGATGCCGAATAAACGATTTTAATCCCCAAATAACAACTTTCACTCGCTACTTGAAAACCTTTTGAGGACCCTTGCGACTATTGCCACACAAATAACATTATTAGTATATTTATTTGATGCATGAATTTCTGTACACTTATTATTTATTCGCGATGGCAAATACTGTAAACGATTGACTGACTGAGTCCTGAACAAAAACAACGTATACCGTCTGTCTGACTTTTTTTTCGCGAATGCAATTTTTATCATTCGGTTTCCGAATTGCGACACTCTGTACTCCTCAATTAAAAAGCAAAATCGGCTTTTAATTAAAGTGTAAAGTCCGTGTATAAATAAAAATTGTGATAAAGAAGATTGTTTCGAACTTGCTAAATCTTTGAAAACAGACTTTTGCTTTGTTTACCCATTCGGGCAGGTCTCTCTGAACACGAAACTTGCTGTAAGGGAATTATTATGGGAGAAAGCTTCTGATAATTAGACAATAATTCGATGTCTAATACCTATCCAACCAACTATTCAGTCCAAAAAATTGCAATAGAAAATACCGTCGTCAGTTACTATATTCTCAGAGTAAGAACCGACACATCAACCAGCACTGGTATAATTGATGTAATTGATCTTAACGCGCTCATAGCTCTGTACGATAAACATACACGACCAGTCGTTCTGTTCCAGAATTCAGATATAGGTTGACTATTGCTCTGATCCTTCTCGCCTGTACTATTCATTTTGAGCCACAGCTCTTCAGACAAAAATATAAAAATCATAAATTGCTAAGTTGTATGCTTTGTATTACTTCTGTTATTTTTAAGAATCACTATCAGCATTATTCATGTTTTAGTAGAATCTCTTTATCCATTGAGTAATCTATAGCTTGGATACTAATTTCCATTAACTATTTTTAGATGTACTTCCCCCAATGAATACAACACTACGTTGTATTTTTCGCCCAAAGAAATGAAAGCTTTGAAAGCGACGCCTACTTTCTTTAACAGAACAGTGAAAGTCTCACTAAACTATACATTGGTTTCTTCTGGCGATAGAGATGCCGGTAGATAGCGATAGGGTTTGGAACAATTAGCTACAAATACGACAAAAGCATTATTGTACAAATCCGTTTAAATTTACTGAACTAATACATTGTTTTTTACCAATATTACAATAAATTTTAATTTCCTTACGCTTACATTTTTTTATCGCTCTCTCCTCTAAATCTAAATTAAACGAATGCAATCTCGATCTTGAAGCTTCAAACAAGCTAAGTTAAATGCCTTGGGCAATTCACTCCCTTATAATTTGTGGTTGATATCATAGACTGCAGATAGCGCACTTCAAGAAATAGTCAAATTCGTTAAATATAGAAAATGACGAGCCGCCGTGATTTTATCTTCTGTTCGTTCTAATGGGTCAGTTGACGTAGTTGTGACCAATTATGATATCGTGTGTTGGTGTGCATGATGAAATGCATTACAAGTACTGATACATGTATATGCAAGATAGTACGCTATATAACAAAATACGTTGCGTAAAACAACACTGACAATAATATGTAGAACTAGGTATAAAAAAGTTGTAGGATGGGTTGCTATGCATGCGTTTATGAAGCCCGATTTAAAGGCTGAAACATCATAGATATAATTCATTAATTTGCAAATCAAATATGAGTTTTACATACTGATATTAAATCTCTTTCGGTCGGCAATGCATACCATTTTAATCGCACTCGGATTGAGGTGCCGGGCTTATGACAAAATGAAACAATAGACTCGAAATAATTAATAATACTGTGCAAGCATTTGCAAAAATGCCCGAAACTCAATACTTATCTGGAAAAATTCTCAAAATAATTGCGAAACGTAATAAATATGACCGCAAGGTAAAAAAATATGGACAAAATATTTAACAATGCAGAACAAATATTTGCTAAACGTTAGAAAATTCTCAAAATAAATTAATAACATAATTTGTTAGTGTGGCCCAAAAATCCAATATTCAAACCAAATATCAAATACCCTACACTTATCTAAAAAAAAAATCTAAAAAAAACGCGCAACTTAATAAATCTGTCCAGAAACACGTCATCATAAATCCTAATCTTAGTAAAATCGATCGCTTGCTTTCCCAAATAGAAACCACGAAACTATAACACAACACTCATATAAATCTCACTTGAGATCGCATCTGCTATCAGTAAGTACAGAATAACCCGTAAAACAACAGCGCATCTGAGGAAAACCTGTCTTGGCGATTGTCATAGCAGGAACAGAGTGACCCAAAATTAGAAGTACTCCCGTAATCAGGCCAGGCCATAGTTTTATTCCGATTTTCTTTATTTTAGTTCTTTCACGAATTCAGGGACAGTATGTGCAAGCCAAGTGAATATATTCCCTGCTCATAGGTTTCCGTCTCTTTACACAACTTGGTGTAACGTAGGCGAACAAAATTAGTGACCTCCATATTGGTACACACACTGCTGAAGCGCCCATAATTGTAAAGGTGTATTGAAGATACTATTCTGGGCACCGCTTCAGAGACTTTATATAGAATAAATATTATTGGAAATTGTTTCGACTACAGCCAAAAAAAATAACGTTTAGTGGTGCGTTTTTAGCAACCACACATTATATTTAAACGCGCAATACGCGGTGGGATATACTTAAAGAGTCGTGTTAGCGCTTTAATTTGAATAAAGATAAATAACTCAATATTTTTGCTTTATATAGAAGGCGCAGCTCGTTCCTTGGGATTAAAAAATTTCTGATAATCTCAGGATTTTTACAAAGTTGAAAAAGCCTATTTTTGTGCTTTAACTGAAAGGGTTTTGATTTATTAGCTACTGGGAAGCTCTGGCAAAAGTATAATTCCAAAAAACATTCTGACCGATAAATATTGTGTCGCACGATCTATAGGTGATTTAGCCCTATACAAATATTATTATAAGTTTGCCCAAGAGTAACAAAATATTATATCAGGCAAACCATCGAAGACCAAAAGCCGCTTTGGAGTAGCAAACATGTAATAGAATAATATACGAGCAATGGTAAAATTGGCGCAATCATACACAAACAGAAAAACAGAAGTCCAAGTGTTAAATAATGTTAAAATAAATAAGGAATTTACTCTTTATATATTTCTTGTCCTTTTATCTTTATTCCTTTCCTATTGGCAGGCTATTTCAACAATGTCATTAGAATGCAGATATAGAGCAATAAAAGGCGATTAATTTAATTTTGTTTTCTTACGAGCCTATTGCCTCCCAATAATATTTATGTTGTAACCACAAACCATTTTATTTTAGAATATCGCCAATCGTTTTGTTATTTTTGTCAGTCTATTTGTTGTTATAAGACGAGGACTGGACAATTCTCTACGCCAGTATTAAGCCTACACGCATAATTGTCTTTAATGGCTAAAACTGGCGCCGGAACTGTAACAAGAGCAAGAAAATTTAATCTGAGCTATTCTGACATACTTTATTCCCGAGACTTGGACTGAAATTCGGAAACACACCTGATAGAAGAGTCACAAGGGAGATCTGAGCATATATTTATCGTATTTGAAACAGATATATCTGTAATATCGGTTTACACAAACTAGAACTAGCGCCGGGACTGCTTCAAAAAGCAAAAATCATTCAAATTTATCAAAATTGTAATATTTTGGATTTTAGTCCTAAATATTTTCTTAAAAAGCTTATTATAGGCCTGGCATTGATTGTAAGTTGTTCTGTTTTCCTAAGGTTACTGTTGAAAAAAGCGGTCAAGAATAAATCACTAAAGATGGAAAACAAATCTGACCTCGACTTTGATGGCATGAAACATAACTTGGGAAAATTATCTATGTGATTCTGTATACTAAAACTTCATCTGGTTCCAAAATTATAAGATTCAAGAGACTTTTTGCAAATTGAAACAAAAATGAAGCAAATATGTCCATAAAGTATCTTTACTATTCCCAAAAACTATTACCTAAATAAAAGATATTTTTTAATTTGTAGAGAAACTCTGTACACATAAAACCCAAGTTCACATAAACCTTGAAAAAAAAAATATATATATATTCTAAAATAATGCATTACTGTATGCAGTCAAAACAATGCAAAGCAAAAACCCAATCATAAATACAATTTGACCCGGGCATTAGAATACAAAATAGGAACGATGGGCACAAATCGATTGCGAAGTCCCTAATGAGACTCTCGATTACGAGGTCCCTAATGAGACTTTCTCACATGAGAAGTAGCTATTAACGCCCGATAAGAAATCTCAAGTGATTTTGTAAGCACGAGACAAGTGGATTTCAAAGTACAAGTGTCGTGTAGATAATTAGTTCAAAAAGGTTCAATCAACATAAGCACAGGGGTTCGCACAAAGAATTTATCTTGCGAGGAAATACCGAGAAATTCGGCATTGGCTATCCATTAGGTCTACCCAATATGTGCCCGACTTGAGACTGTTAGATAGAGACTAGTCACATCAAGTTCATTTATACTTTTTGAAATTGCAGGGAATTTATCGATATTACATATTGTTTTGGCCCTCACAAATGTATTTAAATGAAGTATCAACACTTAAACAATTACTGATTAAAAAACAAAAAACCTGGCTAAGATATATTGAGAACTGATTTCATAACAGAATTGAAATTGTAAAGGGACTTCACGGACAACCTGTATACAACAAGGCGCAATGTCTAATCTAAAACTACATACGCCATATGCGAAATTAAAATTATAATTTCATACCTAAAACAGCATGTGGTATTTCATTGTATATATACCCGGAAGTGCGTCGTCTTTCACAAAAAGACAGTAGGGCGGGACCATCGGCTTAAATCCTTTACATTTCATTCAATCGGGATTTACTTTTTGACTTTTGAAGTTCGCTCTATTGTGTTGCACAGCGTATAATCCGACAGATGGAAATCTGGCCTCAATCGCAGAGGCTTAACTTTCACGCTTGGAATGTAAGTTTGGCGGCAAGACAGTTGGAAATCCCTTCGAAATGAGAAAGAAATGCGGGCGCGTTACTTCCGTTACAAGTGATGACTCTACTTGCTTCTTATATTTCCCAAACGGCATCACTCTTATAATGCGTTTTGAAAATTCGTACAAAACAAGATTTTACACAAAGAGGTGCTGAACCATAGGAAGAAACTCAGCTCTCAGAATGAAGTTAATGCTACCGATTTAACTTGCTTGAAAACGCCGAAAGATAACCGTAGTATCCTTTACATTCGCTAAACCTTGAGGTATCTGCTAATTATTCGAGATTAACATGTGTTTAACATAACATACATTAGCATTGGCATAAATAATACTGTATATGGTGCTAATGTATACAATCATACACGGAACCTGAAATTCATGACATCCAAGCAATGGTATATGAAATTTTCAAAACCAACTTGTCTAGTCGTCACTAAAACGGTTTAAAATGCAACCTACTCTACTCATCTATCTTCATACTAATGGCTGTATAAAACAGAATATCCCACCCAACGTCTCCTCTGTTCCACAGTTGTAATTCCTTAATGTACCCATCTTCCCCGTACGTCTTCGTAGAAGTCTAAACTTGAGGTGTGAAATACCTAATTAGAAAATGTATATTCTGGTGTCTCTCAAGTCTCAATTCCACCCAAATCACTAATTTGTCCTTGCAGAATATTGCAAATCAAACATCCACAGACACCAGCATACTTGCTAAGTAAACTATGAACTTTTTGCAGACTATATCTTGCAATAAACTTGATACAAACGACCCGAAGCCCGTCTGTGTTTGATTACCAAGAGCGCCCGTCTGGCTGTCACAATACAAGTTAAAATGACTTCGCACCAACTTATTTCAAATCTAATCATATTTGTGCTATCAAGTCGGGTTTCTGTGGGACCAACTATTCATCTTTCGTCTATTCTTTGTGTCTGTGTCGGTGGACCTGTACGTTTACAATGCAATGATGCTGTAGCAAGAGAGAAGATAACTATTCTAAGTGATTAAAGAGTCTTGCTGCACACAAACATAAATATATTTATGTAACGTTTTGCTTGGCCATGGTCAGACTTCTTCAGACGATGTGCAGCAACTCTTGAATCCCTTATGATCATATTTATTTGTATATACATGCCTATCTGTAACATAATATTACTGCGGTACATAAGGGCATGGGAAATGACACGCCAAATTTACACACTTGCTAGTTACACAATGCATACGTGTGCTACGTACTAACGTTTGTATAAATATCTGTTTCCCACAAATGAAAACGGTACATGAGGACCACAGGAACGGTAAATGGCTAAATTTTTTACGCTCGCTCGTTTTTCAACCAGCCACTAAGGTGATGTGTACGTACTCATTTGTATATATATCTGCCCATCTGTAACATACCACTACTAGCCATATACTCACTAGTTATACGAATAAGTGTGTTATATACTAAATATGTATGTACAGTGTACATATTTGGGTGCTCCCGAAGTATGCGAACCAAGATGGCGGACATCGGAACGTAACATGTATACTAGGTTAGGGTTAGGCGATAATTTTTTTCCTATTTTCCTTATTTTAGTCCTATTATCAGTTCGAAGACTAGCCAAGAGCCTCCCGTAGTATTTATACCTAAAATTATGGCCTAACCCTAACCTAGTACACATATTACATTCCGTTGTCCGCCATCTTGGTTCGCATACTTCGGGAGCCCCCACATTTGTATATATCTGTCTATCTGTAGCACATAATACGCCAGTAAAAGAAGTTAAGGGAAACGATGCCCGCTAAATAAAGTATGCTATGTACTCAGTGTAGATGCATTCATCTGTATAAAACTGTCTATATGCTGCATATATTACACTGGAACATGATTGCATAAAGTACTATACACTAACACTTGCACATTTACACAACGAGCAAGCGAGCTATGTGGTGGATATATGCGCCATGTGATTTGAATAACCTTCTGTACGAGACTATTTTTAGAAACCCTTGTCTTTTTTGCACCGAGCATTCCAGAAAAATTCTTACAAATTTGCGCGACTGATATGCCCCACTGCGCGTCAAGACGTTGTGGTTTTCATATCAGCCGAGGGGTTGTCTGTCTAATGTCCTATTTTGATATCGGTTACTCTATTCTACAGTTGTACTTCCCGTCTTTCCTATAAGTCTTCGTAGCAGTATATACCGGTAGTTAAGGCGTTAAATACTCAAAATGAAAATGTATATTCCGGTGTCTCTCAAGTCTCAATTTCACCCAAATCACTAATTTGTATTCACAGAATATTGCAAATCAAACAATCAAAGATACCAGAATACTTGTGGTTGATATGACAAGAACAGGTGTCCAGAACTACCGATATGTTTGAGAAAAGGGCGGGTACTTGAAGAGACTATTGTGCTATCATAGTCGCTGATATTGTCGTCTGATATGCTCTTTTTGATTAGGTTTATATTGAATAAAAGTGGGTTGTAAACTTGTAGTAACGTAACTTCACTTGGCCTAATCTGGTATGCACTCCCGAAAAATTTCCAATAGGTTTCATTTGATGCGCCACGCCGTCCAAACTCATCCTAAGATCCAAGAGAGTTATGAGGGTGAAGCAGAATAGTATATTGTTTATCTTTGAAGAAAAGTAAGGCAATTACAGAGTATTTAAATCTTCAAAAGTCTCCACTCTATACTAACCGCTGGATAAGTTTGGTTATTGCCTCACCTAATCTGAAATACAGATGTGGGGCAATAGCAGTACAGCACCCACTTAAAACTTCGAATGTTTCCGCTCACTTATGCTTTAAACCAACTACTTAATAACGCGACGAAGCAAAATCTTCCCACAAATGGATCCGCTCTTTTTCATCTGTTCAAACATTATTTCGTCACAATTCAAACAATAAGCGTCTCGCGCGCAATCGCTAACTGGGTTAACTGCTTTACGCAAAAATAACTTTTCCGTCGCTAATATTTCTATTGTGACCCCTAACAAAAAGGACAATGGGAAAGGAAATATTTAGCAACGTGACTATAGTAAAGTTTTCGATTTATGTCATAGCCATTGTCGAATTTACGATGTGAATATGACAGTTAAAAAACACTTGACCGCAGATTGATCCAAGTTTCCGATCGTGATAAAAATAAGATTTATACAAAGGCAAGAATGTGAATTTACGTCAAATGTCTGTTTGTCAAGACCAAACATTTGTAAACAGAACTTTGTACAAACGAATACACATAGATGACTAGCACGTTTATTGCGTACAAATAGGCAAATTTGTGACGTCGTATGACATTCCCAAGGATTTGGTGGTTTGAGATCAAATATCAATCGCACGGGATTTGCGTTTGTTGAATCGGGTTCGATTACTGCATGTTGAAATTTATGTAGATGTTGACGTGAATTTGGGGGTCGAGACACATCAGGTTTCGACATGTCTATTTGTTACGAACATTGTATAGTCCCACGGGCCACACACAAAAATAAATACAGCATCAGCTTTTAGCACACATTTCTAGGGGGTGTTCTTTGGATCGAAGATTGGGACGCGAAATTGGCTCAATGGGTCGCGGTAAATTCCCTTTCGACACTAACTTATGTTGAACCAAAACATCGATCAAATTTGAATGATTTGAAACATGTACCTCTCCATCAACGAAATAGAGCCAAGACTCGATCTTCAGTTCAAGAATTTGCAAGCACATCGGTCTCATTAATTAACGGCATTGTCAATTTTATCATTTATTTTCAAATTTGGCTGTATTACTGAATTTCGCTTTTTTTTTATTCCCTGGGGTCGCAGAAATTTTGGCCGCGCCGAGTGCGTCGTGATTAAAAAAAAAAGCACTGCTTTAGTATACAATATATGCTCATACAAAATAGCAATTAAGTTCACGACAATATACAATTACGACGGAGAATCAAATTGCTTGCTTGTTAATATCGCAGAACGTGATTAATTTGCCACTAATTGACGCATTTATAATCTCATTGGTCGGCAAAAATACTGAGAAAGCGACTCGATAACTCCAATTACATCTGAAACGGTTTCATAATAAAGGGTAATATAGACTTCGGAACAAACTGGATATGCTACTAGAGGCCACTGAAGTTCAATTCAAATAGAAGGCAAATGAAATAACTAACCTGGCTACTAAAATATATTCGGAAGACACATTTTATTAAGTGATTTAAGGGTCTTGCTGCACACTAACTTCTTCGCCCAGCCCTTGCTATTGTTCTTGTATTCTCTCTAAATTTCACGAGAGTTGGACAAAACTAATTACTAATACACTACAAAGCAATGTTCTTCTTACAAAAAGAATTTACTCAACCTCATAAAAACCTAAATTTAAAATATTTAGAAACACAAACATCATTTACCAGTATTTATTTAATAATAACTATTATATTAATTTGTTCAAAACAAAGCCATATCCCTAGCAAGCAAAGCTATTTTCGGTTTAAACCTCTATAAATAAAGAAGATTTAAATGCTTCGTAATATCAACCAATACCAGCATAAGGCATCTTGTTAGTCTGCACGATATAACTATTACGCTTCCCCTCATTCGAGATGAAGTGGTCACAACGGGACATTGTTCCGTCATATGCGATTTAACGGGTCACTGGGCAGCAATAAAACAAAGTTTTTGATTGGCTATTGATACGTCAATCAATATAATCTGTATAAAAATAGCAGATGGAAGATGACGATAAATTGGACTCAATTAAGCGTACCCCGTTTTATATACTTCAACTAACTGCATATGAGAATTGAGAATAAGATAATATCTTTCCCGAAATAGAGTATTAGTGAGCCTTCTTAGAGGTTAGATCACAGCCTTACCTTTCTCAGTTAAAACAAAATATAACTTCATAACAAATTCAGACCGAACAGCTAATATTACAAATAATTTTTTTGCAAGAATTCGGTGAATATATTCCTATTTATTTATAAAGCAAGAAAACGTACAAATAATCTTAATAGAAGCAACGAGTTATCCTTACAAGACCACCCAAAGGTATAAAACCTAGCGAGACTAATCTATCGAATGGGCAATGAAATTACCGGTAGATATTTTCTCATTGAATCGCGATCCCCTGATTGCCCGCTTTATTGCCGGAACGTGAATCACTGGTAAACAAAACCTGGATTTCTAAGATACCTTTGGGTTACTGAGTAAACACCGGACTCCTTCAAAATCAAACAACACACTCATTTAGAAATTGATTAAAGTATTTTACGATCTATGAGTTTTGTGCAATAAATTAAAATAGTGGCAGTGAAAGGATGTTGTAAAATAGTTCACAAGATTGAAATATAGATAAATGGTCCATATCACTATATTGGAACGACGCATCCGCGGAGATTAATTTGGATTGTCATATTGGCAATGGGTATATATGGTTCTTATATCGCCAATTGGACAGTCTCCTTCGAATAGGTTTATATAAAGACAGCGGCTTGGAAAAATGGATGTATATATGGTCCCAAACGCAAATTCAAAAGCCTTCTTCATAAAGCCAATAATCAGTGTCAGTATTACATTTTTTCACCATCATGTAAAAACACTTTTCGCAAACAAAATAAAAAACAAACGTAAAATGGTATTACGGGATGAAAAAGGCGCGAAACAGTATACCCAATAGTCAATACTGGTTATTAAGCAGCGACACCCGCCTTGTTATAAGACAGAAGAGTATATTTCGTCACTAGAAATTTGGGTTTCGATGACCGTATTTGTGTATTTTATTTGATAAATTAACACAATGGCGATGAATAGTTGTTGCAAATAGGTAGGTTATCAAGTTAGTGATCGGGATAGATATTTCGCAATGATCGATAGAGAGCGATATGACATATATACCATTTATCGCCTACATGCAAGTTGTAACTATGGTTCCTATGTATTACCTCACAATGAAGTTACCAGACTAAGCATTTAACATCTTATGACTTCCTAATTATTGTAAAATTTACTGTCGTACCAAACCGGAAACCAAAGATGGAAAACATTATTTGCCATTCCGGTATTTATTTAAATTCCACCGATTATTTTTTAGAAAATCCATTGTGGTAATTCGCTCTTATAAGGTGATTAGCGCTCACTTGTCTCAAGAGCATAGAATACGACTTGAGTCAGAGTGCAATATACTTAAGTACTCCGTACTTATTGCTTCTGCGTAATTTCAAGAGTCATGGTCACCATTGGAATTTTGTGAGTTCCCTGTTATAAATTCATCAAATCAGTCAGATTTCCGCACATGAATGACCCTAACCACAAATTGAATTCTGTTTTATCCCTTTCAAACGTTATAGATCATCAAATACGTCTGAATTTCGTACTCAATGACCCTTACCCAAACCACAAGCGGAACAGGAAGACCTTACGTTTTTTTACGAGGCATTCTCACACATTCACTTCAAATATGGTTCTGGACAAACTCGTAAGAAATATATCACGTAAGTTGACCAATCTTCTTAATTTCCTAATTTTTTTTACAATTATCTATTTAATCACACCTAGGAAAAGCAAACAAAAACTTGTTTAAAAATCTTTCATCAACACTATAAAAACAATCATACGCTGGAACCCACCGCGCTTGTAAAGACAAGCGCGGTCAAGGAATCAATTCAAAAGCTCATAAAACCTAATGAGATGGTTAGCAAGAGACTTGAAATATTTGACTTGTAATTCCAACATTATTGAGGTTTGATCGCCAAGAACGCCAATCATGGCCATAAAAGAGAAAATATTATTATATATTTAAAGTTAAATTCTTTTAGGACTAATGTACTATACAAACGGTAATGAGGTCAGATTATTAACAAGTAATAGATTTAAACCCCGTCGCTCCTTTGTCCCCATAATATTTTGGAAGGAAACTTGTAAACAACTTCGTGGCACCGACAAAAAGCCTACTTTGTTCGAGGAAGCGACTCGTATTTTATCCCTTGTACAAGCACTCAATCTGAATGAGTAGTCACTTCAAAGGAATCGCACCTTTAAGTCTGTTTTGATGATTTGTTTATGTACACAAATCGTGGGTTACTCAACTCCTTTGGATTTACACGCCTTTTTCTCGGAAATAGTCAATCTTTTGTAAGTAATTTGTATTTTTGCTTTCCTAACATGGCATATGCCTGATCATAGCCGACCAAAAAATCTCAATGAAATTTTTTCAATTTTATGAACATGATAAAGGAGAACTGCGTCATTGTCGTAAATAATCAGTTTTTCGCTGCCGTTATAAACTTCTCCAGAAAGCAATGCTGTATATTATCCTATATGCTTTCTATAGTACAAATACATGGACCTCCAACTCTGGAAATTTAGTACGTATGTACCATATATCTTGGTTTTATTGGAGTTATGAAACGATTCCTTGTTTTAGTTATTCGTTATATTATATTCTGGAGTGTCCGTCCACTGACAAGTAAGGTGCTGCTACTATTGTAAATACCAAAATGTTCCACGGCATCCAAAATGTTCGGCATCGCCTACCTTATATATTACATCTTGGGTGATGTGAAGGACATAGAATTCAATTTTGAGTTCCATCAGCCCCGACACAAACGAAAGTCGAACGATCTATCCAAACGGGACTTAGTTAAAAACTCAACACGACTACTAGCAACAGATATGAGCTGAGTACGGCTATCGCTAGTCTTTCTGAATATGATACTTTCTATATCAATCCTGGCTCAGAACATGCAGTGATTTAGTTATCCGTTAGAAATTGCTGTATTCGCCTTGCTGTGCACTGCATTGGTTCTGAATACCTAAATGAAAAATAACTTACTACATTGGCGAAAAGTTTTAAGACACTCGGCACTCGCCCAGTTGTTCAAAGCAAATCATAAGACGAAGATTTAAGCAGCAAGGCATCGCAGTTTGAAGTCTAATTAATCCATTTAACTTCTAAAGCAAGAATAATTAAATTACAATCAAATCCAAAGCGCAATAAAACCTGCTTAAACGCGACTCACACAGGCAGAATATAAGCTACATCGCTAGGAGCGTGCCAATTAAATATCAATTGAATCCAACACAACAGGCCTTTCTAATAAAAAAGCGCGTTGTGTGGCTTCAAGGGCGGCTTCAGGTTTATAATCATCTCTGAATTTATGATGACGCACGTTAAGTCAGTCAATTATAAAGCATCCATAATTAATGAGCGACCTGAATCGTTGAAAACTTGAACAACGTCAGCTGGTAAACAAGACAAGATCCCGAACATCGCACGTGATGCCAAGGGACTCAAACCCCGAACGATTTGCAATTCTTATTATATTCTGAAATATAATGCCGTGAATGCGTAAGTTCAAATTTTGTCTCAGGATCCCAAACCCATTAATTATTCTATGTGATTCGGTAGTCTTCCTACACTAGCTCAAATGCATTTCTGTATTATTATGGGTACTCATATTAGAATGCGAACCAAGATGGCGGACACCGGAACATAGTATGTGAACCAGGTTAGATTAGAGTTCGGGGACTAGCCAAGTCACTCCCGTAGTATTTATACCTGAAATTATGGCCTAACCTTAATCTGGTACACATACTATGTTCCGGTGTCCGCCATTCTGGTTCGCAAACTACTGGAGTAGATTTCACATTAGTCAAGAATCTCAACTCTGGTTAAAACAGAACATTTTGCATTTCCCAATATACGGTATTTTAGAAGACGCGGTTTCAAGAGATCAACATCGAACTGCCTAAGGAAGCAATTTAAAAAAAATACGGCATATTTTAGGAATTTGCATCAATCCCATTTTCAAATATGTATGAAAATCAGAGCCGGGATAAAAATCAAATTAATGCAATTTCGTGCAGGCCACCATTCAGAAATCCAAATATCACACGTTTAAAAATTAAATCAGTTTGACCCGATATTGCTGGTCCGTATCGATTTTCAGGTCACAGAATGTCGTAGGGAAATATGTGAATTCGAATTATATGTTTAAATTAATTTGAATCTGTGTAAAAAGAACGATTTGACTTTTCCTATCCCTTGTGGTGAAGCGCTTGTGCATTTGCGTGAAAGCAAATTCATTCTCATCGACGATCTTGTTGTGGCGTCATAATCATCACTTATGGCTACTTAACCAATAAGAAAGCAGAAGACGAAAACAGCGATATTGCGTGATGAATTGCGTGAGGTCGTAAGTTTGCTGGACAATAGAGTGCGTGCTAAGGTATATAATTTCAGTGTTTTCTTGATACTATTTTGACTGGTGTGCACTATATGGGATCGAATCAAACAACATATTTTTCAAGCTTGTCTAAAATTCCAAAAATGAAGAAATGGGATGGATATGCTATTTTTAGACTGTGCATATGAACATTCAAAAAGAAACTGGGGAAATTCTGAAAAAATATCCCAAAGCCATGTATCATAAAGCTAGATTTGAGTGTTTGTACCTTTTAGTATATGAAACACGGCCAGAGCATACGACTTAGACCGGAATCCAAATTACGGCTATTCGAACAAATGTACCTTAAATAATTCTGAAAATGCGAATTGTTGTTCTTTTTTTGAAAATTTATCATTTTTTTCCACAAAATATGACACCATTTAGATTTAATGGCCACGATATTTAGTTTTCCACCAATAGTTTCCTGATTCGAGTCCCTTGATTCTGTTTATTTGGCTTAGATTAGGTTGACTACGTGGTAATACCTTATTCGAATGTGTCTATTTAAAAAACTAAATAGAATTTAATCATACTTATACTAGACCCGAGACCTTCACATATCTAAAACTATCTCCAATCTCCATAACAACTGAAAACACGTGTCCACTTCACTGCAAACTCATTCTCTTGATAAAACTTCGGTCATAATGCTACCATTGTGATATGAAAATGTCGATTAATTACGTCACAGTAGGCCTGAGGGTAGATAATAACTTCTTCGTGATAGGTTTCTTTGTTTAATCATAATTGTAGGTTTGATAAAGCTCTGTTCCATTCAGGACTTTTATTAGATTTCAGTGTGAGATAATAATCGCTAGTCTTCGGGCAGATGTGGACCTACAACTTAAATTACTTTGTTTGTGTCGACAAATTAAACATTTAATTTTACAATAAATACAATGCTTAATACACCTGGCTGGGTTAAATATTGTAAACAAGACTCATAAGGTTAAAGTCGTGAGAGAATTAGGCTTGACCACACGGTTAGATTATACTAATACCGGATATGATTGCAAAGATGGTCAAACGGAATAATTTTGCAGTCTTGTGATTTTAGAACGCATCAAATATATTTCTAATTGTGGAATTAGTAAGCAGTCTTTGACAAAACCGAATATTCTACCTTTTCGAATACATTCTGAAAAAATATTGTCAAAAGCGCTTATTATCTATTTCTATCCAACATATAACACCCATCGGAATAAGTATTCCTTTAAGCCTCGAAATCATTTTGTCTCCCAGAAATTGCCGCAAATGAATTTTCGCTTTGAGCAACCCCATATACACCCACACATAACACAATCAATCAATCACTTTCTCAACAATTACTGAAAATGGATCGCGTCTAAATTTAAGAAGTTTATTTTGACTGAAAACATAAGATCTAAGGCCAGAAAGGCCGTCTATGGATTATAATGACAGACAGGATATACACCTTGGAATTACACATACTTATCTAAAATATAAATCACAAAGTATATTGCAGTTTATTTATATTTAGAATATTCGAAAACGCTGCATTTGCGATACAGAATTTCAAAATAGCGGGCAATTTGGATGATAAAGGCATAAAATAAAGGCGATAAAGGCATTTAAATTCTCAAAAAAGTCTCATTTGCGACACCAATACATTCATTCCAATTTAGGAATGTAAACTGCTGAAAGCCGAGCGACACAAAACGCAAATACAATTTTTCCTTGTCAGGCGAGCTTACATACTTTAGCAAATGTGATGCATCAGACGAAAACATTCGAAATAATATACTCGAGGGTCGAGATAGAGTTTTGAATAGCGAGCAATTGGCAATGAACTGATGTTAAAACATAGACACACCTTCCACGATTAACATTAAACCTAACAAATGACTTTGAAACAATCTTTATAACTATCCGTACAAGTTACGCGAGACTAACTCCCAATCCTTCGGTGGATCAGAATCCGTATAATGCAAGGCTACTCAAGAGTCCTACTGCACACTAACACAATTGTATTTATGTACCGCTTCGTCGGACTAATATCAGACTTCCTCATATTTTATTTCATCGCGATTCTTTAACCTTTCAACAAAACAGTCATTTCTAATCTGTCAAACTTTCTACACCTCAGCAAACGCGATGCACACAATCCGGAAACCCGGCGAGGCAGCGGTGCCATTCGCATGAATGCACAAATGAGGATTATTTGGTCCAATGTGTGTCAGCTTGCGTTGTGATTGTGTTTTCATTTCCGCGGAAAATTGCTAAAATGCATAATTTTTACATATAAAAGACCAAGAATATCGTCATCGTGACGTAACCATGACGTCATGAGGTAAATGTAACCGGATATCCTTGCCTAAAGATATGCATTAATATGTAAAATATAAACCGGAACTCAGTTGATTCTAGCTTTATTAATACCCGATAATAAAACTATATTTAGAAACTTAACAAATAAATTTAAACAGTTCATTGATCGCCTCCTCAAACTTCGTTGCTTTCAGAAGGGAATAAGGACAAACGGATATACGAGCAAAATATTTTAATATAGTAAAATACCAAGCATATATCGTTCGTGAGTGAGTTATGGAATGATTTACCGGTTTATCGAATATAATACATGTAGCGATGAATATAATCATACAAGACAAATACGTCGATATTTAAACGTTATCATAGATATGAGTAGTAATAAAACAGTGAAAACTGCCAAATCGAATCACGTGGCTATCAAGTTCCAGAAATAAATGTAATTAACTGTTCTTGGTATAAATAAATGACGGTCAAATAATCAAAATAAAAAACACATAAAGAAGACTATTTTCGTTTGAAATAAAGTCTCGTTTAACTGTTCTCAGCTTTTTATTTAAATAGACACCCCTATACTCGCGCGTCAGATGATATATAAGACCAATAATCCGTTTTAAACTACTAAATAATCCCAAAAGGGTTCTTACCACGAAAGGATACATGTTATACTAAAATGTATATGCCGGAAAGCGCAACTTCTGCTTTCAAAATAATCACGCGGCAGGAAAACGTCATATTACCATATTTGGAAGCACGGGGCTATGATCTAAATAGGGTCGAATACATAACTAGCTATAAAAAGTAACATTACCGTTACAGACTTCGCAGGTTTAGCCGATAATTGTATTTGGTAATCTAATAATCGATAATTTTTGCTTTGGGGATGTATTTTATGAAAATGAACCATCAGTGGTGACAGAATTAGCGGTTTTAATACTTACTTATTTAATAGTAATAATTACTGTCTTCATAGTTAGAGCGGTGTCATAATTCTGTAATGGTCTCATTTATACGTGCACTTGAGTATGTTTGCATGATTACAGTATTCTTCCGGCGGAAGTACTTGGTGGCATCGTTTTTTTTTCATCCCGACTAGATAAGAGAGATCGGATCGTGAATCTCGCATGAGCACTCGTCCAGTCTGTATTTGTAAATAGCTACCGGTAGTTAATATAGGAACTTTCACGCCTTAACTTCGAACTGGACAAGTAATGAACGCTGATGCAAAAACTTGTATGGCGGAAGAAGGGATTTTTTTTTGTGGTTACGTGATAAAGCGATATTTTTCAACATATATTGATAAGCAAACACGTAACACTGCTTTTTGTAACACATTTTAAATAAAGTAAGTTGTATACGTTTTAAACCAAAGAACAATATGCAGCACAATATACAGCCGACCACAAACCCAAAATCTATCACAACCTTATACACAGTTTATAAAATAAGGTCATAATATAAAACTTAATATCATAAACACTAAAAAACAATTCTTTTGGCAACAGACTTTCATTTAATTTTTGCACGTTTTAAAGACCACTTGAGGTTTTGTTTGACCTTGAAATGGCTTATATCATTTATTTGATCGCCCGTTATGGTGATTAATTAAGGAGTCGATATAAACTCACTCCTATTATATCTATGACAATAAGGTAATGGACTTATGGAGGTGATCAAGACCTAGAATTTGAAAGTAATTGGCCGCAACGTATACAATATAGGGTCAAGTGAAATTTAATAATTTAAACAATTCAGAAACGACGGAATTCCTCAAAATGAACTCGTCAAGATATGAACTGTGCTGAGAATTTAAATATAAGAAACCATTAACATATTATATTCTGTAGCTAAGTGAACAAGTACCGCTTGGTTTGTTCTTCTGACTATGTGATCATTTTCTATTTCTTTTTATTGAGTATCGCCCGTTGTGCTGAATAAATGAGTCGAAATATACCTACACTTATGCAACCCAAGCACAATATGTAGACGATCATAAATTCAAAATTAGACTGTAACTGTGAACAAAGTCCACCTAATAAGGCCAAATTAAACTTGATATTCTACTAAACACTTCAAAAATTACGAAATTTTTAAATGAAACTCGTCAAAATATGAACCTGGTTGACACTTATGAAACCATAAACGCCTGGGAAAGTTCAATATTGGTAAAATTGACATTTGAGGAAGTCAAGAGCAAGCACTGGGTTCAACATCCGCAAATACACAGGGTGTCCATGAAGTCCCTTTACAATTTCAATTTTGTTATGAAGTCAATTCTCAATATATCTTAACCAGGTTTGTTGTCTTTTTAATCAGTAATTGTTTTAAGTATTTTTACTTCATTTAATACATCTGTGCGGGCCAAAACAATATATGGTATTGATGAATTCCCTTTGCATTTTTTGAAAATTTCAAGACTTGATGGCCACCCTATATTTTTGCCGTTTGTAACTGCCTACATCGCAGCTGAAGTGTGATATTTACTGGATATTCTAAAATGCATATTCGCTTCTGCAATCATGGCTAATTATAAAGTGTCGCTCAGTGTGGTGACGGTGACGTTTATACGCCTTTGTTCCGAAAAAGGCTATGTGCAAGTAGTCAATGATACGTAAATAGCTGATATTTTTCGGAAAGGCTGGAGTCTTCCAATTCGGTATTGTTACCCAGCCTACCCAGTGTAGTAAGTCTTAGGTAAAGAAGATGGGCAAGATATCGGTTCGAAATCTTCCAACTGGGCATTGTCGAAACCTCAAAAATTCAATTTAATGGTACCATTCGAAAGCCACGCCAACCTTCACAAATGTGTCGATATCGTATTAGCTCAAAGCAAGAACAAATCGAAGTTTTTGTTATTTAATTTAAAAGCCTTTCAAAAATAAATTTTCACGCTTTTCAATTTTGCCGATATTTGTAGGATAGTCACAACATGTTATCTTCATTTCAGAATTATAATTAATCATCAAAATTGTCTTTCGAACAATATAAAACTTGTCTTAATGTAAAAGTAAGGTTCGCGAGATATGAGGTTTCAAAGTTGCATAATTATGCCGCGAGGAACAATAGATAAACTAACCAGATTCGAACCATCGACGCTATTCGTTATGAAACGCGATAACCCAAAAACGACAAGACTTTTTTTATATAAAAGGAATATAACATTATTATACAAAATGTTGAAAAAGTAACGCAAACTTAACAGAAGTAAAGATGAAATGCTATACTTAAAACACTTAACGACTGACACCTTTTAACAGTATTGAATTAGGGCGAAATGTCATTTAAACATTTCACGACTGACGCTTTTTTCAAAGTTACTTTTTTAACGTTGCCACGACAAAAAAATTTACATATTTTTGCGTGACTTTTTCAACACCCTTTATATAAATACCATCCAATAGTGTGGTATTGGTGTATATACTTTTAAAATACAATTAAATATGTATATAGTGAACAGTGAACACATATTGAATTTGTGGTGTTGTGAGAAACGTCGCGACGATAGAATTTAAGACCGAGGAACATTCATGGCCATAAATAAAGATATATAAAACATGGGGCCGAGACATGAACCCTGGCTAAGTTCAAGTGCGAACTCTTTAGTTGGAGATATACCAGACACCAATTGTGGGTTAGTTTCAATTAAGAGCTAGACGGCACTCACGCAGTGTGTGTACCAGGTTAGGGTTAGGCCATAATATTATTACTTATCGATTTTAATCGGTAAGTATGTTGATAGGTATTTGTCTGTCTGTATGTCTGTTAGATACATGTGATATCTCACGAAAGCGAGATTGAATCTGCTCCAGATTTTGCATGTGCATTCATCTTATCTCAGACCAGAAGCCTATTGATTTTGGGCGAATTATGTCGTATAATTAGCGAGTTATCAATTAATTAGTGATGGAACACAAGGTGTCACTATGGAGTAAGAGCGCTGTTTTGGGGGATCCCCTAACTTTCGATCGATAAGTCTCCGGTCTCTGACCAATATTCTCGTTCTGATTTTACTTATTTTAGTTCTACTACGAGTTCAGGGACTGTTTGTGTTAACCAAGTGAGTATACATAGGTTTCAGTTCCTGTACACGACTTGATGTAAAGTAGGCGAAAAAAATTAGTTACCTTCACATTGGTACATTACTTCTGGAGCGCCCTTCCTTGAACTGTGATAAGTTCTGCTTGCAATTTTTAAGCTTACTAATATTAAAAACTTTCTGTTTGCTTTCCTGACGTCCATATTCATGCTCTCATCCCTTTTCAAGAATCCGAGTGAGATTATGAAGCCAAAATAAGCTTGCATTCAATAAAACTCTAGCATGTTGTAGGTAGCATACGAAGTATATGGAAGATCATCAATGATTTATAAATACATATCGACTGTTTTAGCCACAAATACCGCGCAATTGTGACGTAATTAATTTTGTCTTCTGATACAAACTTGAAATCCCGCTATTCTTGTTGACACATTTAAACTACATATATTATTTAAAGGTGTCGCCGATGGATAACCAGAATTCGTTTTCGGCGTCTCCTTCATCCTAAACTGCAATTTTTCTTTAATTTCTTCTTTAATTTGTGTATGTATACTTCGTTTTTTCAGTATAATAAAGAAAATAATTACTAATTACTGAATTCAAATAAACTAGGAACTCACCACAACTTCCAAATAAAAACGATCGAATTCCACTCTTTGTTTTCTCAAATCGTTCAATGAATCGGCGACTTCTCCAAATTTCTGATGGAGCTCGTCACGACGATCAGATGCCCATGACAATATCTATAGATGGATAAGAAATATATGCACATTTTAATGGAAGAAGATTCGAAAAGTATTGCCCGGATCTTTTTTGTTTATTTTATGTGCTTTCACTTTTTTGTAATTGGAATCCTACTTTTTGTACGTTTCAAATTTATCCCAATTCACAGGTAAATCTGCATTTGATTTGTTTGTTTGGTATTGTTATGCTGTTTTGTGTTATGCCAGAGCGACCAAAATGAAATTGATTGATTTAAAAGAAAAGGCTGACTGAGCGTGACCCATGGAATCAATACGTTAGGATTTTCATATTTTCCTTAATGGAAATAAAAGGCAACTTTTCTGACGACTGTTCTAAATTATTCCCTCGATTAAGAACTTGGAATGTTGACAATAACTCATATCGATTCGTTTTGGACATCCCTGACTGAAACAGCATCAAGGATATATGGAAAACACTCGATAACATGGCATGAAAAATTACACCCTTACTCTGTCACAGGATTCTTCAAATTGTTTGACCAATAGATGTCGCTCAAGAGCAAGCAATCTTTCATCAGCAGCTTGGACAAATCTCTGAATTGCAGAACAAACTGATTCATAACTGGAGTGAATCCGATCAGAATAAGATCTGAATAAGTAAGTATTGAACAAGGTTTGAAAAATTAAATTTAATTGCTTGTGTCGAATAAGTTCAAACTAATTGCAGTTCTATCAATAAAATGAAATCCAAGTCAAGCATGGAAAAAATAAGGAGGTTAATTAACAAAACCGGTCAGGGCTAATAACCAAGTAAGGGGCTCGGGTGTAGGAGAGTGAATACGTACAACTTCTTTTGGCAAAACCTTCCATTTTTGTTCCGTACGTTCTAAACCTTATCCAAGGTTTTGTTAGCTTTCCTGATTTCATATTCAGTTTTTATTTATTTGTTTTTATCAATCATTTAATCGGCTTTCATGCTGATTATGAAGTCGAAATAAACTATTTTATATACTTGAGCAATATTATCAGTTTTTCTTTCACAAAAGTTAATTACAAAAATCCAATAATAATCATCCTGTGCCTCTGGCACAAATAACTGGTTGACTATTTTATACTCAACATGGACCGAAAACAAGACGAGGGGCCTCTATTCGCCATATGATCATGTCATGTCGGCTCACAAGTTTTCCTATCTCCCAAAATAAACGAAATATAAAACTCTACTCTCCTAATGCTGATAAATTTGGAAGCAAACACATAGACAAAGGTTGTGAGATTGGACATCTGTCTTGTGTTCTTAGGCCTGTTATTCCACACAGGTGAAATTCTGAGGGTCGCTCGAGATACAGATATGATTTTCAGCAATTTTAACTGCTGTTGCTATTTTCATTATGACTCCCTCACCCAACAGATTCATGCATAAGGAAATAAAAAACTATTAGTCAGACAGTTGGACCATGGCTCATAAATGTTCCCTCCCATGGGCAAATATGAAAATACTATCCCATACACAAGTGGTACGGCTCGTGACCCCTTCAGAAAGCTTTTAGCACTCATGGTCACCTGTTTATTATACTACTGGTATTTCATAGTGTTTTTAAATTGATAAACGCCAATTCCCATTATGTTCAAACACTTTGCAACAAAGAAAAATAAACTGTGAGGAGGTAGTGATGAACTAGGAAGAACGGGAGGTTCTTTTGAAAGAATAAGTGAAATTAGTTGTATGCTTAGCATTGTGCTTCCCCGCTCCAACTGCTCTGTGGCCTCGATAATGGGACACGGGCCCCCTCTGCGCCATACAAATAAAAAGATGGAATTTAAAGAACAATTTCATAGAAAGAACACCAATAAAGTAACTCCAATAAAGTTGGGATGATAAGAAATAAGTGTGCTGGTCAATCAACCACACAATATGTACATTCACACGAAGCAGAGCAGCTTTAAATTATTCAAAAAAAATGGAATTCAACTCTGTCCACTTACTGGTTTTCTTGCTTAACACTGACGTTTAAATCTGTAATAAATCGATGACCCGAATCATGAAGGTCACGAACTCTTGGGTCGTCAAGCAAACTGGTCATGGTTGACCGATGTCGGTTCAACATATCTGAAGTATCGTTTAATGTAGTCGGCAATGTCGCTGTTGTCATTGACACTGTGTTGCTTGCAAAGTTGTGTTCGAGACGTTCGCAGAGTAGTACATATGACTCGATGTCCTGATTAATAAAAATATATTCAATCACGAGCAATTAAGGTTTATTTCTCACGGAGAGAGGGGAGCTGATGAGAGGGATTGGTTACATGTAGAGTATAAAAATAGTTAGAATAGTTTCATATTTATCCAGAGAGAAGAGGGAATTGAGTAAAATGGATTAAAATTCTGGCAAATCGCGACCTCTTGTCGGCTAACAGACTACTCGACTACACGGACAACTTACCGGATACAACTCGACTACCGAAAGGACTGGTGTGGTAATTGTCTTGTTGCATATTCTACGGCGACATTATTAAGATTATAGGGGTTCAATTTCGTTCCTTTCAGGGCTACAATGACTCTGAACTATGTGGGGTAGATATGAGAATAGTTAACGAAATTTCCATATTTATATCAGGAAAAGAAAAGATGATAGAAGGGCCTTAAAGCATATGGCAAACCACAGCCTTTCGACCGGATACTGGACTATGTGGGGTGAAGAAATAGTTATAAGGTGATTTAGTATATCTGTGAGACTGTGAATTCTCAACTTTATATTCGACCATGTTGGGTTTGTGATTGCCTAACAACGTATTTGTTTCAGGTGCATAGACTTGGTGATGGGGTAAGCTCTAAAAGACTCAGTTTTGTGTTACGAAAGACATCATATGACATTTATCTCGACAAAGGTATTAATTGCTGTAGTCGAAGCTTGGCTATTTAAAGCTAATGCATGAATGAATAAATCAGACGTAAACACTCATTGGCACCAAAGTATTGACAACAAGATCAATAGGAAGCAATCAGGAAACCATCAAAGATATTGCTGATTAAAATGAGGCTATGATCAAATACTCAAGGGAAATAAATGTGTGATGGAGAATATAGGTGCAATGACCTAATGGTTGAAATGTCAGACATTGGAGTCTGAGGATAAAGAGGATGATGGAGTTCAACCCTCCTATAAACCAGTCGTACTCAGGTGTAACAAATGCCAAAAACAATGGCTACTTTGTTGAAGTCTTATTTGGAGTAAGGGTGTTTTAATGCCCCATGAATGCTCTTATTTTGTGGGTTATTTTGAAATATTTACAGCATTTGATTGAAAAGTACAGAACATGCCTGATCTGACATTTATTTTAATTTTAATGACTAATTACCAGAGCCTAAGCTCAAATGTAGCCATAGTATCATAAAATAAAATAGAACGGTTGGAACGCAAGGGTGACCCAAAATGAGGAACCCGAACGATATGTTCTAGATCAGAAATGGGCATAGTTCGGCCAGCTAGATAATTCAATCTGGTCTGCCTGATGCTGCCACAACCAAACTGAAACCAAATTTTGATGTTTTAGTTAAAAATAGCTCAAAAACTTTGTTGAGATTGCGGTTAAATTTAGTTTGGGCACGAGGCTTATTGTTTTCAACTGTTGCTTTTGTAACACTGTAAACATTGTTCAAAAAATGTAACTCTTTACGTCATACTTAGATGGCCCACCAAGTGTAGGTGGGCAAAATATTTGGGCCCTGATCCAAAAACCATACTCACCCCTGTTCTAGATAGACGTTTTTTGGGGGGGTGGGGGGGGGGGGGGGGTCACCCTATATCAGAATATCATATCAAACAATAACTTTTCGTACCAGCCTCTGTTGTACCCATAGTTTGTGATCATACTCCTTCAATCCACCGAAGGCTAGCGGTAAATTCTCAACATCTATGAAGTCAAGGAGTTCTCCATAGCTGTGGATGACATTATGCTAAATAGATAAACAAATGTTAACCCAGTAATCAGAGGTGCAATGAAAAGCATGTTCCCAATATGCCGACTGTTGTGTCATAGGTCAAAGAGTGGTAACAAAAGGTAAAAGTATATAACTGTATGCAACGGTAGTTGTAGCTCCTTGCATATCAATGTCTGCTTATACAGGACTTTGCTTGTAGTGAAAGGCGTCAGTCATATAGGAGTTTCATATAAAAAAAAAAGTACACATTCTCCATGTTACCAGGAAGAGCATGAAAATAATAGTTACAGCAAAGAACAAAATACCGAACAATAACTAAATAAAATTGTGTTTTAGTAACAAGATAAACCAATGTCAAAAGTCCGTAATATTTCAGTAATATGAGAAAATTATGCAACCGTGTTCTTAATGTTCCTTCCGCCATCCCATGTACTGGAAAGCCATTCAATGCACATTGTTTTGTATGACTGTATTTTTATATGAAAATATGGACATATTCTCCATATCACCAACGAAATGAAACAAGTCACAGCAAAGACCAAAGTATTATCAATAAATACCTAAATTGTGATCGATTCATATTAAATCACAGAACCACTTTATAAATCACAAAATTCTTACCTCAGCTTTAATAGCATCAAACTCCGGATGTAAAGATTTGTCTTCAGCGAGAAATATTACCTTTGATATGATGCCGGGTCGATTCCCCTGTAATATAAATTATGGGTTTAGAAGGACATCAAATTATATGAAACATGGAGTTTAATTCGGTAACCACATATTCTGGGTCAGACTAAGGTTAAGCCAATTTTGATATTATATGAGTGTTTTTCCAGCATTGCATTTTTTAAACATTTTTGGGAAAACACACATGGTTAATAAGGCAGTCATAATTGATACAATGCTTGTATATATACGGACTTAAGAATTTGTTCTAGGTTAGGTATAAAAGTTTAGGTAATTTAATAGGTGTAAATATTAATTGAGGTTTTCTTGTAAAAAGCACCGGTGGGAAATGTCAAATACCTAAAAGAATGAATTTTAATAATAAAGTTAAGCGTAAAAAATTCTTCCAATAATAATGAATTTAGATAGACAAATGACATCAGATTATATGAAAAGTAGAGCTTAATTTGGTAACCAAATATACTTAGTCAGTTTAGGGTTAAGCCAACTTTAATATTGTATTGCGGATAGTATTGTGCGAGTATGTTCCGAACATTTTTATCCTAAAGTTGAGAGTATTTTTGTGCAAACGTTTTGCATGAATCCTGATTATCATATAAGCATAGTGCTTATAGGTAAATTAGATTTAAGGACATTCGTGGTTCATTCATACACCAATGAGTTGAAAATGACATATACTTTTAAAAGTATTAATAATTTATTATTAAATTTAGTCAAAAAAAAAATAGAAATAATCAATAGGCTATAGTTTGAAGTTATTCTTCGAATACCAACAACTTTGGAGATTTGTTCAAATTCTGGCAGATAAAAAAACCAATAAAAATAAAGTAACTATTCTACATTGTCAATTAGTAAATTGTTCAATTCATCCTGGTTTTATATTGAAGTTAGTATATCAAGAAACAAATGAAAAAATTCATAGCAAGTGTATATTTTGAACCAAACAGACAAGTTTTTAGGTATTATGTAACTCAACTATATCATATTACATAAAATTAGAATCAAATTATTGACAATAATACGTCTAGGGTTATCTGTAAATCATAATTACGAAGATTAGAAATTGTTGGTCTAGTCAAAACACACATTTATCAGACGTCTTACCAGTTGCCATCACCCTGAAGAGAAATGGTAATACTAAAGTCACTTTTTATAAAAAGTAATAATTTAAACTCACTCAGACAGAAGGACATGATTTTATGAGACTTAGGGAAGGTTACGGCATATTTGAATTAAAAGTTGCAAAATTCCTGGCGACTGGCGTAGATGTTACCATATTCCACCACTCATGATTTGCAATAGAAACTAGTAGAGTACATATAAAAGACGGGAGTACACCAGATATGTCAAAAATTAAAGAAAAATATTCAAGTTTATTCAAAATAACAATATTTGATATTGCATTGTTTGATTCTAAGAATAATCCAGACTAGTTTAATTTGGAAGAATCATTTTGAGCAATTGAGGTTTCATAAAAAATAGAGAACGAATCACATTTTTGTTAATCTTAACTTTCCAAAAATGGAAAGGCCAAGTCTAATTTAAATTTGTGGATTTTAAGTCAAAGTACAAAGACTCATTGTAAAAAATGACAGCATTTTAATTATTTATATAAGACCAAAACCTAAGCTGAATAAAAAAGTAATTCAATATCTATTCATAAATAATGTAGCAATAAATCTTTCAAATCTTGACTTAGGTGACCAAGTGACATAATACCATGAGCTATCAAATTTCATTAGTTAGAAGTAAAAAGCCTTATGAAATATATTCACAGCATAAATAAGAGAAATTTTCATGTATGCAAGAACATGAGAAAAAAAACAGGCATATTGCTGACAAAGAGGCGCTACAGAAGTTTGTGTACCAATATGAAGGTAACAAATTTTTTCGCCTACTTCACATCAATTTGTGCAAAGGGACTGGAACTTTTGGGCAAGTTTATATTCACTTGGCTAACACAGACAGTCTCTGAAATAGTAATGAAATAAAAGAAGAAAAATCGAAATGAAATTATGGTCTAACTCTAACCCTAACCTGGTACACACACTACGGGAGTACCGACAAAGATTTATATTGTTGTGTCTTGCTTCTGAAATATACTGCAAAAGATGAAGGGAGCCCAAAGCCGGTTCCCAAGGATTTTGAATACCTGACATAATAAACTGAAAGTCTGCTACGAAAGTCAAATTTAGTTTTGTTATGTCCTACCTATTTGATCTCTCACTTCCTGCCTCATATAACGATAACAAACTTTTCTTCTTTCAACAAATAACTTGCTCTCCTTTCTTCGACATATGACAATGAACCTTGGCTCCACGTTTGTAAATACATCCTGGTTATAACGATTAAAAAAAGCTACACCTTCCAATAATCAGACGCATGAAACTTGAGTTTCTAACATCTATATAATCTGTTTTTTCTTCTCTGGTAAATGACATAAGTCTTGGTAGGAAAATTTTCTTCATTCGGAATTATCATAATAAGTATTCAGGCGAAGGATAGAGCCAGGGATGGCCAAAACCGTTCAGAATAAATTCTAACAAAATATTGTCGAATATGGTATATCGAATACATTCTAAATAGGGGGAAAATTGCATAAATCACTATATCTCCATGTTGATAACATCTGAAACAACATAAATATATTGTTTATTGTTTTCCTATGTTGTTTGTTATCAGTTGAAATTTCTTACTGTTTGATCTGCTTGTCTGACAGCTAACAATCTCTATTTTATAGATAAAAATATTCTAAATTATTTCTAAAATAAAAAATGTTTTACATTGAATATAATGAAATTTAAATGTATTCGAATATTTGATTCACTTTGAACATCCTTGGATAGAGCATCAGTTGTCACCACAGCGCAGAAAACTGACAATAAAACCGTTGATTACTCCTGTGCTCAAAACTTCTACTTTCTTCCAAAATATCATAATGGAATTGATATCAAGCACAGGATAAACTACTTCATGATAGCAATACAAATGTTTATCCCAGAACATTGCCAAACTTTGCTTTGCAAAATATTTTTTCTAACTGAAATTATGCATCTTTGATTATTGTGTTATTAACTTTGACACGATGCAAACTTGGAGAGGCCAGATCTAAAAACAATTTAGGCATTCCTTCAAAAGAAAAGGAAAGATGGTAGTAAGATGGTGTAACTTTTGTAATTCTTGTCTGGGTTATCAGTGCACTTTATCAATCCCAGAAGAAGCTGCATTTTCATACGGATTCTCCCAAAAATTAAAAAAAAATTATAGATAAAATTTTAACAATAATACCTGAAACAAAGAAACAGAATCCATAGTGGTTTCCATGTTTTCCTCATGTCGAATACTAATAACAAGAGTGACATATGAAGCCGATGATCTGAATAAAGTACATAAATTGAATAATTTTGTATAATTCCAATAATTTGGTATCAAGGATGGCCGAGACGGAATATATTGCTATTTGCTATTTCGGATACTTTCTGAAAAGTTAGCATATTTTCAAAGTAAAAAATTCATGTATAATTGCGGTATTTCATTGAAGGAAAATTTTAATTTTGTGATAGAAATTTTTTTTATAATAAGCATGGATGACCATAACCAATTGCCGGAAGGCAGGGTATTTAATATAGATAGATAATCATAACCAAGGAAACGGAAATCAGCCAATCAGAGGAGATGAATATCTTGAAAATATTGAATATCTTGAAAATTGAAAATATATTTATATTTAAAGTACTCAGATCAGCAAAAATGGGAATCTATCAAAGTACATAAATATATATTTTCAATTTATCCTGGGAGAGAGGAAAGCTGACAACACGATTGAATCATATGGTGAACTGTGGCCTCTCTTCTAGGTACCAGTCCATGTCGGGTATTATAGGATGATTTAGCCAGTTATTTGTTTCAGATGCATGGTCTTGATGGTGGAGGAAGCAGCAAATGACCAGTGGGTACGGTATGCGAAACACCCTACAATGGCGAGGAATCCAGCGATCCTCTTGTACATAATTATCTCTTCGGAGGATTCGAACTAGCGAACCCGCTCAGGGTTATCAGAAGTGCAATGGCAATTATATTCTCAATAATGCTTAGCGGAATGCTATACTATTAGTCATAAAATCTTTTCAATAACAGTCCATTACCATTTCTTGCTAAAAACTTCAAAGTATGAATAAAACTAATTTGAAATCATAACTTACACAAAATACAACATCAATCGTGCAATATCAAGTTTTCCATGTTGAAATTCATTTATGATGTCACAGTGTAGAAAAATCACGGGTCGACAATTCTTGTCATAACAGCCTATAGAAAGAATAAAACAGAGAAAGTAAGAATGAAACATAAAAGGTGGTTGTTCACTCTAATGCCTTTCAAGTAGTTAAAAATGTGTATATAGATTAGTATTATGGCAATAATAAATACCATAACTAAGAATATAATAGGGTTGTGACCGTACATTTGATCCCACGTACATTTGAACCCATGTGTATATCCGCGGGTTCAATCTATATGCGGGTGCTAAAATTCAAGGGTTAGTGTTAGTATGGGTTCAAATATCCGTGAAAATTTTTTTCCATAGGTGCAATTGTCGTGGGTTCAAATGTGCGTGGGTTTAAATGTAATGAAACCAATAAGGTAAATATAAAGCCAAAACAGAACTTCTCCTCAAGAATGATGAATTGCTCACCGATTGTGAGATATTGTACTAAATTAATGTAACTGAAATAATGATGATCAGAACTAACAATTAAAATTGATAAAATAAAATGTTTATTTTTCACATTTCAAAAGGGGGTTTCCGACCCTCTGCCCCCTGCCATTAGGTCACCTACCTGGATAAGTAACAGCTCCTGAATATAAAACATCTTGACGAACTTCCTTTGCACATCTAGGTCGGCTTAATTTGACAAATCCATCTGAAAAATAATGAAACTGGTGATAAGGATATAAAACGTTACCACCGATGAATATTTGAGAAATTTGAAAACTGGGTACTTCTGAAGTATGCGTACCAAGATCGCGGACACCGGAACGTAGTAGGTGTACCAGGTTAGGGTTATGCCATAATTTTATTCCAATTTTCCTTATTTTAGTTTTATTACGAGTTCGGGAACCAGCCAAGTGACCACCATAATATTTGTACCTAAAATTATGGCCTAACCCTAACCTGGTACACATACTATGTTCGGGTGTCGGCGATCCTTCAGGAGCACCGAGAATTGTACAAGGATCTTTTATGATAAAAAAGTTAAATATTTACCACCGCCAAGCAAACTGCATTTGAATACTTCAAAAATGGTGTAAGATTCTTGGAGCATTTCTCCAAGGGTGAATGGGTGAGGCATAAAAAATTTAATTGATACAATGGATTTGACTATGGTGAAAGTAATTTTTCTTTTGAGAAAACTCTCTGGAAAGAAGAAAAAAAAAAATACCACTTCTAGTGGTTCTAACTAAGATTTGTACACATGATAGAAATCCTCATTTCAAATTTATCAAGGATAATGAATTAGAATGTAACAGTGCTATCATCACTTAGCAAAAATTTTAAACCCAACCTGATCTGCCAGTAAGATTAGATCACACGTTCACACTAATTCTATATTTACTATTTCAATTAAAATAAACAAAGTAAATATTAGAACGGTCAATAATCAACATAGCCACTCCCTTGTGGCCCATCTGATTAAATTTTAAAATCAAATTATCAAATAGTTATTAAATGACAACTTAATAATGTCAATTTTTTAGTCAAGATCAAATACCGTAATACTCAAAAATCGTTTCATATTAATTTTTTTTATAAATTTCAATAAGTTATATATTATAAAAATCTCACACTGAAACTTCGAATTTTCCTCAAAATTAGGGATAATAAAGAATATAGAAAAATAGAGCAAGATTTTCATGATTTTCTACAAAAAAAACTTTCACAGGAGACCACTTTGTGTAAAATAAACACTCTGTCTTGTGTAAAGCAAAAATGGTATTCAAAAGACAAATAGAATGTTCATGCTTGGCTTTATATAAATACACATTAATTCAAATTGAGATATATTTACCTTTGTCTTCTTCCTCATTGTCAAGTTCCTTGTTCACAGGAAGGTCAATTGTCAAACTTGAAAGTTCTTTGCAATATTCTGGGGTTTGGCAAGAATTTGACTTTGAGTCGGATAATTTAAAATCGGATTGTTCAGTGTTAAATTGTTCATTCGCATTGCATGATAAGTCCTCTTTAGAATAGGCAGGCGATAATGGTTCTGTATAAACAGAAGAAGAATGGCTTGGAAAGAAAATTTCATTTTCTAAAACGCTGTGTAAAATACTGTTTACTTCCTGGCTTGTGGGTGAAAGGTCATTGTCGTTATCATGATTTCGATATTGTGTCGTAATTTCAGGAAAATCTAATTTTCTTTCAAAAGGAATTACTCTACCGCTATCCTGTGGCGTTTCTGTCTCGTCATTGTTAAAATTCGTTGGTTGTTTTGCCGAGGGCAATATTTGTTTATTTATGGCTTCGCCAATTGTGGGCGGTTCACTGTCATCGAGAGTTTTCACAGTTAAACTGAAAATTTGATTTTCTTTGTCGTCTTTTATGTAATCTTCGGAAAAAACAGTTTCTAAATCATTTGAAATTTGTTCATTCTCAGCAAAATTGGGTGAATCAAAGTTTGATGTATTAAAGTCACTTTTTTGATCGTTTTTAGTCAGATTAACTGGCGGACTTTCTTGGTTATTTACTCCTTGTAGAAGTTCTTCCAAAGAAATACTCAAACTTCTGTCAAGATCTTCAATTCTTTTCGTTTTCTTTGCTGTTTTCTTCGATTTTTTAGACGATTTTTTAATTTCATTTTGTAAAATGTCACTTGGCTCTACTATTTCTAAAGTAGGTTCAAAATTTTCGTTTTGCATAGGATCTGATGGCTTATTTTCTACTAGTATTCCATTTTCCGTAAGTAAATCCGTTTCATAGTCAACTTTGTTGGCATAAGATGATTGTTCGACAAGATAAGAAGCATCCACACTTGAAGTGTCTGATTTGTTGGCATACTCCATTGCATTGGAGAGTATTGGTACTTGAGACGGTAATTGACCTACACGAAAAGTCAATTTAGAGTTCGACGGGTAATTTGAGTTCATGAGTTATAATAAATGAAGTATTATCCTATTTGTACAACCATGATCCATCCCATGAGAGCTTTGTCGCGGTTGATTGATTTGAGATTATGATGCCATAATAAGCCTATTATGTTGTAACAAACTTGCCCATGGGTTCACCAGCTCACGATTTAACAAATAAATAAACTTAGAAATTTAATATCACACTGTGAAACCTCTGCCAAATTGCTAAGAATTTGCAGGTTGGCGACAGACGACAGTATATCAAATTTGGATAAGTTACTCAAAGAATATACAAGAGTAAATTATATTAACAAAAATAAATCATTTCATCATTTAATATAAAGTAAGATAACTTAATTTCGTACATGAATCTATGTTATTCACATAATAATATATTAGTTGTCTACTTATTTTATAATGAGATATCTAAGTTGATTTTGTTCAAATTAATCTCTTAACAAGGCTCTCTACAAGCATCCAATGATAATTTCACTATGATTCGTATCCAGTTCAACTCTGACAACCTGTACCTGCTCTATTTAATAAATTTCTTCATTTCACAGCAACGACAATCAGACACTGACATTGGTACTCAGTGTGTGTACCAGGTTAGGATAAAGCCTGTTTTAGCCAAATGAATATACTCCCTCTTCATAGGTTTCAGTCCCCTTACACAACCTGATGTACAGTAGGCGAACTAAATTAGTTACCTCCATATTGGTACACATACTTCTGGAGCGCCCTGACATTTACTTGAGTGGTATTTCAAATTTTTTTATGAGCTATGACATAATGCTGTCTCGATAAAAGAAAATTACATTTCATAGGTAAACAGACCACACAGATTCAACGAAAACCATCAGAGAGGAAAAATCTATTCAATGCTATAGGCAAAGTAAATAAGCTACGGTTGTTTGAGTTTGACAAAAGCTATCACGCCTACTTGATATTAAATTTTATAAGTCTAGGTTGAGTGAAGAGAAATTGGTTCTATCACGCAATGTAAAATAAATTTTAACTAGGGGTGTCCAAATAAAACGATTTCTTGTAATAAACACTTCCTCAAAAAATATTTGAGAGATACATACATACATACAATGTACGTTTCGATAAGTCAAATAGTTTTTTTTTTTAAATAAATACCACAAACAGACAGAGCACATGCTTTGCATATCACCAAGAACAAAGTGTCCTTTTACAGCTGAATGAATGGTGTGACCATTTTACCATTGACCAAGTGACCAATGAGGCATGCAGTGAAATAACAACATGACAGTAAGGATTACTGTGAACAAAAACATAGCATTAATGTGAAACTATTGAACTATCTTGTTTTACCTACATCAAAAAATTTAGTATTCTAAATACGTTCTGAAATATTTTTGCATATGGAGAAGGCTTTATTAAATGAATAAGTTTAACTGGAGATCTAGAGATGCCGAAATAAATAATTTTTCATTATAAATAAATTCTGAAATATTTTTTTCAATATGGAATATCAGAGACATTTTAAATTTGGTTTTTAGAATCTGTTTGGAATAAAATCATATTCATACCATTTTAATAATCAGTAATTTATGTTTACAAAATACATAAAATACTTTGTTTGCTTCCTGGCATGTAGGTGAAAGGCCACTGTCACTACACACAGCAAATACTATTATTATGAAAACATGTGCATGTCACACCTCAATGTTTGCAACACAAACAACAAAACCGCTAAGTGTGGTATAATACATTATTTATGATTCGACACATAGTTGCATGATTTTTCTTGAGGTAATGAGAATAAGGTCTTGACGAAACTAAAAAATTAGAAAGTTAAGGTTAAGGTTTAAATTAATGTTATCAATTTTTTTGGACAGAAAAATTAAATGATAGTACACTACCAAAATTTCAAATTCAAAATTTTCATTTATCATAATAAACTGAAACACAAACGACAAAAACGTTAAGTGTGGTATAACTTATATTACATTCAGTATGATTCAACACATGTGACATAATTGCATTATAATTTTCTTGCAGTACAGAGAACAATAAATACTGATACCAATACTCAGAAAAAAACAAGGGTAGAAGAATATGGAAATATTGTACAATATCACAAACATAAAACTGAAAAGCCGAAAAAAAATACAAAATGTCATTTTTGATTTTCCAATTATCAATGAAGTATCCGAATGTGTAATATATTAATGCACAATCTGGTATAAATTTTAATTGAAATTTGAAAAAGTAAGAATATTATGAACCTATTATATAGGTAATATGTGTAAGCCAGTGGTGTGCGAACTGCGGCCCGCGAGCCAAATGCGGCCTGTAAGGAAAAATAGTGCAGCCCGCGGAGAAGTGCAGATTTTGAATGGTGTGCCCGCAAAACGAGTTTTCAGTTTAGTTATTGTGACATGTGCAAGAAATTTCAATCACTTTTCGTCGCAAAGCCTGTGCCAGTGCCCGAGTGCCACTGTCATATTAGCAAAACTAGCTAGCAAAAAATTTTTTTTGTGTCTGAAACTACTATGAATTATATCTTAAATAAAAGTGCGGCCTGTGGCTTCACTCAATCACTTGAATCTGGCCCCCATGTAATAAAGGTTGCACTTCCCTGGTGAAAACTACTAAACTCACTGATTGAATTGATGCTGAGTATCAGTGCAAAAAAATTTTCAACGAATAAGAACAGCAGATGGAAATTACCCAACGATTCAAGTTGAAAAACAAAATTACCAATTTCTTGTCCTATACTATAAACAAATTTTACAAATATACCATATTCTGACCTTCACTCAAACTAAATTCCTTAAATATACCTTGAATAAAGCGTACGTGATAATCTGCTGAACAATCCATTAAAATTATTTCCACCGCATTTGAATTATAGACATATGATTCAGGTTTTACTGACGTAACTCTTCTATTTCGGTTGAGATAATTTAACCAAAGATGAGTAAACAAACTATATTATGTGCTTGTTATTCCGAAGTGTTAGATTTCAATAAAATTTGTACTACGGTAAGTAATGTTATCAGAAAAAGATAGTTTTTTGGTGATAGCAATATTTTTGTTGAATTATCGTAAATGGGAGAGTTTGCAAAATTAATTTAGACAATTCAAATATGAAATGATTTCTAGCTCACAATTTGCATACAGATATCCCTCGTTGCCTTTATCAAGTTTTCAGAGTAGAATATGGTACTAGTTTTACAATATATACAAATATGACTGCAATACCCATACAAATCAATTTTAGTTTTGAACATCTGTGCCTCAAGTTGATTTCATCAGTTAGGAATCCCACTATACTCTGGTAAAATTCGCTGACATTAAAAGTGTTATTTATTTACAAATTCTAATTTGATAAAATGCTAAAAAATTGACCAAATTTTAAATATCAATCTATCAATTGAAAGATGGAAAAGTATAAACTGTTATTAAAACAGAAGATATCTCACTGCCTAATATCTTAGTTTTCAATGTACATATAATAAATGAGGGCGCTCTAGAATTGTGTGTACCAATATGGAGGTAATTAATTTTGTTTGCCTAGTGCCTACTTTACATCAAGTTGTGTAAAGGAACTGAAACCTATGGGCAGGGGGCATTCAATTGGCTAACACGGAATAGAACTGAAGCAAGGAAAATTGGTATAAAATTATGGCCTAACGCTGACCTGGTACACACATTATGGGAGTACCGTTCAATGTACATATATAATAAATATTATATAATGGTACTTGGTTGTATAAAGTTAATGCGTGTCAAAGTCTTGACACAAAGAAATCTTATATACATAATTATGTGAATTAAATATAACCCATATTGAAAATGAGCATTTAATTGTTTAACATTGGTTCATAGCAAACCATTTAATAAAATTGTGAAAACATAGCAACGAAGATTCAATATAATGTATTACCAATAAACAATCGGCTAAAACTGCGTTGTTAACGCTGAGTTAGAGATTGAAGAGGAAGGATTAGTCTAACGATGCGTACTCAAGTGGTTTTATGAGCAATCGATGAGCCAGTCTATTCAAGAGGATTATTACAATCTCCCAGCATGTGATATTGAAACACCAGTCAGCTTAATTAAAAGATTTAAACAAATTGCTTTAAACTCTGAGTGAGAAAAATTTGAAAACCCACTTTTTCCAGCCTCAGGCCAGAGCCGATAGCTGTTGTGGTCTAACTTGGCAATAGGAAATTTCAGAATACAACCCCCCTCCTTTGAGCTTAAGATAGTGAAATCACTGTACTATACTGGCAAGTACCTGGTTGAAAACCACTGGTTTAACACAAAGTAAATATAAATAACGAGAATATCGGTTGGAAACCGAAGACTTATCGATCGATAGTTAGGGGATCCCCCAAAACAGAAACTGCAGTTTCGATTCATCCGCTCTTGTAACTTGCGCACTGCGCATCGCACACACACACTCGGCGGGTCTCAAAAATTCTCTCGCTTTACAAAAATCTAGATCACTAAATCAATAATTGATTGATAACTCGCTAAAATACGACATAATTCGCCCAAAATCAATAGGCTTCTGGTCCGAGATAAGATGAATGCATATGCAAAATCTGGAGCAGATTCAATCTCGCTTTCGTGAGATATCACGTGCATCTAACAGACAAACATACAGACAGACAAATACCTATCAACATACTTAAAATCGATAAGTAATGACAATGGCTGGCTGTCCACTCCAGTGCCTTGCTCAGAGAGAACATTGAGGAATGTAGTTCATGAATGAAAAACATTCTTTCATCTGTTCCAAGGTCAAATAATGCATTGATGAAGGTCAAAAACATAATTTTAAATTCATGAGTTCTGTCTGACAAAAGTAATAAAATTTATGACAGTTTGTTCAAGTTTATTATCAGTTTATAAATTTAAATTATGTGTCACGGCCATATATGGGTAATTGATAAAATATACACTGATCATCCATGATGTATGCTTGATGAGGGATAATTTACGGCAAACAAAGAATGTAAAATTCTTCCTAGATTATTAAAACACCAAACAAGAAACAGAAACTTTCAACGAAGTCCATGTATTTACAATCTGGTAAAATTGACTATTCTCATATCCGACCTAGACAGAAAAAAACAATCGAGGGGCGTGGTACTGGGATTCAATACAATTTACTATTTCATTCTATTGTTCTGGACCAGGGGGTGTGCAACATTTTTGTCAGTGGGCCATGTGGAACTTCAGACATCTAGATGGATCACACAAAAAATTTAGGACGAGTTGTGGCTCTAGATTATTATAAACTTCATAAATCGAATTACACAAAATTGTGAAAGACCTTGAATCTGGAACAGCAAAGTGCTAAAAATCTGACTTGAAACTAGACAAAGTGTATGATTAAAACCACTACCTTTTTGACTATACTCTCCCAGAAAACTGTACTCTTCCACTCCTAGAAAATCCTATATCCAATTTTTCTTGAACATTTAGCATAATTCTCTATTATAAATACTGCTATATTCTCCGCACTCAATCTACCGTACATAAAAAACATTGACATACTAGTTTAGAACCTAAATTTTAGCATAAAAGGTTAGATCTGAAGTCTAGATTTAGTGCTAATACTCCTAAAAACACTCTAGAAGAGAGTAGAGGGCCTGACTAAGCCTTACAAGCCACACGACTTGAAAAAAAAAAAATGTACAATAATGGAATAAAGAACAACACCAACGCAGGGTTGAGTCTACATCTCACGCATATGAGAAAATGAATAATAATGGAAGAGAGAGAATTTAAATGTTTCATCAACCAGAAAATCGTAACCATGACAACAAAAATAAAGTTTTAAACAATACTTTTTATATAGACTTAGAGACAACCAAAGGGGCAAAAAAGTCAACCTCTGTAAAGATGATATTAAACCTTTTCCAGTCTATCCTATACATCCAACTTTCGCAGATATTTAAAAAAATAAAAATACAGCGCCCAAGTTCATATCTAGATAATACACAAGTTAAGACATTTTTGAATAATACTTCTTACATATAAACTTATATACTTAGGTACAAACAACCCTAGGGCCATAAGATTATGATTGAGGCGTCCCACAATCCTTCGCAGCACAAATCAACAAATAATTGACAAATAAAAACTCATAGTTTAAAATAAAACACTATTTTACGATTTAAATTCTGTATATTTCAAAAAATTTATTATAATTTAAAAAACAAACAAGAATGATTCTTTTAACAGGAAAACAGCATTTTTTAATTTTCAGTAAATTCAACTTAATAAGCTCAATAAGTTAATATTTAGATACCTTATTTTTATAGCATCTTATTAAAGGACAACCTACATAACACGAAAAGTGAATAAAATGGTGTCACACATACTTGAAATAAATTTTTGTAGAAGAAATCGATGTTACGAAAACAGTAACCATGACAACAAAAATATTGTTTTAAAGCAGTATTTTTTATACAGACTTGGGTAGCTTGAGGTCGTACCACTAAAAACCCCTCCCATCTATTATTCCCTCATCTTTCACTAATAATTCTAAAACAAACAACATCATAGCATTCAAGTTCATTCCTAGATGCCACCCAAGTTGTGACAGATTCATTTTCAAACATCTCATTTCAAGGGGATGCTTCATTGACAATGTATTGCAATTGTGAAAGATCTGACATTTAGATTCTATTCAAATTCAAGACGTATGACATCAAACAATTTAGCAAACGTGCAATTTGATAAGGAAGAAGAACAACATTGTCAACCATCGTTAACGTATTAAAATAAACTTCTCCCGTATATTTCATAACATATTTTTTCTCTATACAAGACTCTAGTCAAGAAATCCTCAAAATCAGAATCATGATTCACGTAGGTTAGGCTGTAAGGAATTGATATCAGAGATTTTTTGTGATTTATATAAAAGCTCTAAACAAGTCACCGAACCAGTGGTTTTCAACCGTTTTTGGTAAATTCATCACTAGGTCTATTTTCTATCTCATTCTTTCCCTCACTAAGCATAAAGCCGCACGATCCCTTTTTGAGTAGAAAATAGAATTCAAAGAGCGTCTCCTGGTCCGTAAGATAATGTTATTTATTTTAAACTGAATCTATCATCCTTATAATTATGAACAACCACCCTACTCTGTGTGAGCCTCTAGAATTATAAAGACTTAGCTTATATTAATAGACAACGGATAAGCCTATCAATGCAAAATTGTAGCAGCACGGTACTCTCTATACTACATAACTTGTTACCAGCGATATAAGAACTTTTCAGCAACATTTCATTCTATATATTAGTACAGACATTTAAACAGCAGCAGTAATATGAATCAAATAATAACTAAACGAGAATATCGGTCGGAGACCGAAAACTTATCGATCCAAACTGCGGTTTCGATTAATGACTCTATAGTGACACCACGTGTCCCATTGCTAATTAATTAATAACTCGCTAATTATACGACATAATTCATCCAAAATCAGTAGGCTTCTGGTCCGAGATATGATGAATGCACATGCAAAATTTGAAGCAGATTCAACTTCGTCTCCGTGAGATATTGCGTACATCTAACAGACACAGGCAAACAGACAAATACCTATCAACATACTTACCGATCTAAAGATCGATAAGTAATAAACTAGAAGGACAGGAAGCATTTACAATATCAACAATAGTCGATAATTCATCAATAAAGCAATAAAGTGCGACAGATATTACATTCTCAAGTACCATTAACAACGTGAAATATCTCGAGTAGCCAGTTGATAAAAGCTCTCTACTTTGACTGTTTTTCTTTCAGTGGTTGTGTTGATATATATAGTTGTGCAAGCTTGACTAGATATTAAATTCTGTCACAAATAAACACATGCACGCTTTGATGAAGTATGGTCAATATATGAACAGTTTATGACCGGGCAGGCACCATTATTTACAGCACATATCAAGTCAATTGACAAACAAAAACTTAGTTTAAAATACCGTGTTTCGGCGAAGATAAGACTGGGTCTTATTTCAATTTTCTTACGAAAAATAACACTTGGGCTTAATTTTGGGGGATGTCTTTTATTTTCATTTATCAAAAACAAAATTACAAAGTAGAGAATTACACGATTTTCAAATATATAAAATATGAAAACCGATATTCATTTACTTATAAATATTTTTGTTTGGGAATAGACCGAATAGTCCTGCATCTGAAATAAATACTGTTAACTTTTGACTATTTCGATAACCGACATCCAGATATTACCACTACTGTCTATTAATAAAGCATATTTTCTAATTTCATAATCCTTTACTGATTCAAATTCTGTACCTCATGAGCAGAATAATATAGTTTAAAAAAAAAGTTCCTTTCAACAAGGAAGTTCCAGTAAATTCACCTTAATCCAGTAAATTTACCTTAATAAAGATTCTTAAGCATTGCAAAAATTTAATATTAAATTAGAACCACACGAAAATAACTCCCTTTTACAAATAACAAACAATCCTATCAGTTATTATCATTGAATAAATTTGTAAGGCAAATAAGAAAATATTTGCACTAATGATTTGGTTTCTGCGGGACTACGGTAACTACTTATCCTGCTTCTATGCTTTTGTGCAGGTGGAATCGTATGCATATAATGCAACTTGCAAGGATGCTGTAGCAGGAGTAAAGATAACTATCCTAAGTGATTCCAGAGTCTAGTTGAACAATGTATGTCTGAAGAAGTCTAACCTCGGTCAGACGAAACATTACAGAAATAATTTTGTGTTTGTGTGCAGCAAGACTCTTGAATTACTCAGGAAAGAAAAGATTTATCAGTACTAAGAACACAGTCTGAAGTAAACAAATCAAAATGTCAACAACTAAGTCAAGTGACAATTTTATTTTAAGAAATCACACTTATGCACCTGTGCTTTTAAGATCAGACAATTCTATGAGCAGAAAACTTGTTAAAATTACAGGTTTTGGCGTCTCTGAAGGACAAACATGAAGTGTCTTGATTTAAATATAACAGTAAGCTGAAATTTGGCTTCGACAACCAGGTTTTAGAGATCTGATCTTAGTTGTAAGTAACTGAAATATATATTTTATAAGTGTAAATAAAGTATATTTCAATGCCAATAAACAATATGAGACTGATGGAAGTCATAGTCAAATTTCTTTTTTCCAACCAGTAAAAAATAACATACAAAATTGAGAAAAAAAAATAAATTTAACAAACATTTTCACTGGAGAAGGGAAGTCGCTAGGAACCAAAACTGGTTTTCGAGCAGCAAGGCGTTGCTTAAATAACAAGAGCTTTGGCTTAAATTTAAAAGAAAACTGTATTTCAATCACCAGTAAAAATCAAAGGCTAGAATCTGCTCTTTTTAGCCATTATGGGACAGTGGTATAAACAATTGTATTCAGATCTCTTATAGTCAAAAATCTTAGCTTTCCTGACAGTATTGAAAATAATTGTTTCCAGTCTTGTACCAATCACCAATATCAGAATATCTACTACCATTTCTGTGGGGATTTCATAACCAAATTTAATTTATTTGTTTTTATCAATCATTTTATTTATTGTTATGCTAATTATGGAGTCAAAATAAACTTATATTATACTGAACTTATGTACAGCTCTTTACATGTGTCAGTGATGATCGTATAAAACTAAAATTGTAGTTTGTCTGTACACCGTGTATACTCTTCTAGTAATTATGGAGAATGGTGCTATAATTACTGATTTGTCTGAAATACTTCAAGTACTTAATAACAGCCTGAAATTTAAATCTTATAATTGAATAGGTCAAAGGAAAACAAATTGAAAACAAAGTGTAGAACGTGACATCTATTTTATACATGTAGTTTGAGGACACGGTTGATTTCTTCTTGTAACCATGGCAATCTCATTTTGATACAATACCCAATGAAGCATGACTGAGCAGAATATTCATACTTAATAACTTTTGGGGTCACATGATGGGTACACCGTAGCTAGTAAAATAACCCCACGATAATAATGTAATGACTCATTTCTTAGAAAACTGCAGAGACAAATGAAGTAAATGATACATCAATTGTTGATAAAGCTTTGCCAACAAGATCAATGCCAGAAGTTTTACAGTTTTATCTGTGGGAGTAGTAGCGAAAGCGTGTAGCCTACTCCATGAAACCCAATATTTTTGTTTCAACTTGTAAGTATGTATTTTTATTTGCCTCAAAATGTAACAGTATCTACATAATAATTTAACGGTATAATAAAGACGGGATATATGTTCAAGACCTTACTGGCCTAAGACACGGATGTGCGACATGCACCCTAACCTTCATCACAAACTTTCTCAGTAAAGATCAAAATATTCCAACATAGGATAGGATAGGATTTACATATTTATCCCGGGGGAGAGGAAAGCCGATAAGACGGCTTATCCATATGGCGAACCACGGCCTCTCGTCCGGTTACCATTCCAAGTCGGGTATGGGATTAGTTTTACTGTATTGTTTGTTTTCGGAAGCATGGACTTGGTGGTGGAGGAAGCCGTAACCGACCAGCGGTTACGTGAACCACCCAACGACGACAATGAGTCCAGCAATCCTCTCGCACATAACCATCCCTGCATGGGATTCGAACCTGCGAACCCATGCAGAGTAATTAGAGGTGCGGTGGCGAGCGTATTCCTAACGCTTAGCCCGTTGAGCCACACCGCCGCGCCTGAGGCTACTTTATTATTAGAAAGTTAGTAGGATTTAAATATTTATTTATAATAATATAACATCAGTATGTTGTACATATAGACATAACTTAGATAGCCTACATCCAGCAAATCAAAATCTACCTGCCTGTCTACATACTGACATAAACGAAGGATTTCACATATTCATCCAGGGGAGGGTAAAGTGGATAGGACGCATTTATCATACACATATGGCGAACGGCCTTTCGCTCGTCGGTTATCCCATCTTACTCTTTTTTTCATCCTATTCTTCCTACTTTCCGGTATCCGGCAGCTCTGCTCGAATTCTCCTCTTCGCATAGGACTGTCCATATTTTTTTTTTTTTTTTTTTTTTGTATATACCTGGCACAGTCCAACCAATACGACCAACAAAGCGGGACCATCTCCGACTGTAAGACATCAGCGAGTTGAAAGTCAAAATAAGCGCCGACCCTATTAACATAAACATCAGCTTGCAAAATGCCGCCGATAGCTACTCATTCGCGACATCTTACGAAAAAGATCAAATCACAGAGAATGATGATAACCCTTATAATCAAACTGAACTATCATTCTCGTATGACAACTCGATATTTTGAATAATATCTGACTTGTATGTTGCAAAATAAATAGTTCATTTTAATTTAGTCGAACTTTATTTCACTTTATTTTCGATGACATACTGAATTATGATATTGCATGTTTTATGATGTACACCAGGGTTGTCCACCCTTTTTGGCGGAAGGGCCACTTTTAGTTTACGAATGATTGCGCGAGCCACTTGGTATAGTCATGGTAGTTATGTTCTAGTTTTCATTACACCGACTGCAGGTTAATGAAAAAACAGCCTGTCACCAAAACTATAATAACAATGAAAATACGAAGATACATTAAAGTCAAAAGTTTTTACCATCCATAGAAATTCTAATGTGAAGTATGAACTGATTTTATACAAAGTTGTCAAGATTACGTGCAATGGGCGATGTAGAAATGCGAAGCGAATTTTTTTTAATATGAATGTTAAAAATTAGTGATATCACGGGGATTTGACATGGTTCATCCGTGAAAAAACTTGCTCGTATATGTAAGTGCTGTCAAATATTAAGGTCATGAAAACTGCCTCTTTTAGCTTTACAGAAAAAAAAGCAGTAAAACAGATTGAAATACACAGCAGACGATAAAAATGAAATTTAAATATCTCTTTCTCAGGCAATAACGCCCGCAAAGAGACTTTAAAAAGATTCCGATAGCTCGTTGGTGCTTGCCACGCGTTTGAACGACGAGAAATAATTAATTTTTTGATTAGAGGTTCCAATAATGGCTCAGATTTGTAAAAGACATCGGGCTTCGAATAGCGCGGGCCACTCAAAAATCTTCGGTGGGCCACGGGTTGGACGACCCTGATGTACACTATGAATAAAAATTCGGCAATTCACTTGGCTAAAACAGACAGTCTCCGAACGTAATATAACTAATGTCGTGTTTTCCCAAAATAAGAGTTGGTCTTATTTCATTTTTTTTTTTTGAAAAATAAGACTAGGGCTTATTTTCAGGGGTTGTCTTATATTTTCATTTATCAAAAACAAAATTTCAAAGTAGAGAATCACGAGATTTTCAAATATACAAAATATTAAAACTGTTATTCATTTACTTATGAATGACATTCAAAATAACTGCAAAGCATAAATTAGCAATCATTTAAAACGTGTAGGAGAGATTTTATGCTATCGAATAGGTCAAAAAAGTTTTGTGTTATTGACTAGGTCTTATTTTAAGGGGAGGGCTTATATTAAAAACATTTATAAAATTCAGGCTAAGTCTTATTTTTGGGGAAACACGGTATAAGGAAAATCGGAATAAAATTATGACCTAACCCTAACCTGGTACACATACTACGGGAGTACTGAAAATTCAGACAAAGGTGTCACTTTGTAAATCTAAATCACTTTCTTTTGTCTCTACTTTGCACAACCACATCTCAACAAGTGTGCTTGGGTCGGAAGCAAATAGATCACTATAAGTATAAGAGCTGGCTGTTGGTGGAATTTTACTTTGTAATATATTTAAAAACAAGGCACATAGTTTTGAATTTTTGTATTAAATTTGAGTTTGAAAAGTTTGAAAACTGAATATATTTATTAAAAATAAACAAAAAAAGAATTCAAATATCAAAGGTTGTAAAAGAGAAAAAATTATTTTAGTCTGCGACTTGAAATAAAAACCACACAGAACAGAAATTCAGGAACGTTCTCAAAACTTTAATTGAAGTTTAAGCATGTAACATAGGAAAACAACATTATCAATCTCGTTTCTTGACATAGAATATAACTGGAGAGACTTGTAAGTGATGTGTCGTGTTTCCCAGAATGTAAGACCTAGTCAATAGCGCAAATTTTATTTTGACCTAGTCGATAGCAAGAAGTCTTTCCTCCTCGTTTTATATGATTAAAATTCTGTGTTTAGCAGTATAAATAAAAACATGTAATAAATAAGTAAATGGGTATCGGCATTCATAGTATTTTGTATATTTAAAAATATAATTCTCTACTTTGTAATTTTGTTTTTGATAAATGAAAATAAAAGACATCCCCCCAAAATAAGCCCTAATGTTATTTTTCGAAAGACAATTGGAATGAGACTGTCTCAGTTTACTTCTGACTGTTAGGCACTGTAGATCTAGTAGGTTGTCTATTTTTCAATAGGATGAATGGGTAAGATTTCTAGCATTTATTTTTGGTATTTCATTCAATACACGTGAATATTTACTGTTACAGACAAAGTTTCTTCGTTTTATTTTGTATATATTTGACCCGGAGTTATCTCGAGATATATCGGTCATTGCACTTTGTCGAATGACCGTTCACTGGCAGGTTATACATAAAGAGAAGTTAATATCGCGAAGTGTCACCGCCCAACACGTTATAGGCTTCTTGTAGAGCCTCATCATAAGTACTAAGTCGCTTATAATCTACATTTACTTTTCATTTTTGATAGCCTAAACGTACCACAAGAAGTCTCTCTAAACCAATTTGATATCAAATTTCAACTATTGTTGTATTTTGCTTTTATAAAGAAACATTATCCAGGTGTAACATCGTCTCGTCAGGATATTTAGCATTTGTGTTAAGACAAAAGGTCGTCGGAAACCTATTATATACGTCGACTACCGTTCTTAATATTCAGTTAGGTTTGAGATGTTATGAACGCTGTATAATTGTGTAGTGCTAGTATTTTTCTTTACCAAACTACTTTAAATTTTGCAATATTGAGGTATTTTGTTTTGCATATAATTTATTCATATTTTTTGGTGTTAGTGCATAAAATAGAAAATAAGCACAGTAATCAAATATTGCATTAAATATGTGAGTTACTCATCCCGGGCCAAATGTTGTCTTCTTACTAATGTGTTTTATTGGAAATGAGCTGGAATGGACAGCAAAGCTGTTTTAAATTCAAGCACGTTTCGTGTGGTAATATATTCAAATTTTTACGTATAAAGATTCTCAACTGATAATGTGTTCGCTGGGTTATCAAGCAAATTTTATTATCATATCAAATACCAGCTTAAAGCCAGTATGAAAGAACATACTCTTAACCCTACCCTCGAAAACATTTTTTTAATATAGCTATATATATATAGGCAAATTTGAAAGTAAATCTATGTTCATATTCCTATTTTTTTTAGATATATATTCGTTAATCAAGAAGTAATAAAATAGTTCCTAATCATGACGGATGTTATCAAGTTCTATCACACGCCAAGACTGCACCACAACACGCCGACTGGAATAGTTCGCAGTGTTCCCCCCGTTCATTTAATCACCACACTCGAAGCCCGAGCGTTAAGAACCGCGCCTGCTCCGACCCCGATGACAAAACTCCCACAGAAAGAGGAACACAAAAAATTGTTGGCGAAGGTTGTCGGCTTCGATGCTGGAACTTTACTAGAAACTTCAAAACATCATCATCATGCGGGAATGCAAAGTCCCAGGTCAGTGATTCAGTCGTTTTTTTTTAGATTGTCCTTGGATACTAAATGGACCTATGGATCGCTTTGTTATTAAGTTGTTGTTTATCATCATGTGTTTAGTATTCCTTTACTTTTTCTTCTTGTTGGCACTGTATGAAAAGACCGTTTTTCTCATTGACTACTGGATCAACTGCTTTGAAATTTTAAGTAGTTAAGATAGTATTTTTCGCTGAAAGGCTATTACTTTTATCTATTTAAAATTTCTGCGGTCCTAAAGGGATTAGTTTTCTTGGGTGCAATTACGTCATCAAAAATTGCGTACCCTATGGCGGTTATGTTTGCGTTATTCGCATAGTTTGCGGTGCGTTTTGGATTTCGTGTCCATATATTTGAGCATCGCTCTCTTGATAGACTGAAGTAGAATTTACGAGTTGTGTACGTAATGGCTTATTGCAATCGTGAATCTTATTCTGTGCAACGTCCATGCTATCATGAATGTTTTTTAACAGACCTGCAACTGCATTTTGGGGGGACAATTTTATATACTTGACTAGATTATAATTTTTACAAACTCAATGGTATTGGCTTGATTTCAAGTACTGCTCGTTTATGACCTCGCTCGCTGTCCAAAGCCATCAAATTGTTCAGCTATTCGGTGCTGCCCTTCAGCGAGAGCACATCACTGATTTGGAGAAATATATATGAGACCTGTTTAAATTAAAATTAGAGTAGACATATGCTCGTCTGAAGTATAATTCAATGTGATGGTCTGAGTTGATAAAACGTCAAACGTTTATTAAATCGCACATAAGACAACAAACTATCCCCATGAATTATATATAGTGATCAAGTGAGGCCTTTTAAGGTCATATGATCGGGTCGTAGCATCGACTTTTCTTACTTCAATGCGACATATTATTCTAACTTTCACAGGCATGGCAGAAGTATGAGGGAACCAACTCCCAAACCGGACAATACCGAAGTAGAGGTCAGAGGTCAAGCATTTTCAGGAACTCCGAGGCTACTCAGAGGCGGAAACTCAAAATCTTACGGAGTTCGTCGACAGGTGGGCCTTAGTTTTGACGTAAAATGGTATTTGGTATATTTTACTCCACGATAGTTAAAAGAAGTCATCTTATATAAGTACTAAACTATTTCGTACAACTATTTGATAGGAATTAGGAAACAAAACTTTGTGAATGCCTCACACGTGCCCGGTATGAGTATCCTATTGTCTCGTCACAAATAGAAAACTTGTTGAAACATTATCCTGCCACCCGGACATTTAAATGCCCTATTGTTCCGAAATAAATACTTCGGGAATTAAGACAATGACTCATTGTAAAATTACTCCAGCGGACGCTAAATGTGAATTTTAACCCTTTATGAGCAAAACAATTTCCTTCTTTGCGCTTTTACTGAAACTATGATGTCACAGACAATGAAATATTTTCATCATTGTTTTGTAACAAGCAATTTAACATGACTTGAAGACTTTAATTATTTTCGTCACAATGAGAGCAACAGGTCGATACTTGTTCCAGGCGGGAGCCACGCCACAGGTGCGTGCATCGGATTGTTCGTAAGACGTTCCAGCCACACGCGCCCTTATAGTAAATAAATAAGTATGAAACAGAAAGAAATACCAATACTATAGTATAGTGCCGGTAACGAGTTGTATTTTACGACACCCACACCCCGCCGGAAATCTTTCAAAACTCAGTTGAAATGCATCACAAATGCGACGCAACAACGCACCTGAAATCCACGTTTAAATAAAAGTTGCTCCGCGCGAAACACCATAATACGTAAACACTTCATATACATCGACGCATGTCGATTGCTTGCATTATATCGGACGCGCTATGTAAAGAAAAGTACGTGAACTTTCCAACCAATATACCGTATATTGAGGCATAGGCGCAGTCGAGAGGGGGAGGGATAAGGGACCACCACCAGAATTTATAACATTTTTCTATTTCATTGCGATCTTGCGGCATTTGCAGCGAGACATAAATTCTTACGCTTTTTGCAACACCATTTCACTCTATTCTTGAACGATTCACCGAAAACCGGACTTTACCTGGCTTGCTATCAATAATTCTTTCACTAAATGAACCAACTAAGACAGATGAAAACGCGCTTATCTACCTCGGATAACTTCGAAAGCGAAGCAAGTCTTTAGATATCAAATAGAGCGTCGTCGTCAAATAGTAAGCGTCGTATCAAGTCATTATAGAAAATTATGCTGGGTTCACTTTTGTATCAAAGCATGTCGACGAGTTACTTATTCGATGCGCCCACACTGCCCGACAACTTTAAAGTACAATAGCATTTCTCTCAAATGCATATGACAGACTACATATTATATCGGCTCGGCCATCAGTACCAATGCACAAAGTAAAACAAGACGAAGTTTACGCGTGCACCCTGATTAACATTCGATTTTCAATAAATATTTTCATTTCACTAAAACCTTCCAGAAACCCTTTCATATTCACCCCAAATGCGATAGAAATGACTCAAAATCCCGCTGGTTGTAATCGAAAGTAAAATGAAACAATCTCCACGTGTACATCTTGAGACACGTCATCATCTCAGCTACACTTATTTAACACTCAAACTCTCCCGCCCAGAGTTCTTTTATATGACCTTACAATATAAAAATCTTTACTGTATGATATTGACTAATACCCACTATGTAATTTAAATTGCACTTTCGTGAACATCATCCTTACAAAATTACACAACAACATATAGTACAAAACTGTTCGGAGTCCATATGACCTTTCCCCGACCTTTGACCCCCGGAAATTACTTCCTATACTTTACCGTTGCAAAATTTTCGGGGCTATTTTAAGAGTGCTTTTGCGAGTTGGCGCCTGTTAAATGGGGTATGTATTTCAAACCATCATTATGATTCATCGCATACAACAATCTGTTTTTTCAAAGTACCGGTAAAGAATTTCAGGCTAGTCTATCACATCTATTTTTACACTAATTTTTATTACTGCAATTAAATTAAAACTCCTAGGAAGACAGAGTGATCATCGAATTATTTTATTTTTATTTAAGTTTCCAAAACACAACTGAAAACTAACGAATAGAGTTCAAAAACGCAAAAACGAGGTAATGTTTACAACCACGCTTGAAAATCTGTCTGAGTGAGAAAAGTGTCTGAGCGGATGCGGAAAGGGGGCATTGTTACGTCACTTTTTACATCTTGCTGATTGGCCAATGTCACAAAGTAAACAAGGAAGTCGATGATCGGGGAAAGGTCCATAAATAAGCAAAAAATACCACGCTTACACAAAATACGGCAAAAAAAATATTGAGAAATATAACGAAACTCAGGGCTGGAAGTCGGGAAGGGCTTTCGCTGTCGGGTTGGCGTTATAGTTTGAACTAGCAGCCATCAACTGCGTTCTTCCCGGTTTGACTAGACACCCTCCTAAAGCTTAGCACTTTTCCTAAAGCTTAGCACGATGCGCCAATTAAAATACATTTTATTACCTTATATAACACGTTGATGTATGTCCATATTTTGTAACCCATGAAGTAGTATGTGCTTGCCGGCCCGCGGTTTGGGAACCAATGGTATAAAATCATTATAGTGCAAAATTGCGCGTTAGTGAATACCGAGTGACGTACAGTTGTTACGATGATACCAAAACGACCAGTAAAACAGTTACTTATTACCGACTAAAAGGCTCTTTATCAAAATTTTGACTTGAACAAATATTTATTTTCAGATTTCTCCGGATAACCAACTGGAATTATCACCAGATAATACAGCGCCTCCAGCGACCGCTGATTCATGGCAAGTCACAGCCGATTTCGTCCTTACGTCAGAGCCTTTGAGGTCATCAAGAAGAGTTGCCGTCACAAATAAATTACTAGAAAAAGAAAGACGAAGAGACGCTCCGTGGGTGTATTGTTTTAAAATAAAGAGAGATCGGTTACGGATGAGTAATCTCATTGTTACGAGTACATCACCAGTGGACAATTTGTACCCGGCGCCTCTGTGATGTCATAAATGATCATAGTGAACAATGTGATTATTTCAACAGTGACATAATTGTTACGCATGAATTGACAGAAAAATCGCATTATTTATGATCAGAATCTTCTATGATCTCATAATTTGCCCTCGTTCTTCGTAAATCTGGTTGCATAAAACCTAAAAAACGAAAGAGTCCGGGTTTAATGAACTAAAAAAGACTTGATCATCAGTCCTATGAAAATTTAGTTGGACTATTTGAACGGGCAATAGCCGTTCTAATTATGCGCTAATGATAGTAGAAAGCTAATCCTTAAATGCAAAAACCAAAAACTTTATTTTCAACCCCACAAGAAATTTCGATCGACTGATTTTAGCGCCCCTCGATTTCAGTGGATTCTACGTTTACATTTTTACATCATGTTTTCTACATTTTTGTGGCCGAACACCGTAAAACTTGTGTTTTCATGAATCTTGAGAGAGTAAAAAGCTACGAAAAGTTATGAGAGGGGGGAGATGGGTCCGACTACCAAAACCACCCCTGGCTACACACCTGCCACAATGTGATAAAAATATGTTTTCTAGTCCGATATTTAAGCAGTTCTTATATATATATATCAGTATGGTTTCGTGCATGTATGAAACCCGTTTTTGAGAGATTTCGAGAAAGAGAAACTGTTCTTAAAAAAATCGAATTCCATCACTGTATATATATAATAGGAAACAATCAAAATTTTCCTTGTTTATTTTTGTAACATACACAATTATAGTGCTGATTTCTGTTTTTCAATTTCTCATTTCAATTATTGTTTACAAAAAAATAGAAAGTACTTTAAAACGATTTGTGATGAATAGACGCAGCATTTGAGTATTGAAGATAGAAAATCGACCAAGTTTATCAATCGCCTTTGCAGGGGGACTGGCGCTGCTTTCAATATTTTAATTCCAACTAGGAGACATGTGGTTATAACTTGGGTGAGAAATGCAGAACCAAAACGATTCCGGTCCTCCTTATTCAGGGATGGGCAAGGATTTTGACTCCTGGCACCTAGACTGACGGGCTATTAAGTGTGACGTAAAAAGTTACATTTTATGAACAATATTTACAGTGTTCCAAAAGCAAAAGTGGAAAACAATGAGCCTCGTGCCCAAACTAATTTTAATCGTAAACTCAAATTTATTGCAGCATCAGGCGGGCCAGATTGAATCATCCAACATGCCGGATTTGGCCCTTAGGCGGTAGTTTTCCTATACCAGGAATCTAGACTATAGTGGCACTTTGCTCAGCAGTGGCCGCTTGTTCAGTGCCTTGTCTCAGTTGTCTGGGACAAAATATAACAAATGTCATAATTGACTATTAAAGTAAGAAGTAGGTTTGAGTGAAAGTTGTAGTTGGGTACATGGATGAAACACACAATGTGAAAAATTGAACAGGCTGGGAAAATCTGCCTTTTAATCTAGTATATTGAATTATTTCTTGTTCAGCAATAATAGGAACTACCATGTGCAGTGCACTGATGACTAGCGGTCGACAACAGAAAGAAGTCGCCTTTTCAGCTAAAAGTGTGTCAAATATGTTCTTGTTTAGTGACTTATTCTCAGGCAAAAATGAATAATAGTACTTACATGTAAATATAAACGCAACAACGGAGCAACTTGCGATGAATACATTGACATAGACGTTGGAAAGTGTCAAGAGATATCGCATCACTTGGATAAAAATAGTTGTGAAGAGCTGTGACATAAGGGGAATTTGTAAGTCTTCCAAAGATCATTAATGGAGTGAGTTGGGTATCGATATGATGACATATAACGTAAAAGATTCCGGATTCAAACCCTATTCTCACCAGTTCATTCTAAGGTAAAATAAGAATCAAGATAGGTAACATATGTAGAGGCGTGCTCGATTCTGATAGATTTTATTTCTTGGCGATGGCCGTGATCAGTATAGTCAATACCGACCCTTTTTCATTTCGTCTATTCTCAAAACGGCTATATATATACAAGCATCGACTGATGTACTAAGGCCCAGGGGTCGGCAACCTTTTGGCACTCGCGGGCCAAAATTGAAGGCTGCAATTACTGGCGGGCCGGACATATTTTGGCGATGACGCACAACCTGAACTCAAAGCTGGTACACATACTATGTTGAAGGTTGTGCGCCACGTTTGTACACATACTTCAGGAGCAGCCATATTTTTTTAAGAAAGTTATAAACCGAATGGGTTGTTTATTAATCACATTTTTACACAGATCAGAAATTGAAATTTTAGATTGTAAATAGCGAGCTCTGTGACGACTCGTGAACTCAAGTCGCCGTACAGGCAAACAAATTAGAAAGGATATTTAATGTGACACTTGTTGTTGCATTACGCTTGATAGCTTTTCGACGTCAGGTGACACACTGGATGAAGCCAATATCAGAACATTTTCTAAATGGGCATCACTAATACTAGTTCTCCGCCTGTTCTTTGTAATGTTCATTTTTGAAAATAATTGTTCGCACGCATATGTGCTTCCAAACATCGATGTGAATTTTTTCGCATGGTTTATCAAATTCGGATAGATATTTCCCTCCAGAAGATACTTTTTATAAAAATCAACCAGTGACACATCTCTCGAATAAAAAATGGATTTAATTTCCTCATTGCATTGCATCTCAAGAAGCTCCATTTGAATATTTTCTGCAACTGTTTCTACGTTGACATCAAACGGAGTACTAAACAGCCTGAATTCGTTTTCAAGAGAACGAAAGTCAGCAAAGCGGGAGGAAAAATCGCTTCGTAACTCCCGTATTACAGAAACAAACTCAAAGTTGCTTGTGGGGTTTCTTTCTTTAAGTGTGTTAAAGTGAGCGTAATTTGCTTTTTCCAGTTGGCTCTCCCAGAGGCATAACTTCCTTTCGAATGCGAGTATATGTCTCCACATCTGATGTACGAGCTGATTTTTCCCCTGGAGCTGCAAATTCAGTTTGTTTAGATGGGACGTTAAATCAACTAGAAATGCCAGTTCAGAGAGCCATTTTGGATCGCGAAATTCAGAAAAATTCTTATTTTTGCTCTCAAGGAATGACGCTATTTTATTCCTCAGTATATACACTCTCTCTAGCATTGTACCCCGACTAAGCCAGCGAACGTCGCAGAAGTAAAGTAAATCGCCGTATTCGTTTTCTGCATCTGAAAGCAACTGACGAAACTGGCGATGGTTCAAGCCTTGAGATAACACAATGTTGACAGCTTTCACTACTGTATCCATAACTCCCTTCAAACTCAAAGCTTTGGCGCACAGGGCTTCTTGGTGAATCAGACAGTGTATTTTGACGATGTCGTTGTCAATTCCGAGGTCACTTATGTGTTTTCGAAGTAGAGCTGAGACGCCTCGATTCTTATCTGTCATTGCCGGGGCTCCATCGGTGGTTATTGATACCATCTTTGATAGATCAAGGTCCATGTCTCCAATGCATAGCAGCAATGCGCTCAGAATGTCAGCACCTGTTGTAGTTCCCTTCATGGAAACTAGTTGGACAAACTCCTCAACAACGTCAAAAGCTTCACTTACTCCACGCACGAAAACTGAAAGCTGAGCGGTGTCTGCCGCATCTGTACTCTCGTCAATTGCAATTGAGAAGAATTGTAAGTTATTGATGATATCCCTTTGACGACGCTTCACATCCCTTGACATTTCTTCTATTCGCCGAGTCACGGTTCTAGCAGAAAGGCTGATATTTGAGAATAACTTTTCCTTATCAGGACATACAATACCAACGACGGTCATCAAGCATTCTTTCACAAATTCACCATCTACAAAGGGCTTCATGTGTTCTGCAATTAATTTAGCCACCTCGTAACTAGCAACAATATTTTGTTCGGTTTCGTTGTGTTGTTTGTGGAAGAAAGAACTTTGCTTTTCTAAACTGTCTTTTAACTGTTTAATCTTGTCCTTCCTCCTTTGGCTATCTAGTTCTGAAAATTTGGGATGCTTGTCACATAGTGGCGTCTAATGTTACATTCCTTATTGACAGCTATAGATGCGTAGCAAATCAAGCAGGTAGGTTTGCCCAAGTGTTCTACAAAGAAATAATTTGTCGTCCACGTGCTATTGAACCCTCTTCCCTCAGCATCAACTTTCCTGCGCTTTGTTGCCATTCGCCTAATTATAATTATATTGCTGGCTCAATAAACCTGTTCACTAAATTACTAGGTTATATTAAAATTTAGTCCACTTCACAATAAATTCTGTTACATAAACAAAACAGCTATGCTCAAATATCCTCTTCTAAGCGAGATATTTTATCACCAATTCCCCGAGAATCATATGAGGCAACTTAGCGGTATCGGGATATTGTCACAGCTTTTCCAGGTCCTGTGACAATGATCTATTCTTCATAATTCAGTTTTAATGTGAATTGAAATACCAAGTGATCTGAGTCACCTTTATATTTCCAGATCAAGTACCACAGCCTACTATTACCCATAAAATCATTTCCATAAATCATCTGCGTTAACTTACCAGTCCGGTTACGGTACAAGGACTGTCATGCTTTTCCAGGCCCCGTGGCGATTACACATTCATTTTATTAAATTTTAACATGAATTTGAAATGCGAACTGATCCGAGTCATTTCTGTATCACCAGTTCAGGCCCCACAGTCTAACGTTCCCCATAAAAACTTTCGCCCACTTTCGCTAATCACGAGATACACCGACGTTCGCTGAGCACGAAATCGGCAGATAATGAGATACACCGACGTTCGCTGAGCACGAAATCGGCAGATACGCGTTCGCGGAAACGCCACAAGGCGGCAAATTTTGGAGACGAGTCGTAGCACACAAAAAACGAATCCCATAGAGCTCAGAAATAATTGAAATGAATAAAATACCGTTTAATTAATGAAGACCACATAATAACAAAACGATCCATAGCTCCGTGTCTAATAATCTGCTCCTCGAGGGTAAATTATTAAATTAAATGGTGAAAATTCACCTTTTTGCAAAATTCACAAATTCGTCGTTTTGTCTCTAAATTTTGGTGAAGCGTCGCGGGCCGGATTGCGTTACTCCGCGGGCCGGATCCGGCCCGCGGGCCGTAGGTTGCCGACCCCTGTACTAAGCATTACAGAGATTCGACGAATCCGAGTAATAAATAGCTCAAGGACTCGAATCGAATCGTGAGGGCGACTAGCGGCAACATCATTGGTATACGTGATCAAAAGTTTTTAACTTGCGTTATATTATATGGATATCTGTCGTCGTCTTTATTAGGAGTTTTTATAATACATATCTAACCTTGAATTTTAACTAGTTCAGGTATGTACTGAGATTTATAGAGGTAAAAGTACAAACATAGGCGTAAATCAGTAAAAACATAATTGAATATAGACTTGGTATAAACGACTTGGACTCGGGATAGAATCCGAGTCCAAAAAATGCGTGGATTTGACTCGAATCTGAGTCCGGATCCGAATCTCAGCCCGTCCCTACTGAATTTTTATTGAAATCGATAACCAATATATAGCGCGAACGCTTGAAACAAAACAAAATATCTACATATGGGATATTTTCAGCTATCATTCTTTATTAGCAAAACTCAAGAATAAAGTTTATCACGTGTAACGAGCACGTACATTACACGTTATAAACTTTATTCTTGAGTTTTTCTCGTTTTCCATACATTTCTGTAATATGATTTTTTTTACTGAGTGTTGTATTTTCAGAATGCCAAAATAAATGGTATTGTATTTATACTGTGATTTAATCAAGGCGATGGGCGTTGGCGTTTCAGATTGCAGGTTTCGAGTACAACTCCGTGGAAACCATCTGAGTGAAATACACGTTGATTTATGTATAATAATGCATTGACAAGTAACGCCCCTAACAATTGATTGTGCTATCTGTCTAGTGTTAACCTTTCGCTGTTACGTCACTTGCTTGTTTGATCTGTTGCTGTAAGCATCTATGTTGCTGTAATAAAGAGGTGTAAGCGCACTCAGTTGAACCTTTATATTATAATAGCTTGGGTGTAGAACTCGGTATATACCCAAACCTTATTAACAATACAACATATAAGGCATAAGTAATGCTAGACCACTTGTTCCAGGTTGATGCGAAAAAGAAAATTATGAAATTGACCGATCTCGTCGGCTTTGGGAAACATCACCTCGCTCACTGAACGTCGCAACGAAATTTTAGTGAATTGAATTATTTTATTCATGCTATTTTAGGTAAATTCACTGATTTTTGTTAATCGTGTGTCACCATATACCGTACCCGATTTACGTCAAAGCTATTTGCGCAAGATTTTAGATTAAAAGATCAGTCAGAAATATCATCGTTAGTCAAAGGTGCGATTCACCGCAATATTTGAATAAGTGCAATTAAACAAAGTTTCTGGTCTGGGCTGTGAAAAGACAGAGAGAGAGAGAATGGATCGTAGATATGGTATATATATGGTATGAGCTTAAGGATTGTCTGCTTACACAGAGAGACTACATACGGTATAGTGGTTATCAAATAGAATAAGAGTTTCATACTTATTTGGGGTGAAGGAAAGCCGATTGGACGGCTCCATCATATTATGGCGAAGCACGGTCTCTCGTCAAGTTACCAGTGCATTGCGGGTATGGAAATAGTGATATTTTGTACAAAATTCCCGTCACTAATGCAAAAATGTGAGATATAATAAACTACGTTTTTGAATAACAAATTAGCAATTAACCAGTTTAGGTTAGAAATGATTTAAAATTTTGTGCTTCCAGCGCAATTTGCATTTCTAAACCAAACCATAACTGGTTAATTTGATGGTAGAGGAAGTCGTAACCAATCAGCGGTTACGTGAACCATCTTACGACGATGAGAAGTTCAGCAATACTCTTGCACATAATTGTCTTCTGTGGGATTCGAACCTGCAAACCCACGCAGGGTAATCAGAGGTGCGATGGCAAGTGTGTTTTTTCACGCACAGCATGACGCGCCAACAGACGATAACGGTGGGTCGCAAAATGAGAGAAGATTGCTTTAAACCAGAAAAAGTCTGGGTTAATATGAGTACATAGAAAGCACACACTGCGGCACACAGCAAGCACATACTACTTTATGGGTTACCAAATATGGACATACATCAACGTGTAATATAAGGTAATAAAATGTATATTAATTGGCGCATCGTGCTAAGCTTTAGGAAAACGCTAGCCGCTGTACCTCTTACTACCCTGCGTGGATTCGCAGGTTCTAATCCCATACGGCATAGTTATGTGCTGGACTCCTTGCCGCCGTGGTGGTTCACGTAACCACTGATAGGTTGAGACTTCTTTCACCATCAAGTCCATGCTTCCGAAAACAAATAACTGGCTAACTAATCTTATACTTGACATGGACTAGCAACCGGACGGGAGGCCGCGGTTCGCCCCGTGGACAGTTCGTGTTGTATGAAAAAACAACGAACAATCACACAAAACATAGCTGTTTTACGTGAAAGCGTGGAATGACGATTGCGATTACATCTTATCCAAATACTCAATTCCGTTATATAAACAATGATTGCATTGAACAATGAAATTCTCTCGTGTACTTTCATCGCTAAGAACAGATGTGACTTATTTATTCAGCCGACAAAGCTTTTGATGGAAGCGGTTAGAACGCTAAAGTGAGATGCCAACGGTTCGAAACCGACGAGGGTGAACTATGCGAATTATTTAAATTGGATTGAATTTATTTTTGGTCTTTTAGATTGTAAGTGATAATTTATTCATGTCGTCTACGGAAGAACAAGGTAAAATGCTGTAACTATGATTTGGACTAGTGCCATTACAGCGTGTCCATATAGTCCCTTTACAGTTTCAATTTTGTCATGAAGTCAGTTCTCAATATATCCTAACCTGGTTTGTTGTTTTTATTCAATAATTGTTCTGCGAGAGCCAACACAATAGTATTGATAAATTCTATTTGTAATTTTAAAGACTTTATGGACACCCTATATATTTATGCTTTGGCAAACATATTTCCTGTAACAGATTATGTCAAGAATTGTTTGTTTACGTCACATTAAGTCTTTTGTGTAACCAACTTTAAAATATATAGGGCAGGGGTGTGCAACCTGCGGCCCGCAAGCCAAATGCGGCCCACAAGGAAAACTTGTGCGGCCAGGAAACGAGTTTTCAATTCAGTTTAATCTAACAAGTGCGAGTGGTTCCAATTTCGTTGCGCTGCAAAGCCTATATCTGAGCTTGTGCGCAAACTTTTTTAGTCTGCAATTTCTAGAAAACCGCATAAAGGTGCGGTCCGCGGTTTCACCCAGTTATTTGCCCTTCAGTATTAAAGATTGCGCACCCCTGTACCAGGGTGTGTTTATTTTGTGAAACTTAGAAATGTTCATCGGTCGTAAAATAAATTTTTACTCACCGACATCGCCCAAACTAGTATACCGGATGATGTTCCTTCCGGTTCCGGGTACGTCATCTCTGCTGCTGTTTCAAGTCCAACCGACATTTTACCTGTGAACCCGAACCTGTAACAGTAAAACGTATATTTAATCTCTCAACAAAAAGCAAATACAAGACTGCTAGAGCAAAAATAAGCAAAAATTAACGGCGCCCAGAAGTATGTGTACCAATATGAAGGTAACTAATTTTGTTCGCCCATTTTACATCAAGTTGTGTAAAGGGACTGAAACCTACGAACAGGGGGTGTATTCACTTGGCAGTCCCCAAACTTATAACAGAACTAAACCTGACCCTAACCTGGCACACATACTACAAGAGTATCCAATAATCACTACCAAGCTATGAGATATGCGTAGGTCTACTGGTGCTATGTTGAATTGATGTAAGCAAAATACATGCAGCAAATACTATATATATGCAGTGGTGGAATTCAAAATTTTTTCGGTAATGATAACCGGTTCGCTGATCTCATAAAATTTCGGGAGACGGTTCTATAGAACCGGCGCGAACCGGCTCAATCCCACTACTCTATATATGTGAAGTAAAAAATTGAAATATGATTATCCATATTTATCTACGGGAGAGGAAAACCGATAAGACGCTATCATTCTCATCTTGAGCATGCCCTGATTAATCATAAGCTGAACCACGGGCTCCTAACATACATATACGGACTAACACGGCTAACACACACAGTCCCCATACTCGTAATAGAACTAAAATAGGGAAAATCGGAATAAAATTATGCCCTAATCCTAACCTGGTACACACACTATGGGAGTAATCTCTATGGTGCTCAGTGGTGGAATTACATGCCAACGTGTCCCCAATGCATTTTAAGGTTTTACACTTGAGAATTGGCTGGCCTCGTCTTAACCACGCACTGTTCAGATGTAGGTCGAATATGACAAGATATACGTGACTCGTCCAAAGGTACGAATAGATGTCAGTAGAAAACAATATACATGCAATGGGTTGATACACCCTATCACCGCCCTTATTAGACACACCTCACCAACGCCCCGATTTACATCGTTTCAATATCGATTCGGTCAATATCGATCAATGGATTCAATTTGGAAATAATACAAGAAAAGGCTTAAACAAATGGTCATAAAAACTTGGAAGGTTTTATTAACACATTAGAGAACTGAATTTTGTCAAACAATTCACCTATATACTGCTCCAGACGAATGATGTTCAGCCCCTAATCGATAGTTTTCAACAATATATAGACACACCCTAGCACCGCCTTCATTTTCATCTTTGTAATCCTAATTTAATTTATACTCACCCAAATATCCCTATGCCAACCCAAACCATCCATATTGTTTGTGACGTCATAGCAAATACAAGAAATATTGCGGAAGTGATACAGATTCCATGTATACATAATAGTGTCCACCTAGAGCCGAGAAAAAAAATTTATTTTAGAAATTTGAAATTTTTAATTTTCATCACTGAAAAACAGGATACAAGGATACGTTGTTGCAGTTAGGTGTATGGATGGCTATATGGTTCCAATCGACATTGGAATGTCCGTCTCTGTAAAGTGCTGCTGGAATGTCTCATGGATAGAACGTTGAAAATAATGATAGATATGCGGTCCCAGTGATTACCCCTCACTGAAATTTTCACCTAACCGTCCATTCCTGAATTTATTTAAATTTGAATATCCACAAAGTAGCGTATACAACAGTGCAGATGATCAGTTAAATACATAACCTATTTCTAAAGGTTACCAAGTTACCTATAGTTTTATCGCGAATAACAGAATTTCTAATGCCTTTTATATTTGGGAACACTTCCCTAAAATGTAAAGCTGGGAATATGTGTGGTCCTTATCGACATTTGAATACCTTCCTCGGGAGAGTGCTGTTGGGCTGCTATTAGACAACAGTTTGGTGGTTAGAGGCAGCTGCACAACATGTGTTAAGTTCAATCAAATGCAGTCCATGTGAATACTTATACACACTTTAGTATCAAACCGACAGGGAATCGAATTGTTTAAAAATCCGTGGGCGACATCTAGCGGATAGATAATTTTACTTTTGTCCGAGTAATTCAGACGAGAATCAACGGCCAATTTGAGTTTATCAGAAATATTTTCCTGATTTAAAGTCAAATTACAAAAAAAAATAAAAATATCAGGGTAATACTAACACAATTGTGTAAAATCTCCAATACAAAAACGGTCCTCCCGTAGTGTGTGAACCAGGTTAGGCCATAATCTTATTCCGATTTTCCTTATTTAGTTATATTACGAGTTCGGGGACTGTCTGTGTTAGCCGAGTAAATATACCCTTGCTCATAGGTTTTAGTCCCTTTACACAACTTGATGTAAAGTAGGCGAACAAAAATAGTCACTTCCATATTGGTACACACACTTCTGGAGCGCCCGAAAACTAGGAAATATAATTTTATGTGCATTCATGTGTTATGGAGGCGTTTTCACATTTTCAATGTAACAAGCAGATATTAATGTTTTTCGAGAAAAAAAATCTTCTACTCGTTAGAGTAGTTGGCATGGTTGTTGAAATGTGCTCATCAATTTCAAAATAAAGCACAAATTTCTTACTTGAATCTTTTTGTTTTATCCAGAATAATTCCAAACACAAGAGGCGCGGGTGTACCAACTAATATCATAAATGAAACGATCTGCCCCGTCGTTGCATCAGAGATACCCTGTGAAATAAGTCGAACAAATAATAACATTTTTTTCAATAATTAAATTTTCAAACAAAAAAAAAGGATTAGTAGAGGTTAAGGGAGACTAACTCCCAATCCTGCCTCAATGCCATTGAGCCAGTGGATCCGTATGTGTATAATGCAACAGTGCTGTAGCAGAAATAAAAATAGCATACTATGCAATCCGAAATTCCTGCTGCACACAAACACAAATGTATTCTGTAACGTTTCGAGACAAGCAGTTTACAACAATTAACAGCTGTATCTCGCTTGGATTGGACAAAAACAAATTATGCAATGCAAACGAAACTCATTCACATGCCCGAAATATTACAATATAAAGATTTATTGTCATACATATGGGTTATATTATGTTTTTTTTTTTTGATAGCATACTAGCAGAGAAGAGGATTACTGATTTGATTATATGCATATAAATAATATAAATAATTGTAAAACACTTGCCTAAACAAGAGATGAAAAAGAAATAAAAATGTGCCATAATATGCTAAAAATAGGTTGCAAAACAAATCGATTCATCTTACAAGTAAAACTCAGTGCTGACTAGAATTTGGTTGCATTATATCTTATAAAGTTGAAAAACTTACTGTAAAATTATCTTCAATGACCGACTTGAAAAGTGATTGAACGCTGCTGAAGATTCCGAAATCGATACCTGGAATACAGACAGACAAAAAAATTTGGTAATAACATCGAAAGAATGACATAAAAGTTGATATTTTAGAAATAAATAAAAAAACAGGGCGGAGCTCGCGACATATACCTGTCTACATTTGATTATTATAAAATAGAACATTTTAATGTAACACCATTAGTTTTATGATCCAAGGTAAGTAAATCAACTATTTTCTACAATTAGTACAAGTATGGATACAAAATTCGATAAAAATACAAAATCGTGAGGCGACATTTTGATCATAAACCACCTTAGATACGTTCTGTGATTTTTCCCCCTTCAAATAACCAAATAAATAAACAATAAACCCAAATACCCTGATTTGGCTTCCACTGATATATGGACCAGCAAATATCATTTTTAATTGATATTACGGAGAGTTGTAACAACGTCATTTATTTTGAACACTTGAAGTTAAACATTAGTCTGAATGCTGTGCTTGTTCGGTGAAAATACTTTCCGAGTTTCTTCGACACGTTCAAACGTTTAAAACAAACGGAGACGGAAGCAAACGTTTAAATCCGTTGTTTTCAAACAACGGGGCGCGCCCAACAATGGGGGGGGGGGGGGGGGGAGGGGAGTTTTTAAGAGGGCGTGAAGCTAAATAAAAACAAGAGAGCTATGCTCAAATATCTGGACACGTAGCGCCACATAATTTTGATGACGTCATGGCAAAAAATAATAATAGCCTACTGGAGAAAATTCCATTTTTACCCACTGAGAATTTTAGCAATTGATTCAGTAATCAAGGAGAAAAGCGATTTCTTCAAAACGTGTCAAAAACAACAAGAACAACATAACAACAGAACGATCGTCCACTATGTGTCCATTAAAAATATTTGTTAGGTTTGATATTGCCCGACTTATTTCGGATATTACATATATTTATTGTTTATAGATTGCAAAGTGCTGTTGCACTTGTATCTTTATTATCCTTATCGTTGAGCCTTACTATCTGTTATTTGTGGCTTATTGTTAGCTAGTTATTTTTGAGGTGGCGCGCGAGACTCTAAAAAGGGGTCGGCTTGAAAAGTTTGAGAACCAATGGTTTAAATACTGTTACGGTATTAATTATTCATTATATCTCAGTCAATGTACTTTAACTTAAATTTATCATCGTGAATTATATATAGTGAATGTCTTTGCTCTTGGCTCCTGAGAAACACCCAGTGGCCCTCCAAGGCCGTCAATGGCCCCAGTTCGACAAACTCCTGTTTTAACACTTACCATAAGAAAACATGAGTAAAACAAAATCGCCGTCAGTGAAGAGATTTTTTAAAGATTTTGCGAATGAGGTATTTGGCGTTGAAAACGTTGCTTGTGCTTCTGATGGAGGGAATTCAGGCTTTTCTGCAAAGTCTATAAAAAGAATAATGTAATAAAGCGATTTAACGAAAGGTTGGATTTAGTGGATGCTTGTTTCAAACCTCGTTCAGAACGAAGGTGTTGGAAAGCCTCATTAAAAACGGTGGTATTGAGAAAAAATGGTACTCCCGTAGTGTGTGTATCAGGTTAGGGTTAGGCCATAATTTTATTCTGATTTTTCTTATTTTAGTTCTATTACGAGTTCAGGGACTGTCTTTTATAGCCATCCTCACATGGAATTCAAACATGTGAGCCCACTCAAGGTAATCAGAGGTGCGATGGCGAGCGTATTCCTGACGCTTAGCACGATGCGCCACATCGCCGTGCCAACCAAGCCAATCTCTGATGAGTCAGGAAAATATATTGAGTGAAAATATACCCCAAACAATAAAAATACTTACAGAGCCGGATCATGATAAACATTACAAAGGAGAAGATTGAAATTGAGATAAACGTCACAATAGCTCTCATCCCTAGTGTTGCACCAAGAAATTCTTTAGTGACCACTAGAGGCGCGGTTAGAAGAGAGAGTCCATTTCCCAACTGAAACAAATTATATAGAGACAGTCTATAGTAAATTCAAGTCTATTGGAAATAAATGATTTTTTTACGAGTTTAATTTTAATCGAAGCCTACAAAGTTCTTTCCATTTTCCTAACTACCGTAAGCTATATAAGTAGTCGTGTTTGCAAAATAGGACAGGGGCGTTTTGAAAATGCAAAAAAGGCAATTTTTTGTATCATACATATAAATTTTGTGACCTGAGACGCTTTTTAAACCCTCAGCACTTTTGAAAATCCTCGGTTTCCGACCCGTTAGCTGTTACGGGTAAATTTGGCAATTGAAAATTTCAGAATAATCCCAGTGGTATTCGTAGTGTTATTACTTATCGATCTTAAGATCGGTAAGTATATTGATAGGTATTTGTCTGTCTGTCTGTCTGTCTGTGTGTCTGTTAGATGCACGAGATATCTCACGAAAGCGAGATTGAATCTGCTCCAGATTTTGCATGTGCATTCATCTTATCTCGGACCAGAAGCCTATTGATTTTGGGCGAATTAGGTCGTATAATTAGCGAGTTATCAATCAATTATTGATATAGTGATCTAGATTTTTGTAAAGCGAGAGAATTTTGAAACCCGCCGAGTGTGTGTGTGCGATGCGCAGTGCGCAAGTTACAAGAGCGGATGAACCGAAACTGCAGTTTCTGTTTTGGGGGATCCCGTAACTATCGATCGATAAGTCTTCGGTTTCCAACCGATATTCTCGTTTTGATATTGGCATATTCCAAATCCCATCATGTTCAAACAATTCATGTTTAACAGAGTGAGAATCTTATCAAGCAATTGAAACTAGGAAAAACGGGGAGTTTCTTGTATAGTGTAAGTTAAAGCAGTTTTGCCCCTAGCATTGGGGTCCCCTGCAACTTCCCTGTGTATCTTATGAGGGGCACAGGCCCCAGGTTGGAAACCGCTGCTTTAAAAGTGAATGGTCTATTTAAATTGTAAAATCCTAGATGAGGTAGTGGATAACGACTGACTTAGATCAGACATTAAACATACAAAATGCCATTTAGCTGCTATAATTTCCGTTACCAAGTCCTCACCTGATAGAAGAACACCAAAGTCCCAGATGCCGTTGAAATTTCATTTGTTGGAAACCATTTTCCAGCTAACAGAGATGGGAGACATAATACGAAAACCTGTCAATAAAGGTGAAGTGTTATCAGATCTCTGATGAGTTTGTGATACAAGGATATTAGCTGATGAATTTTTTATCAATTTCAAAATTATATGCTTTCATTTGAAGGGGTTGAAATGGAGCCAAAGCTTTCAGATATGGGAACATGACTCAGAGAATATGACAGAGTTGGTTGCTGAATATTACCAAGTCTCTATAAAATGTACAGCAACGCCAAATCGTAGTGATGGATGGCCGGCAATAACAATGCATGGTTTTTTGAAAAATGCAGACAGACCTTCATGAATACTGGAAAAAACTTCAAGTTTCCCAATTAAATCCGTTCATCGTGTGGAGGGGCGATATGGAACAGAATTCTCACATGTATCGCGGGAGAGAAAGGGATTTATCATTAGGTGAATATTTAGTTAATTACTCCATACGCATTCTCTTGTATGACGGGGTAAGTCGTAAACGATTGAAAGTTTCGTGTAATTATAATGAAATAACGTGCTGAAACAAGTAACCCGTGAGTTACACATTCCCATTCATTGACGGATAGAGTGCCAAATGGAAGCCCCTCATCAAGAAAACATTCGTGTGAAACGATAAAAGAATCAATGTCAGACAGATACGGAGGCAGACAGACAGAAAGACATAACGACTAGTATGAAAGGTGTCTCTACATAGAAGATCTCTTATTATTGTAATTTACTTGACACCTGCGAGCACCACGTATCCATCTACGCGTATCATATTGAAGGGTAGGGGTCAAAGGTGACATTTATGTGTGTTACATCACAATATAAAATTTACTCACCTGAGCACAGCCGGCGATGAATTCTGAGGTCAAAGCAACGAAGAAGAAGTTTCTGTTTGACGTTGAAATTGCAGTCATTGCTGTTCCAATGAATATTAATGCTGTTGAAATATAACAATTAATAGATCGAATAAATCACTAATCGAATAAATCACTAAGTTTCCCAAAGGCTTGTATTTATTGTGTGTAGCCTAATAGTATTCTGCGGAAGATGCCATTCGAATGTCGTTCGGCCCGTATGGCTATTTCTATTACCAACTATTTATATATCGATGTAATTGTCTATCAGTAATTTTATACGTCGTATGCGTGTTAATGAGTTGACTTATTTTAGTAAATAAAAAAAGGCAATGAAGAATAAAATTGAATGTTATACCTAAATCGAGATATAAATGAACATGAACCCGATCGTAACTAGAACGATCGTCTACAACAAGGTTCGCAACATACGGCCCGCGAGCCGGATCAAAGTTGATGCCAAGTAAAAGGGTTCAATGGCGCCGAAAATATTCAAATGGATAAATCTATATTCCATTCGAGAGATGTATCAATGCTTGATTTTTATTTAAAAAGTATCATCCGTTTGGTTTTCAATTTTCTAAAAATATTTGCGGCCCGCCAATGACTTGCAACCCTTAATTTTGGCCCGCGAACGACGAAAAGTTGCCGACCGACCCCTGGTATACAGCAACAATCATTAGGTCAATTGCTCACTCCAGGCTTCACTGACTGAAATGACCCTTCAGATCAGTGATTTTCAAACTTTTTGGCTCACTCACGAAACAAAGTTGTTTAAGATATTTTTTAAGCTTAAGGTTGTAGCATTTTGAAAACCACTGCCATAAACGTGAAACGTTGAAAATAATATTCCCAAAAGGGTACTCCGTAAGTATGCGCACTAAGATGTCTCACAATCTGAACCCTAACCTGGTACACAACGTGAGTTCAGGTTGTGCGCCATCCAGGTGCGCATTCTTCAGGAGGTCCTACAAAAGTACTTACTCGCGGCACATTGTACAGTGAATCTCAAGCCATATCTCATTATCAACCAAATTACAGGAAAACCAAAAGCAATGAACGATATATAATATGCTTGTGTTAGAAGATCTCCTAGAACGTATGAAACCTGCAATAATGAGAGTGGGATGCTGAAATACATGTATACGAAAGTCATATGGAAGTGTGCACATGAAGTATAAAAAACAGAAAATATTGGGTCCCGTGGAACTGCTAAGAAATTTGAAAAATATTAAAACTAAAAGTAATAGAATTCAAACGACTTCTTCCATCTGTGAGAACTGAAACAGCATCTGTTAACGAAAATGGGGGGATATTAATCGGGGGATGTGAAAAATCACTTTCTTTTTCACCAGGGCTGTGGGCCGGAGAAAATGTGTGGTCTGGCCTTCGGCCTAGAAGGTACCATTTGTACACAGTATCCTATAGGTATACTATATAGACTATGGAGTACAGACCAACACGATATAGTGCCGGGGTAGACAAATTGCGGCCATCGAACGAACAAAAAGAGCTCACAATAGGCTGTTGCACGGTGTTTGTTTTATAGTAATTAGTCGAAGTCGCAGGTACGTCAAAATACGTTGAAATTTTATGGTTTTACAGGCGAAATTAATATTGTCCGGACGCTACCGAAAATGTGTGTATTAGGTCCAGTGTTACATGAAGTTTGCCGACTACTGGCTTAGTACATGTATCCGTTTCTCTTTGGATCGGGCGTCTTCTGGGCATCTAGGTTGTTTCGACTCACTTTGACGTAAACTTCTTTCAATAATCAATGTATGATTACCTATCGATCTTAAGATCGGTAAGTATGTTGATAGGTATTTGTCTGTTTGTGTGTTTGTCTGTTAGATACACGCGATATCTCACGAAAGCGAGGATGAATCCGCTCCAAATTTTGGACATGCAATCATCATATTTCGTATCAGAAGCCTATTGATTTTGGATGAATTATGTCGTATGATTAGCGAGGTATTAATTTATTAGTGATGGGACACAAGGTGTCACTATGGAGTAAGAGCGCTGTTTGGGGGGTTCCCTAACTTTCGATCGATAAGTCTTCGGTCTCTGACCTATATTCTCGTTTATCTATTGCTGTTAGATTTGGACCTAAATCACGTGTGTCGCTGCTTGATAACCAGCAATGATGTCTTGCGCATTCCTTTACTCCAAAGTGCCGTTTTACTTCATTACTTATCGATCTTAAGATCGGTAAGTATATTGATAGGTATTTGTCTGTATGTCTGTGTGTGTGTCTGTTAGATGAACGCGATATCTCGCGAACGCGTGGTTGAATCTGCTCCAAATTTTGCATGTGCATGCATCTTACCTCGGAGCCTATAGATTTTGGGTTGATTATGTCGTATAATTAGCGAGTTATTAACTAATTACCGATCTAAGATCGATAAGTCTTCGGTCTCCGATTGATATTCTCGTTTTTGTATTGTTCATTTATACAGTGTATTTCAGTATGGTGGAAAAATAAATTACTGTTACGGTATTCCTGAAGTATGCGCATCAAGATGTCGCACAACCTGAACCCTAACCTGGTACACGACCGAGTTCAGGTTGTGCGCCATCTTGGTGCGCATACTTCAGGAGGTCCCCTAATTCTATTCTCATATAACGCACATCAGGACAGGTTGGATTTTTTCCGCGTGTAAAATAAATTCCTCTGCTTTTATGTTTACTAATAGAAGTTGAGACAAAGAAACACACATACGCGCGCGCGCAAGCACACACATGCACACTTGGTATTGGCGTCGGCGGTCGAACTCGGAGAACGCTTTTTAATTTATCGACAACAAAAAATTGGAAACATATTATATATATACAACCGAAGAAAGTCTTGGAATACTAACTTCAAAGAATGCTACGGCGGTTATTTGAAATAGAACAACGCATTTTACAACAAGACTGCCTTGAAATATTTTAATTTAACGACAACAAGAAAGAAAACATATTATTATAGATGGAGCTCCAACAAAATTCATAAAATTTTGAACTTACTTCAAAGAATGCCACGGCGGTCGACTCAAATCCAGCGAATTGTAGATTCTGAATTCCATTTATAAGTCCAATAGCTGAGCCCATGAATAACATAAACCATCTCGAAGAAGAATTGCGGACAATTCTAAAGAGAAGCAATTTTTCCACGGGATTTACTTTTATATCTCACACGGACCTCCTGAAGTATGTGCATCAAGATGGCGCACAGCCTGAACTCAGGTTGTGTACCAAGTAAGGTTTCAGGTTGTTCGACATCTTGGTGCGCATACTTCAGGAGTACCTCTCACACACGCACGTCCACTAATGAGGAGATAATTCAAATGAAAATTGGCGCCATATGGGCATCCCTATTGCAACAATTTGTGAAATCATGCATACACTGGCGAATGCATCTTTTAAAGTACCTCTGATATTTTTTAGTGGAAATGTTGTTCCAAAATAAACAAAGTACCTAGGGAATAGATTAGCTGAAATTCGAAAGCAGTTAGTGATAAACATTGAATAGCACGTGGTTCACGTCATCGCTGGTCGGTTACGGCCCCCTCTATCATCAAGTTCTTGCTTTCGAAAACGAATAACTGGCTAACTGGTCCCATACCCGACATGGACTGCTGGTAACCGGACGAGAGGCCGTGGTTCGCCACTGTTTTATCGGCTTTTCTACCCCCGGGATAAATATGTAAATCCTATCCTAATTCGGTACTCTTGGAGTATGCGCATCAAGATGTCGCACAGCCTGAACCCTAACCTGGTACACAACCTGAGTTCAGATTGTGCGCCATCTTGGTACGCATACTTTAAGAGGTCCCCTAATTCTATTCTTAGATAACGCACATCGGGACAGGTTGCATTTTTTCCGCGTGTAAAAAAAATTCTGATTCTGTCAAAACCCACTCACGTGTTTGTTTTATTATTCAGAAGTCTATCTTGCTCTTTTGTTTCTTCTACAAATATTAATCCATCGCTTTCCGTTGATGACATCATTGTGATGACGTAATGAGTAGTTGCGTAATCCTAATTACCTAGAACGTAAAGATAATCATTACCTAATCAAACCTATTATCTAAATAGGAAACAAACAGGTGGATGATTTAATGGAAAAGGGAGTTTTCAATATAACGTCGTGATTAAAAAATCATTTGCTCAAAGGTTATTACGAAGCACTTAAATTGATTTTCTGATTTGATAGGTTCAAACTATTAAGGGAAAATACGGGGGTGATCATACACCTATGGAGCAGGTCATTCAAATTGCTATATCAATCCCTTTTCCTAGACTGATGTCTATATTACAGATCAATAGTAGTCCACAAAAAATGCCATTCTAAAGGTGACCATATATCCATTCTACCCATTCCTAATTCTAACCTACTGTTATATGGGCAGCCCGATGGCCTTTTACGCAGGAGGTAACTCATATGCCTATTGTGGACTATATACCCACTAATCCCCATCCTAATCGGATGTCTACATGGCAACTCTATGCGCCCTCTACACAGAAGCTCTGTAAAACTATATACCCATCCATATTCTAGCCCTGCTGTCTGTATGGCAGTCCAATATATATTCTAATTGCCTCGGGGAACCTATATCAATGCCCGTTTTGTACAGCAGCTCAACAACTCTCTACGGAGAAGGCCATTCTAATTGAGATTGGCGTATATATCGATCCCAATTAACAACATACTGATTACATAGAATAATTTCCACGCATGGGGGCGTTTGATGTCAAATCGGAGAGCATATCCAACCTTCTTCCTAACTTGATGTCTCAATAAGTCTACTATTCTTCTACAAACCGAGTACATAAAATAGGTGATTGGTATCATATATCAAGGGTTCTCTACTTTTGGTGTTACGGTGCCCGTGAAGAAGGTCCACAACCTGAACTCAGGTTGTGTACCAGGTTAGAGTTCAGGTCATGCAACATCCCGGTGCGCATACTTCAGGAGTACCCAAACATTGTTATTTACCGAATGAAGTCCCTGAGTAAACTAAAATCCCTCTATTCAATGATTCGGATGTATTTTCTGCTCTGTATATAAAAAAAATTCAGTATTTTAATAAGTGAACGAATAGCTTGCGGAGCATCTAGGTTTCTCTCACAGTTACATACATATAGGCCCCCCGAGGCAAGTAGGTCACTTTGCTCCAAGCATACGTTCTCTAAAATCCATTTCTTTGCCTCTTCCTTTGTGATTCCAGATTTCCAGTAACCAATTGATTGTTTATTGATATTTAGATCAAATTTGAAATAACAAAACAAGACTGTGTTTTTCGTTGTTGCGACATCGAATCCCTGTCTTTCTATTTATTTATTTTTATTACAACTACAATACTTTCAATGAGCCCATAACAAACGATTTAAACTGTATTTCTGCCAAGTGACAAGTTGTTCCTTTATAATCATGCGCTATTAATATTAAACAAATCAATTTATATTCAAAAATGCGGATCTCATTTCAATACTAATTCTAACGGTCAGTTCATTTTCATAACTCAGAGTTTCCCTAACTTTTTGGGCCGCGAACCCCTGTCTGTTAATCTTATTTTTGACGAACCACCAAGTCGCGACCTGTATTTTGTTATCATATTGGTAAGAGCTGAAATTGCTGCCTATATCATGTATGACTTTGCAAACGCGATAAAATTTTGATTTTCTTGCCTGACAGCAATTGATACCGATATTCGTCCGCAACGCTCAACCAAAAAGACGCATTGGAATCAATCATTAAAGATCGATTAGATTCACTTCACACAAACTTTTCCTAAATTAAATTTTGTAAAATTCCGCGACCCCAAGACATGCTCAAATACTATACGGCATGTAATATTTTTATATAAAACAATTATTTTTACATATTATTTATATTCCCCCAGAAATTACCCGAAAGTGAAGAGGAACCGCTTGTTTGCACTCAGCGAGTTTTTGAAATGGTGGTGGGACTTTAATTAGCAAAATGAATGCTGCCAAGTATTTACGAATTGATACATATTTCCCATATATACAATTGCTATTGAGCAACACTTCAATACTAAATAAAAATATAAAATTTACTACAAAATTAAAAATAGTAACTTTCAGTTTTCTTTCTGAAAAAAACGAGGGGGCTCCCGAAGTATGCGAACCAAGATGGCGGACATCGGAATGTAATATGTGTACTAGGTTAGGGTTAGGCCATAATTTTAGGTATAAATACTACGGGAGGCTCTTGGCTAGTCTTCGAACTGATAATAGGACTAAAATGAGGAAAATTGGAAAAAAATTATCGCCTAACCCTAACTAACCTGTTACCCATGTTACGTTCCGATGTCCGCCATCTTGGTTCGCATACTTCGGGATCACCAAAACGAGCGACCTAAGAAAATTTACAGGCTATACATACCCAGTCTTTGGTCGCGAATCATAGGTTGGGAAACACTGCACTATAGACCTACCGTGTCCACGAGGATAATACTTTTAAATAGGAATTACAACACAAGAAAATAAACATTACTAGATCTTCATGTCCAATACTATTTGTTTAACCCACACTAATCCTGAATAAACTTTGATTGATCGCGTTGTTACTGTGAACACAAATGAGTTTTGTGCAAATCACACATATCGTACGTACACACATGTATGTATTTGTACCTAATTTCTCATCGATCTTTAGATCGGTAAGTATGTTGAGGTATTTGTCTGTTGGTCTGTCTGTCTGTTAGATGCACGCGATATCTCAACCTGCTAAAACGCTTAAAAACAGTGAAAAACCGTCTAAAAACAACAAAAACCCTGCTAAAACGCTTAAAAACAGTGAAAACCCGTCTAAAAACACCAGAAACCCTGCTAAAACGCCTAAAAACAGTGAAAACCCATCTAAAAACACCAGAAACCCCGCTAAAACGCTCAAAAACAGTGAAAAATCGTCTAAAAACCCCCAAAACCTTGCTAAAACGCTTAAAAACAGTGAAAAACCGTCTAAAAACACAAGAAACCCTGCTAAAACGCTTAAAAACAGTGAAAACCCGTATATAAACACTAGAAACCTTGCTAAAACGCTTAAAAACAGTGAAAAAACCGTCTAAAAATACTAGGAACCCTGCAAGCTGGGACTCGGAACTAATTCATATGTTCAATACGATCATTCTGATTACGTTTTCTATGCTAACTTTAATTCTGCACGGATACACCCAATAAACAGGATACATCAATTTGTAATTTTTTCTGCTAAACTGAGGGAAATTAATTCAACACTTCAACTTCTGTTTGTGTACTCCAGTAGGTTAGGCCATAATTTCATTAGGCCAGAATTCTTTGCACAAAAATTTTGTTTTTTGGCCACCTTGTAATACGTACTAAACATAACAAGAAAGTAAAGTAGTAAAGCTTTTTCTGATGATAATTCTTTTTCTAATAAAGTCTAATGCTCTTTGTTTGACCCGCGCTTATCATGTAAACTTTGATTGATCGAGTTGTTACTGACAACACAAATGAGTTTTATGAAAATCATACACGTCACCTTTATGTATTTCTGTTTCGTCAACGATAATATTTGTGAATCAGGCATTTTGTTTTTATTTAATAATTTAAAGTTTACAAAATCACTAAGCTTTCTGCGAAAAAAATTAATCATTAAAAAGTCAGTAATAGTAAATTGATATTTTGTATACACACTTAGCGTAATCGCTTTGACAGTGATATAATTTCGTTGAAAATACAAACTGTATGAAATAAAAACTTAGATCATAGACAGAATGATACAGTCCTTATGGTGCCATGGTACCCGGTTAAAATATATATATATATATATCAGAGTGGTCCAAGGTTGTCGGCTCCGCGGGCACAAAATTATTTTTGCATTGTTCGCGGGCCACAATAGTGCCAAGAATAGGTAAACAGTGCAATACAAAACAAACATTTTTATTGTGCAAACACATAGTTATCATGCATAGCCATTCTAGGCTAATAGAATCCGCATTCGATTTTTAGTTTTTTTTTGATGCCTATACTGTTAGCATATATTCCCGACCAACAAGTTAGAAAGCCAGATAACAATTTAGACTGCCAGGCACATCATTCAACTTCGCTGGTTTCCCCAGCTAGCCATAACACTATTTAATTCAGTGAAATTAGTGATGACAATATGTCAAAAGATTTTTCTGATCAATGTTATGACGAAACAACACGAAATGCGATTTTTTGATTGCTCTCCGAAAGTGACGCGGGCCACAGATAATGAAGCGGCGGGCCACATGTGGCCCGCGGTCCTGGGTTTGGACCACCCTGATATATTAAGAAATTGCTCCAATCAATATCAAGTGCAAATTAGGTTATCTCTAAGAAATAACTGTAATTCCAATAAAATATAAGCGGTTTAAAAAGAAAACTTAGCTCATAGACGGAATGTGTGTTATATATGGGGAAATGGTACCCGTTTAATATGTATATATTTTTCTATAAGAAAGTTGCACAAAGCAAATTTACGCGCAAAGAACGTGATCTCTAGGAAATTACGGGAATTTTCAAAGAAGGGGGGGGGGGGGGGATTTCTAATTGGCAAGTTAGACGGTAACAGCCAACCGGTCTGTTTTCAAGCCTCTCGACGTGCCTAAAAGAAGTATCCTATTAATTTCAGTTTTTCTTCATTAATTTAAGAAATCGACACGCACTGGATGATTCGAAACATCACACACAGTGATTTTCAAACTTTTTAAGCCACGCCCTCTTGAATTTGTCAAGTCTCGCGGCCAACCTCAAAAATAACTATCTAACAATAAGCTATGATAAACATGCATGAAAAAAAACTAACAGCATGAAGTTGAACTCTCAAACATACTTCACGTTGATATTAAAGATACAAAGACAACAGCTCTCTACAATCTCTGAACAATAAAGAAATGTAAATATCCAAAATAAGGCGGGCAAGATCAAATCTGAAAAATATTTTTATCTTTAAACCCACCCACGTATAGTTGAACCCATACATTTGCACCCGTATATCCGCGGATTCAATCTATATGCGGGTGCTAAAATCCATGGGTTAGGGTTAGTATGGGTTCTAATATCCGTAAAACAAAAATTTCATAGGTGCAATAGCATACAGGTGCAATTTGTCGTGGGTTCAAATGTACGTGGGTCCAAATGTAATGGGACCGTCTACGCCAGGGGTGGGCAACATACGGCCCGCGGGCCGAGTGTCGAGCATTTAACAAAGATTGGATACCAAAGTATTTTTTGTAATAATCCGGCCCGCCGAGAACTTCATTTTCCCACATCCGGCCCGCCGACTAGAAAAGTTGCCCACCCCTGGTCTACGCCCTCCGTTTGAAAACCACTGATCACACATATACAGTATAACGATCGATAACCAACGTTAACTCAGCATTATCGTCCCGTCAGGGCTAGATTGAGACTTCAATGGTCAGTTAACTAGCTCTGAAAATTCTTTCTCTCCGTGAAAATAAACAATACGACATCCTCATGACTATTGTGATTGATTGGGAATAATGTTATCAACTAAGTCTCCGAAACTGCCGAGACCGAAGGTGGCTATTATCTACCTACATACACAATAGAAAAGATGAACGCAGACGTAATCACTGATCACGTGTCACATTGAATGAAATTATAAACAGACGTACTGACTAAAATTAAATAAAATTTTGAAGTGAGTATACTTTGAAAAATACTTTCGAACGACCCATGTATACCGTCCAGGTTCCAGACCTGATGACGTCCAATACTGTATAACAAGTACTATATTTTATACGAAATAGGATTTATCACATTGGAGCGGAAAGCCGATAATACGACTTTATTACATATGTCGTACCACGCCTTTCGAATACTTGAAATGTATGCTATTATAAATTTCAACATCGGCTAGTATCTCGCTATTGACCGCCTCGACATTTCTGATCTATATCCTCTTATATTAGTTTGAGTAAAATTAGCAGAAGCATTAAATGAAATGAGATAAACAGTAAAGGGTGATGCAATAACTTAACATAGCTCATCTTAAACTAACCCAAGCATATTCATATAGTCATGCCCCCCCTCAAAAAAAAAATTTTAAACATTTTTTTAAATGCAATTTTGCGACATTCGCAGTAAGACATAAATTCACAGCCTTTTCCCACACCATTTTCTCCACTCTTGAACGATTTACTAAAAACCGGAAGTTTTCTGACTTGCCATCAATAATCCTTTCATCAAATGAGATAGACGAAAATGTGCGCTTATAAGCGCATAACTCCGGCAACAAAGTACGATTCTTTGAGATATTTTTACATACCAGTGCTTTACCTGCTTTTGCTCGGAGAAAAAGGCACGAGTGAGCGGCGAATTACGTCATTACGTCAAAAAATAATTGGCTGGCTAAGCTCTTAATTACCCAAGCTAAAGGGAATTGAAGAAAATTAGTATTGGAGTAATAGATATGGGGATCGTACCCAACTTTATGTCCCTGCTCAATCTTGATGTATAATACATCTTGACCTAACCAACACAGTGAAATCCATGGTGAATATACTGTTTTTTTTAACTGCGCCGTTTCCGTAAATGATAGAAAATGTTGTAACACAATTCCTGTGTGACGACAATACAAAACAATATGGCGCAAGACAGATCAAAACAATACAACCCCCAAGAATAAGAATTCCTAATGAAAAGACTACGTAAGCCATGACTATGAATGCATAATTGTGTCACTACTCACGCCGATGTCAAAATCAAAGTAAATCCTAGAATTTAGAAGTGATTCTATTCGAGTGTCCGAACCTTAGCGTTGACATTTTTACATTATGTTGGTGTGACGATGTTAATTGTCGCACGAAATTTCCATTAATTACCTAAGTGTCAGATAAAAATAATTTATCTTCAAAACCTCACATTGACCATTATTTTCATTGTTAAACTGTATATTATATACAATCAACATATATAACAAAAGTGTTTCGGCATGATTGAAAATACATAAACCACACGATCCGTTCATGATAAGTCTGACTTGAGAATACGAAAAACACACGTTTTTGTTCCATTCGATTTCGGATGTTCGTTCCAATTCATAACCATATTCACTACGATGCCAGTAAACAATATAGCAATCGCAGACAATCTGAAGAGAACTATATTGAGACAGCTCATTTAACCGCGTGTTTTACACTTTGAGTTTTTTAGCATCAACAAATGGATCGGTGGTGTGGCGCATCGTGCTGAGACTTGAGAGTTAGGAATACGCTCGCCACCGCATCTCTGATTACCCTGGCGTGGGTTGACATCTCACGCGGGTCCAATTATATGCGAGAAAATTGCTGGACTTCTTGCCATTGTGGGCCGGTTCATAATCTTTTCACAACATGGCCTTCGCCACTATCAAGTTTATGCATCTGAAACAAATAACTAATCCCACACTCGACATGAACTGGTAACCGGACGAGAGGCTGTGGTTCGCCATATGACTAAGTCTGGATAAACATGTAAATTCTGTTCTATCCTATTCTAAATCATTCGCGAACTCTGTGTTCTCATAGCCTTTAATTATATGCCACAAACTGACACCTGCATGTATTGTAGAACGCGTATTATAATGCGTAGAAGCAGAAAAGCATCTGTACATCGAATCTAATAACGTTACGCCAGCACCTGTCTATCTCCGGCCGGTACGCGGAATCTGCAACGAGATCATCCCCTTACGCAAAAAACTTCGATGCACAGTAGTAGTTCTGAATATCACATTGTTAATTGCCCTGATTAAATGTATAGTACGTAGTTCCGGCGTTAACAACATTTCCTACACTTAATCTCCTACAAATACGCAATCAACAATTTGCCGTTCTTGTTACAACACTATTAAACAATACATTTCAGATATAATGCTCCGTGTTCAGATCCTGAAACGCCAAAAACCTATGCGGCCACAGTAGGCATTTATAGGTCACCGTATTCTCAAACTTTTTAAGCCACGCCTCTTTTTGAAATCTTCAAGGGTTGCGTCCCATCTCAAAAATAACTGGCTAACAAAAACCTACAAATAACAGATAGTGAGGCGAAAGTATGTTTTATTCAAAAACACGGTGAAAATACGTGGGTGGATTTAATGACATAAATGTAAGTGGGGCGAGCAAGATCAAATCTAACAATCTGTTTTATTTTAAATAAGCTTCACGCCCCCTCAAAAATTGTCTACGCTTTCTTGTGGGACGCGCCTCACCGTTTGAGAACCCTGTAAACGTATAAGGCTCGTGACGTAAACGTATAAGGCTCGTGAAAAAAGATACTTTAATTGTGATTTTGTATTTAGGATAGAAGATAACAAAATGTGAAACAACGAATGAATTGTTTATTTTTGGCGATGTGTCGTATCGTACTATGCCAGTGGTTTCTAAACTTTTTCATATCGTTACCCCTAAATCGAATTACCAAAATCTCAATTACCCCTTCCATGAAATTACAGTATTCAAATCGTTATCCCTTTTTCTTTGACAAAAATGGCAATAATACTAACACCTATTGCATCATCCGATCCGACTTGAAGATGCTAAACTTGCGCCAACCCAGCGATTTAGCCTACAATCTGAAAGGCGAAGTATTGTTATTATGTCCCCATCTGTCTAGATGCGATCATTGCTTGCCCATCTTTTCAACAGACAGTCAAAAATACGGAAATTACAAAAAAAATTATCAAAACAGTGAACGTCTGGATTACACCCTAAAAAATGACAAATTACCCCCAGTTTGGGAATTACTGTACTATGCGTTAGGAATACGCTTACCACATTGCCTCTGATTATCACGTGTGGGTGCGCAGAAATAATATGTGCAAGAGGATTGCTTGACTCTTCGTCGCAGTTTGGAGGTCCACGAAACCGCTGGTCAGTGACGGCTTCTTTCCCCACCAAGTCAATGCATCTGAAAACAAATTAAATAGCAAACTAATCTCATAATCCCGACATAAACTGGCAACTGCAGGAGCCGTGGTTCGCCCTATGATTTGGCCGTCTTATCGACTTTCCTTTCAATCTGGATAAATATGTAAAGCCTATTCTATCCTTTTTGGCTATCATCAATCTAGACTCGGCTCAACACAGTTCCTTTTGCACGGGCCTCCGAGTTATCTTAGATCGGCCCTGCCTATATTTCAGCCTTTTCAATCACACTATTGACGCTCGGACGAAAATCAAGACTAAATCTGAATGTTGACTGTTTACTGCTAGACTGATTTCAAATTAATGACTAATTACGAGCTAACGTTTGTTTTTATTTTGATTTAAATTAACCGATTCACTAAAATGATGTGATTAACTGTATATTCTTGAAAATAAGAGATCATAGAACGAGAAATTCATGCTCCTTTAAATCAAGCGGAACGACCTTTGACTGCCGCGAACCTTCCGAGCGCTGCGTATTGAGATAATAAAATACATTTACATACAAATGTATAGCTAAATTAATCATTTTTCTTGCATAACGTTTCCTGAAACTTGAGATTCAAACAATCATATTATACCGTTAATGATTTGTTTCACACGTGAATGACTTCCGTTGTGAATAACGGCAATCAAGATGGCAAGAAAGTTTATCGTTACTCAGCGTTGTTAACGATTTAGAATGAAATATATAAATCCAAGGTGAATAATGTAGATGAAAGTGATGGTAGCGCTTATCTATCTACCTTCAATTTTAATTTACCTAGCCTTAAATTTGTGACAGTTTCGAGACTCAGTGCTCTTTCGGCATGCTTTTACAAAAATCAATTCTAATTAATAATTATTGTCAATCTAAACCTCCAATTTTTTATACATCGATGCGTTACATTCTGAATATTTTGCGAAAATATGGTTTCATTATCAAATTAACCCACCAAGTCTGTAAGACCCTCAGAAGATTCCAGATGATGCGAAGCCTACAATTGGTTGAGTAGATTGAGGATGTTCGTAAAATCCATTCCCGTCACACTATATTGCTTCATCGCTTCTGTTCTAATTTGGTTGATATATTAAACTAACGTCTATTGACAGTTTAAAGCGAAAAATGCCGTAATTATTTCAATAAAATTAATAATGAGAATATTGAAATGCCAGCTAGTCGATTACGGCTTCCTCCACAATCAAGTTCATGAATCCGAAAACAAATAACTGGCTAACCAATCCCTACCCGACTTGGACTGGGAACCGAACGAGAGGCATCGGTTCGCCACAAGTCGTCTTATCAGCTTTTCATAGTTGTAGTACCGGTTTAATCGGTAAGTATGTTGATAGGTATTTGTATGTCTGTTTGTCTGTTAGATGCACGCGATATCTCACGAAAGCGAGATTGAATCTGCTTCAAATTTTGCCTGTGCATTTATCTTATCTCGGACCAGAAGCCTATTGATTTTGGGCGAATTATGTCGTTTAATTAGCGAGTTATTAATTAATTAGTGATGGGACACAAGGTGTCACTATGGAGTAAGAGCGCTGTTTTGCGGGATCCCCTAACTTTCGATCGATAAGTCTTCAGTCTCTGACCGATATTCTCGTTTATCTATATTGTCAAATTTTACGACTGGATCGCTCATGCTGGTCATGACGAATATATTTTATCATCACTCTTGGTCTTGCCCGATCGGTTAGTAAACAAACTAGTGTGTGGAATATAATGAGTGTCATATTAATATAAATGATTTTGTGGTCTATGATAAAATGAGCATTTTATTGCTACCCATTGCTTGGAACAACATGAGTGAAAAAATATTTTCCACTGGAAAGAAGATAAATGTCACTAATGCTGGTTTGAAATACTTGACGCATAGACAGTGCTGGATTAATTATTAGCAAAATAAGCACATGCTTATGGCACCAGGGAAAAGGGGACAGCACAGAAATTTCCATAGACGACCTCCAATAGAATCACAAGAAATGCATATATTTTAGTAAAATATAAAACCGATTAGCCATAGCCTACCGACTTTACATTGATTATCTTATATTTCACCACAAACCGGGGAAAGATGGCTATGGACTAGACGTAGTTTCAGAATGAATAGAATCGTGCATCGCACGAGCAGTTCTATCTTTAGTGTCAACGGTAGTTTTACTCGTCGTAGGGCTCTCAAGCCAAATTTATCGTGTTTTTGTTTTATTTCCAGTGTGTATGAGATATCGTTTCAAACTGTAAAGAGCATATCGCCGCGCTAATTTCAACATTTTTTTCTGAGATGTTTCATAATTTTGGAAACAGTGAACCAGAGACATGACGGTCAGTTAGCACAAGACATAGAGAGTATCAAATTGATGAACCGTCTTTCAGTATTAGTATTCCTCTATTGACAATCAGGAATTTGCTTTGCAGATTCACTCCTTTAATTAAACACAATAATCCAAGATGAACGCATTCCATTTAGGCATGTATACCAGGGTTGTCCAAGGTTGTTGGCGTCGGGGGCACAATATTAATTTTGTATTGTTCGCGAGCCACATTAGTCCCAAGTATTTGATCAATATTTATCAACAATCAATGTTTTCGTATCAACAATCAGGGACGTAGACAGGTGATTGTTTTGGGGGTCGGAAATGTTTAACTTTTAAAATGTAAAAAAAGCATCTTTCTGTGTCATACATGCAATTTCACGTAGCTTGAAACGTTTTGTAGACCCTCAAGAGTTAAGACTTATGAAAACACACGTGTTCGGCATTCGGCCGGACCCTGCCAGATGGCTCGATTTCTTTGAAAATTTTTCCCTTCAAAAATCTCTGGCTATGCCCCTGTTAACAATTATGTTAATCGTTGAAACACTCTAACTCAGGGGTGTGCAACCTTTTTTATTGGCGGGCCAAATACAAGTAACTGGGTGAAGCCCGGGCCGCACCTTTATTTAATTTAGGCTTTCTGGTAGTTGCAAGCACAAAAATTGCCTATATTTGCTATTGATCGTACGGCATTATTAGGGTTTCCTGCACATATAGTAAATTTAAAACGCATAAACTTCTGAAGAAACTGCTATTTAAATTTTTTGTCACACCGACTTCAAACGAATGCAGTGAGAAACACGTTTTTGTGATATAAATCGTGTATTTTGCAACAGAATTTTGCTAACTTGTTTTGCTAATATGACTGGTATGGACTTTGCTGCTCGTTTTGCGGGTACACCATTCGAAAGTGTTATTTCTCCGCGGGCGCACAACTTCTTCTTGCGGGCCGGCAGTTTGCACACCCCTGCTCTAACTGACATCCAATGTTTTGTCTCACAACCTGTTCCTTGTATAAGATTTCGGACTCTTTAGTAACAGAAAAGTGCTTTCATAAATGAAACGCTCCCGACATCGATAACATGCCGTTTTAGATTATATTCGTTTGGCATCGACACAATTTGCAGCAGACTCATCAAGCATTGAGATTTTGTTTTTCTCAAGCAAGTACTTTTTCCCCCATATCGAGTTAAAATTCTGTTTGAATTGGTCGGCTTTCCTTGGACTATTGCGATATTGATATTCCCGAAAAAACAGATCAATTTGTGGAAGTTTTAAGTCAGACAAAGGTTCCGAAATCGCTTAACTGACTTTTAAGTCTGTTCAGGGTGGCCAAGAACACTATTAAATTATCCTATCGAAATCACTTTTGTCCACTGACTGTCTCGGCTATTCCTGTCACGAGTAAATTCAACGATATTAGTGATACAAAAATTTTCACGGTTATTTTCATGATGAAACAATTTTTAAAATGCTTTTTTTCGATAACCACCCATTGTTACCTATATCAGCAAATGTGACGTGGGCCACAGATAATGATACAGCGGGCCACATGCGGCTCGCGGGCCTTGGTTTGGACTGCCCTTAATTGTATACACTTCGCTTCGAATCAACGCAGTATGTTTAATGTAATCTTCTAAGGCAATTAGCCTCGCCGTGGCTACCAGTTGATTAAGTAAGATTCTGATCCAGACGATCTTCGTCAGTGGCGCAGGGGAAGCTCAGGCACATAGGCAAACATCAGACCAGGTATCAGGGTTGGTTCGAACCCCACAGGGTAGATTAAGTTGTGTGGAAAAGACAGGTGGTCGAGGAAAGAAAGACAAAGAGCAAGCAAGAGTAGAGACAGGCAGTGAGAGCAAAGTTGGACAGGGAATAGAAACCAGCCGCACCGCACGCCATCAAAAAAATGATGCCAGATAAAGTACAGTCAAGCAAATAAAGATAGTAGAATGAACGAAATAGCAACCAGCGAGGCCAGGGCGGGAGCAGCAACGAGGAATGAACCAGATAGAAAAAAATAAAGAGATGAGTGAAAAAGAAAATACAAGTCGGTAACCAATAATATGAAAAGCGTAATTTAAAATCAGCGAGGTCCGTAAAGACGAGCAAGTTAAAATGAGAAATGAAGCAGATAAGTGCGCTTACCTTTTTTACGAAGCTTCTACTCTACCAGATCGGCTACATCAGGTTCACTCCATTTCTAGGGTTACCATATTTTTGTGACTTCGAAGCGGGACGGGACGCTTCAAAAGACAACGGCCCCTTAGCTGTGATTTTGTAACTTTCCATTTTCCGATTTTGCTACATAGGCCTACATTCCTACATTTAAAGCTGTCTTTATTGACCATATTGTTATCGAAATTTCATGCGCATATTCTCTGTCCAAATATCGGGTTCAGTTCGAAAAAAAATAAAGGAATTGACGTTAACGATACCGGTACAAATAATTCGAATTTAGACTAATTATTAGTATTGGTTTTACATGCGATACATCTGCTATCAATGGGAATCAGTGGAAAACAAACGCATCCACCTCCAGTAAGTATGGTTAGCCTATCCATTTCCCAAGGTACTCCTCGAGCAGAACCCAGAAATCCATTAAATATATAGGTGTGAAACTGTGGAACGCTTTACCTAATACCATATAATAGTTTGTTTGTAATTCTCATTAAATAAACTCTATCAATTTTTCGTAAGAGTTTCCAAAATTGCATTTTTGCCTTATTTTGCTTTTAGTTGCATATTCGTCGCATTTTTATTAGTTGTTAGTAATTATTCCGAGATAGTTACATTTTCTGTTTTACTGTGTCATAATCTCAAATATTTCGAATGTCTATGTATTTGTATCAGTTGTGACTTATTCCTAGGATATATTCTTTTTATCCCTCATTCAATTATGTTTATTCTGACCTGTAATAGCGCTGTAGGTGTCGCTGCTTGAAGACCTTCTTAGGTTCCTCGCGACTCCGGTCACGCAAAAAAACATAATTAGTACTGTAATTTATTCATTGTGTCATTTTTTGTTTGAAGTTGTTTTTTGTGATGACAAAATAAACGATTGATTGATTGCTACCGGTGCAGCAAAGAGACTGAAGGGTGAGCAGCGAGTGAGGGCCAGAATGAAAAATTTCAGAAACAAATCCGTAAGCATGAAACTGAAAGTGGAAAGAGGTAGCAAGTGAGGGGAATTGAGAATGAAATTAGGAATGCAGCAGCAACCAACCAAATTTTACGATCAAAACTTTTCGTTTTTTTCGTTACTCCAGACGTTTTTTTTTGCTTGTCCGAACGACAACCACGAGCGAAGCCTGCGAAGGCACTACCCACATGTGACTACGGTCATATAAAATGAATAAGTCACCGAGTCCAAAATTTGCATTTTGTGTGAAGCATGTCGGAAACTATATTTTTCTGCGAATTTGTGCAACAATTTCGTAACTGTTGAATACCGCTCAAACCTCCTTAATTTGATACATAGAGAAGTTTTAATGGGGGGCAAAATCATGGTATAAACTGCGTTTTATTATGTGCAAGATATTTTATTTACAAATGTAAATTAACTCGTTTTCCTAAATAATGATAAATTAAAAGAATGATTTTTTTCCCAAATTGAATAGAGAACTTGCATGGGTCACGTGACTTTGTTTACTGGACGGCAAAAAAACAAAAACGTCTATTTGGCTCCTGTCAGTTGCAAGTCGGATTATACCTTTTCGTTTTGTTTGGCTGTTGAAAATGGTTATTTCGTATTTTTCCGTTGGCTGTACGTATAGTATAGAGAGTATAGACAACGAAATGGATCTCCAGTCATATTCCACTGTTTTCAAAAGATCCGGAACGTCGCGCAATGTGGAAATCATCTATATTGATTGGCAGGACTGCTTGGTGTCAAGTCCAGAAGTCATCTCGCTTGTGTTTCACGGTTTGCGGACAGCACTTCGTTGATGGTGAGTGATAATGTGCCGTTATCAATTTCTTTAAATATTCATAAGCTCCCTCATTTCAATGGAAAGCAGATGACAAACTACTGTTATTGGTAGGCCTAGGCTACTCGCAGACTTGACTTTTGTAAGGAAATAATCATCAATTGCCATAAGGTATTGTTTGGCCGTAAGGTAAGGTTTGCAAGATGCAACATCGTACGATTACCATTCTATGTCGGGATTAGTTAGCCAGTTATTGTTTTCAGAAGCATGGACTTGATGGAATGTCATAATCGACCAGCGGTCGTGTGAATCACCCTCAGTGGAAGGAGAGCTGCAATACTCTCGCACATGACTGTCGCCACATGGGATTGGGACCGGTGAAACTACCAGGGTGGTCAGAGATGCGATGGCGAGCGTATTTCTTCCTTCCTTCAATTGAATTCTGGTTATTTTTTGCATGAGCACTGTCGTTAAACTTTAGTTATTTATTGAATTTTTCACACTTACTAATAGATTACCTGCTAACTAGGAAAACAATACCCTTTGGCAATTGATGATTAAATCCTGACACAAGTCAAGTAGGCCTACGCCTAGGCCTACCTACCAATAACGGTAGTTTGTAATCTGCTTTCCATTGTAATGAGAAAGCTTATGAATATTTAAAGAAATTGATAACGGCACATTATCACTCACCGTCAGCGAATTGCTGTCCGCAAACAGTGAAACACAAGCTAGATGACTTCTGGACTTGACACCAAGCAGTCCTGCCAATCAATAGAAGATATCCACATTGCGCGACGTTCTGGATCTTTTGAAAACAGTGGAATATGACTGAAGATCCATTTCGTTGTCTATACTCTCTATACTATACGTACAGCCAACGGAACAATACGAAATAACAATTTTCAACAGCCAAACAAAACGGAAACGTATAATCCGACTTGCAACTGACAGGAGCCAAATGGACGTTTTTGTTTTATTGCCGTCCATTAAACAAAGTCCCGTGACCCGTGCAAGTTTTCTATAGAGTCAAGTTACGTTTATTTTTACAAACCAGAATTTTTTTTTTTTTTATGAAAATAAGAAAAAAGATAACTGTTTCATTGATTTGAATCCCGTAGGAGAAAATGGAATGGAAGCGTACACGATAACAAGGAGCAATAGAAAAGTTGGGTTGCATCCCATGGTAGACAATGAATAAAAAATCGTCGTCATTCTCTATGATCAGCAAGTACGCACACTAAAAATCGGGGGTGGGCAGGGTTTTTAGACAGAGTGCCAAAAATTTTCGCCACCTAGACTGACGGGCCATGTGAGGGGGACGTAAAAAGTTGCAAAAAAAGCAACATTGGAAAACAATAAGTCTCATGCCAAAACTTAAATTTAATCGCAATCTCAACAAATTCCTTGATCCGTTTTTTAGATAAAACATTAAAATTTGGCTTTGGTTTGGTTGTGACAGCATCCGACGGGCCAGATTGAATTACCGAATTACCCAGCGGGTCGGATTTGACCTGCGGATCGTAGTTTGCTCATGTAAGCTATGAATCAAAAACGAATCTTCTACTCTGGTCTAGTGTATCATCAGTTGCAATCTAGATGGCATTGAATAATGTACGATACAACAATTAACCAATCACATATCAATGAAAATGCATGATATTGAGATGACGGTCATTTCTGCGAGATACTTGCTGGACCACTCGCTGTTGCAGGGTCGTTTGCGTGACGTTGACCGTTTACGACCTATTCATATAAGTGGGATAGGATAGGAGGATAGGATTTACATTTATCCCGGGGGAAAGGAAAGCCGATAAGACGGCTTATCCATATGGTGAACCACGGCCTCTCGTCCGGTTACCATTCCAAGTCGGGTATGGGTTTAGTTATATTGTTTGCTTTCGGAAGCATGGACTTGATGGTGGAGGAAGCCGTAACCGACCAGCGGTTACGTGAACCACCCAACGACGGCGAGGAGTCCAGCAATCCTCTCGCACATAACCATCCCTGCATAGGATTCGAACCTGCGAACCCCCGTAGAGTAATTACTGATATAGATCCGATAAAATAGAACAATAAACTAGTTAACTATTTCTATACCTAATATAATTTCATCCTGATGCTGTAATCAGTTTTTATTCTTTTTAGTTTTTGTTATTGATACTATGCTAATTATTGTTTATCGATTCAAAATATATTTATATATACCGAAATTCCGAACATGGGAACTCATATGATTGGGACTCACTCCACCACTAATCTCTCCGCTTCCAGCGAGGTGTCCTTGTGGCTCTGTAATTTCCATATTTCTGTAGGCCTATTTAGTCTGGATGTCAGGATTTATGAGATTTATTTTGTAATTGAATTACCCCGTACTGTTACTGCCATGTAAAATATACCAGGGCGATACAGGGACCGTAACGGCTGAACAGACTGCTGGACTGCAGCATAAAATAAACACGTCTTCTTGCCTTTGGATAGATAGATAGATAGATGGATAGATAGATAGATAGATGGATAGATGTTTATTTCGAAAACTCCATAACAAACCTAAATTAAAAATGGAGAATTCTGGAGGGCAAGCAAAACCTACAAAAAAGTTTAAAACATGAAGTATCTCATGTGCCTGCCCACCAGCACGCACACAAAAACACAAGCCCAATTAAATGAGGCTTGGGCCAAACTTAACAAACAAAATACACGATAGTAATAAACTTTCGGGCTGTTGTACTGCCTTTCCATTCAGTCATTAGGTACAGCATTAATTCACTCACATACCACCGTACCGGTACCGGTACTGTCAGGCGGTGGACAGGTCTAGTAGCCAACCAGAGAATTTTTCAACATTCCACAAGTGTTGTTTTGATTTTGAAAAATTGCTTTTTTCCAAACTTTTGTAATTTGTTTAGATACGGTACCGGTCTGCCAGTACGGTACCGGTACCGTATCGGTCGCCTGGTCTCATACTGGTATCGATACGATTTCACAATTGACATGTATCACTTTTCGCCCCCGCAGTTTTGCAGTTTTAGGCTATACAGCTATCTTTTGTCAATTGCGCCATGCTTGTTACCGTTGTAATTACCGTACAAATCGGGTGACATTGTCCCGTTTCAGAGAAACCCATTTTACAGATGATCAGACGCCCTCCTTTTGGGAGACGTCTGGACATTGTTGTCCCTCAATATCGATAAAAATACAATCTAAAACTTTTCTTCTTTTGAGGATTTGTAGGGTGGTGTAGCCAGTCTGCGGACGATTTCATTCAAACCGCTATAAAAAAAAAAAATTTCTAACCCATTAATTTTTTCACCGTAGGTGCATTGACATTTATTCTACACGCTAAACCTTGAATTAACTTTCTACGACCAGGGGTTAAAGCTGTACAAACCTCCAAAGTACGATACTCTGAAGACGTATTTGCGTCCAAACAACCAGTGTGCGACCACGGATTTCAAACTTTGGACATAGATTCTGCTGCGTCGAGACTAGGACATACACAGCCATGCATGAAAAACATTAGCTTCTAATTGCATTTCTGATCATCATATATTTTAAGAACACGGTTATTTCGAACAAAACTCAACAAATAATAAACAAAGCACCGCATCACAGCAATCAAACAGACAAAAACACGGTGGTCGCAAATTGGTTGATCTCTTTATCTCTTATATTTGTATGGATTTTCAAGCTTTAATGGAAAAATGGTCCGTTTTTTTTCTTCGGTCGGGTTTTCGGTCGTAACTTTTTTGTTTGTGGACGTACTTTAGTGTAATTTCGCAGATATACGAGGGATAAGTGGACGATAACGCGTGAGAAATATTGTCGCGGTTCGTTAATTTAATCGATGAAGTTGATGGTCGCAAATAGGTCGTGGCCGCAAAGTGGGTAAGCCACCCTACCTGCAGTGCGTAGAAAAAGTCACAATTTCCATCATTCTCGTTTAAATCATACTTGAGAACTTGAAATTTTTGTAAACGTCATTTTTATGTAAAACTTTACTTTAAAAAATAATAACCGCCCGCGCTTGAATAAGGGCCGGTTTGAGTAAAGGTCTGGTTAGTGAGTTTGGTAAAAAAAATATGGGCCCGGGCTACAAAACGAGCAAATACGGTATTTAATTTGGCCGTCACATGACCAAAATTGTGTTTTTTACCTAAAAATTCTTGAATGCTCCGTTAAAATTTTTTTCCGAGGAATCTAATGGTGACGTTTTTAGATTGCAAGTTTATCGCAAACTCCAGTAACGCACAATTCTTCGATTCCAAGATGTAGCGACATTTGGTTCAAAAAATTTAAATTGTTAAAATGGTGATTTTTGCTAAAGAGCCTGGAATGCTACAGTAACTTTTGTTTCTTTGGTAAATCGTTTTTTTTCCCGATGAATCTAGTGGCGATGTTTTCAGATTGTGCTTTTTAGTTTGTTATGCAGTGCCTGAATGGAGTCCCAGACTGCCTCGTAAAGGGAGGTCTGCGCTGACTGTTTTAATTGAATATTTAAATCGGAGAACTGTGATGTACTGAATTCCGTAAACCAACCTACATTATGGTGTCATTTTCATGAATGTTGATTTAATCTAGGAAGCATGGAAGGGTGAACTAATCGATTTATTTTATTACTACAGAAAGCTTTAGTCGAATAACTTTGCTTCTTAAGAAACACACTTCAACATGGCAGAAGTTAACATTCTGTCATCAATGTTTACTGAGTTGAACAAAGCAATTCATGTGTCTGATTATAAGCAAGCTCTAAAAATTACAAACAAGATAATCCACACGAAGGAAGGGAATCATGATGAAAAAGCTATGCATTGCAAAGTAGCATGTATGATCAATTTAAACCAGTTTTCCGAGGCGTTGAAATTCTTACAATCGGAACCAAGTATTGATAAAACCTTGATCTTTGAGAAAGCCTATTGCCAGTATCGTCTTCTACAAACGGACAAGGCACTTGATACGATCAATGAAGTGAAAGATCTCGATAACAGACTGATGGAATTAAAAGCTCAAGTTTTGTATAAACTTGGTTTTTACAACGATTCTTTAGATTTATATAAAAGATTGATGAAAGAGTGCGCAGATGAAGATGAGGAAGAAAGAAAAGCAAATCTTTTAGCTGTGACAGCTTCATTATTTCTCTGGCAAAATAAACAAGTCAACGTCGACTTGGAGTTGAGCTCGCATGAGCAGTTTTATAATAAATCATGTCAGTTACTCGGGGCTGGGAAAGCAAAAGAAGCAGAAGAATTATTGGATCGAGCAATTACTGAATGTAAGGAATATTTTGAAGAGGATCCTGATGTAACAGATGAAGATATCGAGTCTGAATTAGCTGTGTTAAAAGTACAACGTGCTTATGCGATGCAGTTACAAGGACGTGAAGATGAGGCAATGAAAGTGTACAATCAAGTTCTCAAATCCCGGCCTTCGGATATTGGGATTGTTGCAGTTGCTTCTAACAATATCATCACTATTAATCGTGAGCAGAATGTTTTCGATTCGAAAAAGAAATTAAAAGCGACTTTTGTTTCTGGAATTGAACAAAAATTAGTCGGGAAACAGTTAAGTTCAATTGAGATTAACAAATCTCTCTTGTACATGTACTCCAACCAATGGGAAGCTTGTCGCAAGTTGTTGAAGAATCTAAAACGATCACACAAAGATAGTGATGTGCCATGTCTAATACAAGCGGCTCAGTTTTGCAGGGAAAAGAATTTTGACAAAGCAATTGCATTTTTGTTTGATTTTATAGAAAATCATTCTGACCCTGACGTCCATTCTATTGATCTGACGAATGTTAAACTGACGCTTGTCCAGTTACTCTTGGGGCAAAACCAAACTGATCGGGCTTGTGAAATTCTGGAAGAAATGGAATCTATTTGCTATCGACCAGGAGTTATATCTCTTCTCGTGGCTTTGTACGATCGTCAGAAAGGAAGCGAATCGAAAGTTATCAAGATTCTCAACCAAGCAATTAATTGGCATCAAAAAAAGAAAAGTTCAAATAAAATTGTCTCAAAATTGATGTGGGAATGCGCTCAGTACAAACTAAAACGGCATAGACCCAAGGAGGCTGCTGAAACCCTGGAAAAAATGAGGAAAATTGACCCAAATAATGTGAAAGTTTTAGCTCAGCTAATTTTTGCGTATTCACAATTCAACCCTTCAAAAGCTCATCATTTGAGTGAAGATTTACCATCACTTGAAGAAATGTCTCTTTCAGTTGATGTAGACCATTTAGAGAAAAACGCAATTGGCTTACTTGCACCGAGGTATGTCAAAAGACAAGCAAAACAACAGCAAAAATTACAGCAGACTAAAACAGGAAAAAATATGGCCTCCGGAGATGAGGGAGGAAAAAAGAAAAAATCAAAGGCGAAAGAAACAGTTTCTGAAGTGAAAACAGATGAAGTTGTGAACGCTGAAAAGAAGAAACGTAAACGAAAGAAGAAACGCTTGCCGCAGAATTATGACCCTGCAATTGAACCTGATCCGGAAAGATGGATTCCACTTCGAGAGCGTTCATACTATAAAGGAAGACGTAAGGATAGAAAGAAGGGAGTCGGAACTGGAACGCAAGGTTCTTCCACTATTAGTGCAGATAGTTTAGACATGTCAAAACAAAGTACAACACAGACAGCTGGCAGCACAACTCCTGCTTCTCCTAAACCTGGAACTGCTGCCGTTAATTCACCTAAGCCTTCATCTGGGGCAAGACCAAAGACTAAACAAACTGCAAGAAATAGAAAGAAGAAGGGCAAAGGTGGTGGTTGGTAAATCCAATTTTTAAACTTTTCAATACAGAGCTTAAAATGAGAAATACATCTCAGAATCGGTGAAGTGTGCGATTTAAAGAGAAAGAAATGAACAGATATTTATTCAGATTTATGCACAGTCTTTTGTGCAATTTATTTTTTGCTGCTGGTGTGTCTTTGTTTTCAAGAAATTAATTTTCAAAATCAATTTTTAATGGTGTTGCAGGGTGCGTGGTATGAATATTGATTGTAATTTGACATGTTTCAACTCTCCTAATGGTTTTGGTTCCGAATTCCCAGTTGGCAATAGAGATTATTAATTCATAATAATTATTCAAACAAGAGCACAATAGTCAATTATATGCGCATAAAATGACTTCCGCAATGCTATTGAAATTTCAGCCAAACAGGTTATGCTAGTAGAAAAGCGAACTCGAATGAATTTAACTTATTTTGATGATCTGGAGCAAGAATGCTAAGAATTGTACCAGATGCCATATAACAGTGTTTTGGTTGATTAAAAAAACAGTCGAATTTTGGGTGAACTATCAGCCCATGTTCTATGACTAGGAACAAATTAAAAAAAAAGAGAAGTATCGTTCTAGCGACATCTTCCATGCTTACGAATTGAAATGGATTGGTCTAGTTGCAGAAGAAAATTTTTTTTTTACAAAAGCAACAACATTGGTTTAGCAGAACAAATTAATATATTCACTAAATGTCCAAAATCATCTCCAAGACAAAACTTTTGTATTCAAATGAAATGAATATTTATTTCATTTGAGATCTTCTAGTTGCTGTAAAGTTATGTGTTTTTTTCCCACAATATTTATTGTCAGCCCAGATAAATTTTGTATTACTGATAACATTATGTGATAGTATCCACTTAAAAACCACATGTCATGTTTCCATAGGTGTCATATGATACCTAAAACTAGTTGTTGTTATTTATTATCCCCTCAGGCATATTGTTTTATGTTTTACAGCGTTATGAATTTTATGAGTATAAGTTCAGTATATGCTTTTGAGGTTAATGATAACTTGTTTTTTGTCATTATGGGCTATTGTTGCTTTTTGGGAAGGCTTTCTCGAGAATTCAGATAATAAAACTCTTTTTTTTTCGCATAGTTCATCAATTTTACAGTAGATTTATTGCAAGAAATTATTCTAATTTCTAAATTACTTGGCTATATGGCAATTAAAATCTTCAATCTAGTCTTATACGGAGTTGTACTTTATACAAGCAGCGTTGACTTTATAATTTTAATGGTTGGGGTCTGGTGTAGTTTGTATCTCAAGTACTTCTAGTGGGCGTAGCATAACAATTTTTGCATATGTTAATCCTAACCTCAACCTTACTGTGTCCTCCTAAAATTATGTCACTACGACGTCACAGTGATGTAGGTAGGCCATTCAAACTATACGAACTATGCAAAGATCGCTATGCCCACTAGAAGTACTAGAGGTACAAAACCACACGAGACCCAATGCCTGTAGGTATTTCGTTCTTCAATTGTTTTGAATTAAACTATTAAAGTATTCAAGGGAATTCTTAAAATATTGTTAATAAATATACATCCTGCCTTTGGTAACTAACCTGGCCTAGTTGTGAAATATTTTTATCTGTATACTTTTGGGATGAGGTCTGGTTTTGGAGTTTTTGCTTTTCATGTTTTATTAAAATTTATTGTCTATATCATTTTCAGAATCTTTTATGGTTTATTGGTTATTACTGATGCGGATAAAACGGTCGTCTAGTTGTGTACTGGCTAGCGCCTATGAAAATGTGTGTAAACATGTATTACTATACCCCTAGTAGTAATCATTGCTATTTAATAAGATCAGCCATGTCAAAATTTTTTGAAAAAGTTATGAAAATATATTGTTTATTTAAGCTAGGGCAAAAGTATAATTTTTCTCTCAACACACACTTCCAGACTCCCTTATTTTACTGTAATTTTCAGCAAATGCCAAAAACTTTCTCTATGTGCTGTTTATAATCACTGGCTCAAAATTGTTTTGCAAAGTAGTACAATTGCTATTTAACTGTTTAAATAAGATTTGGTGATGAAGAAATTTTCTTAATTCTTCGTAATTAATATAATGTCTCATTATGTTCTGTTCAGTTTCTGTTACATTGCCAAGTCACAATTCATAGTTTTTTCAATGGAATCCTGTTTTATTTCAAATCTGATTGTTTGCATCTCGCAATGGATAATTCTAGAATATTCATCTGTGCGACAAAATTGAAGTTTTTTTCAAACCCAGCACATGTTTTCCGAAATCCGAACCCCCCTATTTTTTGCTATGCTCGGCAATGGTTTGGCACTTTTAATAATTTAACTTTTAAATATCCACTGAGTTGAAACATTTACAAATGAGTGGTAATATTTACCTGGTAAAAATTAGATTTGGTGACAGATAAATTTTCTTTATTAATATGTCAAAATGAAAAGAATGCCTCATAATATTTTGTTCGTTTGCAATTTCAGTGCCAAGACTAATATCATGTTGTTACATTTCATATTTTTGGTCGAAAACTATGTCACACCTGCAGTTAGATTGAGTTTACAATTATTTTCTCTGTTGCAAAAATAAAATGTATGTTTTTTTCTCCAGTTCGTAACTTTTTAGTCTGCAATTAGAACATTGTCTGTGACTGTATGTACTCTTCAAAGACAAGCGCTTCGATTAATTCAATGTTGGAAGGGAATAGATATTTTCAAGAACTAAAATTGGCGGCCATAAATAGGTAAGTTTCAATTGAATTTGTACTCTGTTATATGTTTTTCTAAGAAAATCATTTAATAATGTAAATCAGTGCTGTTGAACTGGGGCTTCAAGGGTTCCGCAAAACATCTATTGGGACTCCAACACCAAGTGCACTGTTGTTCTTTTGTGTACCGATCTCCCAATACCTCTCTGTGTGAAACAGCTTTTTCTTCTTTAATAACAACTATTATTAAGAATAAGAACAGAAGTCGCCTCAATAGAATGGATAGGTGTATGAGGATTGCATTGAGCAACCTGTGGCCGCAGTTAGGCTCAGCAGTGTGGCACATCGCGCTAAACATTAGAAATGCGCTTGTCACTGTACCTTTGATTGTAGGTCCCAACTTAATAAAAATATTTTTAATTGATAGCTAAAAGTTTTATATATTGAATGTTTTCCTGTAATCTAATATCATTATTCGAATTCCAACACTAATGTCTCTCCCATGGAAGAATCAAAATTATAAAATAAGTGTCCATATCTTCCAAATAAATGTTGGTAATTGGTATCATTTTGTTATGTACATTTGCAGTAACTTCTATTATTTGGCATCAATACAGTGTATAAATGAGTCGTTATTAATGTAAATGTCATATAGTCGATAGGTACAGGTAGTCTAATGATATAAAAGGTTAATTAATAATGGTATTCAATCGATCAGACTATTACCAACATGTCAACTAAAACCTGATTGCCTGATGATTACAATTATGAGTATTCATTTTACAATGTTCACAAATAGCGCAAAGTTATTTTTCGTCAAAAAACAGAACAAAATTAAGCAACCATCATGAAGGATGAAAATATAAATATTTGAATCTTAGTACTGTGATACAGGTTTGACTGGCAAATTTTGTATTCTAATAGTTGTTTTTCTTTGTTATTAATTCAATTCAATTTTTGAATTTCAAATTACCCGAATGCACCATATCTTAATAATATAACAGAAGGCTTGTGTGGTCTCCCTTTTCGATATAAAACGTGTGTGGATATTTCATCACACCTTGCAGGAATCATCTTTCAAAATATGTTTAATATTCCCCCACCAGATGGTGCTATTGAGTATACTTACATGTGCCAGACTGTTGAGAAAAAGGCGGGAAATAGTTGTTTGTTTTAAACTGGTTTGGCCTTCTTTTGTCTGGTTAAACATGACAGATTACAGGCTCATATAAGAGGAATATGAAATAGTAATGAGTTTACTATAATGAATTTATATTTCCCTGACCCTTTTTACTGTTTTGGTGGTTTATTCAAATAGGAATGGAAATTTAATACTAAAAGTCCTTTTTTACTGTTTTTGGTGGTTTATTCAAATAGGAATGGCAATCACTATTGTAACAGAAGTAAAATAAGCACCAGAATCAATATCTATCCATAGGTCGGCTGCCAGTAAATTTCATAAATCCCAAGCCAGTAAATATGACTTTATGTTGTATGTATTATTAATTAAATACAATATTTCACTACTTGAATCCAATAAATTTTTATTCTAAAATACTAGAGCTGGTTTATTTAATATAAAGTTTGCTGTATGCTGTTATTATTAATTACTACGCTGACAATTCCAGAATTAAGGCATTCTAAAACTCATACACTAAAACTTCATAAATGGTTGCGTTCAAGCAATTAACGAGAATATAGGTCAGGGACCGAAGACTTATCGATCGGAAGTTAGGGGAACCCTCAAAACAGCGCTCTTACTCCATAGTGACACCTTGTGTTCCATCACTAAATAATTAATAACTCGCTAATTATACGACATAATTCATCTAAAATAAATAGGCTTCTGGTACGACATATGATGAATGCACATGCAAAATCTGGAGCAGATTCAATCTCGCTTTCGTGAGATATCGCGTGCAAGAGACAAACAAACAGACAGACAAATACCTATCAACATACTTACCGATTAAAATCCATAAGTAGTATTAACTGTTTCTCCAAATAGACCCACCCTATATACTTGAGTGATAGATTGCTACTAGATAGATTGCCCATACTACTTCGTTTTGGCTTTCGTGTCCATATATTTGAGCACCTCTCCCTTGTTGAATGGTCAAGAGGAAGCCAAGATGAACGGTTTGGGTGGTTTGATCTGATTCGGCGGCCTGCCCGGGTTTCAATTATTAAAGCACTGAATTTCCGTTTGAATGCAGCAGCATTTTCGACTAGAAATCATTTGTTGACTGCAGAATTGATAAGAGTATTGAGTCGTTTGGCTACAGAGGTGTCACTGTATTCGCCAAATACCCATCTGGGTTTACTGAGTTCCGTGTTTTATATTTACACTTTTATTCATTCTTTTCAGAATGAGAGCTATGGAGTCGGCATCAACAGGATCTAATGGAAACAAGGTACAACACTGTTTTTCTTTTTTGCTTTTTAATATAAAATTCTTTCAGCAAAGTTCTATTAGAAAAATAAAATAGAATTGAGAATAGCTAAGATAAGATTATGCTATTCTCAATTATTTTTCTAATACTATCTCGTTCAAGCATCCTTGTTAGCAAGCACCTGACACATACGGTTCTAAAGTGCAACACAGTCAGTATGCCTACACAATACCTGAGTACCCTCATAAAAAATAACAATTTAATAAATAAATAAAATTATAAAATCCTCGATTTATTATAATAGTTCCTGATCTGGATACAGAATGTAGACAAAATAATAATAGGATTTTAGAGTGAAGGGAGATGCAAAAATCACAAATGGTTATCAAGCTGAGATGACTTTATTATATAAGCCATTCTACACTACATAAATACGTGGCTATATCCAGAAATAACTAAAATCATTGTCTCAATGGGGTCTCTGTGTTTTTGTTTTTCTTGATAAAGTAGTTTATTTAGTAGAATGATTTATTAATGTTAATAAATTGTGCATGTCGAAAATAATCCCTTGGTGAGTTGTAAACGACGGGAAGAGAAGTTTCGAATTTCCATTTTGCACTTGAACATGAGCTCTTGGTTGGGTTTATTTTGCAGCATTCTGCAGGAGCAGGAAGATTAATAGGATACTATATCTTAGGTATAGGCAATTAACCACTTAATAACTGTCTGAAAAATATCCAGTGTGTCTTATAAATACAGTATAAACTCTTATATTGATATGTTATGCATAACATTTCAGAACGTTTAAATTACTTACGGTAATAGTAAAGCATCACACTGATTCTAATTGTAAGAAATGGCATTTTGCAATTATTTATCTTGCAAATACATACTCAGATGCATGGAATTCTAGCTAATGTAATCTCCTTTGTGAAAAGTAATGCCAAGACTTTTGAATCATCAAGCTTAGCTGTTTTGGACATTTTGAACATAATGTCCAAATGTTAACATGAAAACACAAAGAAGTCTGTTATTACCTATACATCATCTAACTTTTCCATAGTAAGTTTCTCGTGACAGTTGCATTCAATTGTAAAAACAGGTCTCTCATTTCCTCTGTTCATGTTTTAACATGTATAAAATTGGTAGAAATTAAACTATTCTTGCACATTTTTTAGACGATGGATGTTATTGAGGTTATTTAATAGGCACTTGAGCTGGTAGCAGAACTAGTCTGCTATTCAAAACCTCTTATATTGGAATCAGACACTCTGCATTGTAATTATTGTTAATGGTTATTAATAATAGTTCTGGTTGTATTTGAAGTATGTCCTATTAATAATGATTTGAATATCAGGTGTGTTTCAAAGCACAAGTTTTGAAATTATAGAATTTCAGTCGCGTTTCCTGGTGTAAATGCCAAATCGGAAAATTGATTTTGCATCATTCTGCAATGACTAACAATATTTTTGTTAGTTTTATAATGGCTCTTGAATGCCCACTTTACAATATTATGTCTGCTGATTAATGCCACTCAATAACTTATCAGAATGTATGATGGAATTAAATGGTCAGACAATCACACTTTATGGTCACAACTGTCTTGGGGTCAGAAAATTGGACGTTATCACGATTGCTCACTTGTAAAAACAGGTCTCTCATTTCTGATGTATACATTTTATTAATATGTATAGTTGAAATTCAACTATACTCACAGTATTCTGCAGCAGCGAGCTCAATTTTAAAGACAATGGATGTTATTAAATAGGTCCTCGAGCTGGAGGCCTTCCCTCCCCTTTTAAAAAAACAATTTTCTGCATCAGCACGGAGAAAATGAGATTTTGATCACAAAAATTTTGGCTTTCTTTTGCAAAACTTCTTAATTGTCTGTTGAGTAGGCACAGTTTCTCGGATTATCTCTATAAAAATGTGAAATTCTTACTCTGGAGAAGTTTTGATTCTGATTCGAATTTGCAAGGTTCGAATACTTCGCGGCACACTTCAATAAATTTTACTCTGTAACCCTTCTTCTGACCACAGTCAGGCTTCTTCAGACAAGGAGTTTACAACTATGATAAGAACTGAACTAACATTAGGGCCGTAAGGTACTAGGTACGCTCCAGAAGTGTGTGTACCAATATGGAGGTAGCTAATTTTGTTCGCCTACTTTACATGTAAGTATGTATGTATGTTTATTATGTATTTACATCAAGTTGTGTAAAGGGACTGAAACCTATGTATGTCCACTGGGCTAACACAGACAGTCTCCAAACTTGTAAGTCCTAATAGAACTAAAATAAGGAAAACCGGACAAAAAAAAAAAAAATTATGGCCTAACCCTAACCTGGTACACACGTTACGAGAGTACCGATTACTTTAACAGACGGGAGTACCCACAACACTAAGAAATTCAGATAAATTTTATGTTTTTTTTATACAGTGTACATCTGCCTGATAATGGGTCAAGTGCCTTAACTCTTCCATATTAGTTATCACACTTCAGAACTGTCTTTCACAATATTAACTCCATTAATTGAACAAGTGGATGAATGAATTGAATATTCAAACCTCAATAGCCTTCTCAATATGTTGAAGGGCTTTTGTTTGTTTTCTAAGAGACTTTATGTGACTGATTGTTACAAATGGGAGAAACTGTGGTAGCTTGAAATTCCATTAGTCTGAACTCTGCATATGGAAAAAATTTGATTTAAATCAGCCCTTCCTGGGAGGTTATCCTCTTCAGGGAGGTATTTTATTGCTTTTTGGGAGGAAATATGGTTTAGTTAGGTTTAATTGTACTAATATTGTTTAGTTATTAAAAATTTATTTAGATATACCATGAATTGGGATATGCCAAGTATTTAGTTTAAATTGCATCTCCCTAAGGAAATTGCTTATCAGGAAAAAATTTTGTTGGTTTTTGGGAGGAAATATGATGTTGTAATAAGGTTTAGTTATTTAGAATTATTACAATACATATTAATGATATTATAAGCTATTCAAAGTGTGCAAAAGCCATAGTGTGAGGTGCATGTAACACTTGCTAATGATCGTTTAAAGATTAAAATGATGAAAACGATCTTGTATGCATAAAGAAGGATTGTAGCTACATTGGAGGTGAGATATTAGCTTATACAGTGTGAAAATGCTGCAGGTTTATATATACTCTACAGTAAAATGACTGAATCCGGGTTTTAGCTGTGCGTTTGAAGACAAGTCAACAATAAAGTGTTTCTCGAATGTATCGTGGAAGCTGTAGCCTTCAATGACGATTGAATTGATCTTTTGTGATAAAATATGACTCTTATCACTGTAAACTTGAAGAAGTGAATTCTGATATAATGAAGAGAAAAGGTCATTTTAAATTAGACAATTCCTGTATGTGATTTTCTATGAATTTTCTATGTGATTTTTTCTAATAAGTGGCAATGTGGGAAATCCTCATGTTGTTCATGGAATAAATTGCACTGATATTCACACACTCAATTTCAAACACTCTTCCAACATGGAACCTAGGGCTATGCCTTGAGCAAACATATACAAAGAGAACAAACATGTTGTATTCTGATCTCCCAGACTGGAAACTTCTCACGGCCTTTGGACACTTGATGTTGATAATCTACCTCTAATTGAATATATGAATTGGTAATTGTGCTCTTGAGAGCAATTATGAATATCAGACAGAAATGAAATATTGAGCGTTCGAGTAAAAAGCTTCTGCTGTGACTCGTCGTAGTTTGGATGAAAAGCTCGGTGTGTCCAAACATGGGGTTTGATTTACTAAACTTAGGATACTCCAGTAGTATGTGAACCAAGATGACGGACACCGGAACGTAGTATGTGTACAGTGTACCAGGTTAAAGTTAGGTCATAATTTTATTGCAATTTTCTTTATTTTAGTTCCATTACGAGTTCGAGGGCACGTCAAGTGACTCCCACAGTATTTGTACCTGAAATTATGGCCTAACCTGGTACACATACTACGTTCCGGTGTACGCCATCTTGGTTCACATACTACAGGAGTACCAAATTCAGTGTGCTCAAACCTCAGTGATGCTGGTGAAACCCCGTATGAAGACAGGTTTATTAATATCATGCAATACTGGGAATCTCAGAGAAACTATTTTGAATTTGGCATTCACAAAAACTCTTATGAGGACTTGATGCACAGTGATATATATTCATTTTTAGATTAAGCATCTTTTGATAACAAAATGACTGCTTTATCCCTTAGCTGTATCTCCTACTGACGTCAGCCACTTATATTAAGGGGACAAGAGTGACTCTATAGTACTTTAGATGAGGTTGCTTTAATTAGTCAGCCCAAGTTTCTATACCTGGTTTTAAAAACCATCCTTCGAATATTTTCCAGGCCAGAATTTCTTAGACTGGGCCCTCTGCCACAACCAAATGTAAAGTTCAAAGCAAATTGACTGTGGTTAGTTAAATTTTTCGACTGTGGTACTGCATTTATCCTCTTGTATTTGCTTGTTGTTGGGTGGTGTTTTTTTTTTATAAAAAGTGTGGTGCCTACCCCAACTGATGGAATCATTAAAAGCAAAACTAGGTAGGTATTTTTAGATAGAATAGAGCAGAAGGCCACATGTGTTGAGAGTCCCTCTAAGGGGGCCACATATCATGAGAGTTTGAGAAGGCCAGGACAAGTAATACTTGCATTCAGAGTAATATATCCACAGAGGAGATGATCCGGTTATAACTGCTTTTTAGTTTGCTGTGAGTTTTGTGACGCTTAGTCTGTTTGATCATGTTAGATTTCCTCAATTCTCAAACAACAGATTTTTACAATCCACTAAACCACTAACTCAAAGGCATACACAAAGACGAAGTATTTATTACCATGATAAAAGTTATGAGAACTCTGCGGTCAATAAGAATGAAGATCCAATTATTATTTAGAATCGAAGTGATTTGTATTCAGAAGCATATAAGAGACATAATGAATGTTTCCCTGACCCTTGAACCCAGAAAAATTCTTCCTATACTTTAATATTGCAAAACTCTGGATGCTTATTTTACAAGTGTTTTGAAGTGTTGACACTTGATCGTTCATGTCATCGTTGACTGTTTACTCATTGGTCATTGTTACGGAAATAAACAAGGAAATCTATGTTCGGGGAAACATCCATAGGAATTTACATTCATATCATAATTTTCCATGAATCTTACTTCTTAGTTTTCCTCATATTCTAGACAAAGAAACGTGATGTATAATACCAAAGTCTGGCTCATATGCCCACCGTTATTGAACAAGGTCTGACATGTAAATCCACAATTTACGGCCTTGTTGACTCTTTGTTTGAAACATCAATACAAACCATATTTGCTTTTCCATTCTCTGTCAATACTTAGAGCCTTCTCCATTCATTCACCATCTGTTTTGACATGTTCTATGTGATCATGGACCAAAAATGTATTGGTTCCCCCAGTTTCTTATATATTGTAGTGTAGTTACTCTGTATGCTTAGTAGTCGCATTGTATGCTTAGCCGTATGAAACTGAAGAAGAATAAATGTTCCTATTTTCTTTGGTGAACATGGATTATCATGCTACTGTTAGGCGGGCATATATTTTGTATTAATGTGGTATGGAACAGGGTTTTTGAACCAGGCGTCATGGTTTTGAGGGGTGTAAGAACTGTTTGTAGGGGTTGTGAGAACTCTGATTTCTGAATTCCTAAGTTTGGTTAAAAGTATACTGTCAGTAAACACATAGTGGCAACTGTAGTAAAAAGTTCACTGGACGCTCTGATTTTACTGGGAATCCGTAAATATTTTTGCATTACTGTAGAGTCTACAGTGTAGACTGTAGTATACATATTATTTGGTACTGTACTACTGAGTTAACTAATTTTATTTGTTCTGGTTGTTCATCACGATGCTTATTTTTCCTATCGACTTCTGCAATAAATGGGAAAATAATACTACCCTGCTCTTTATCCTGCACCAAAATAGTAAAAGCTACAACTCCTACCAGATACATTCCTGTCTCCAAAGAACCTATAATAAGTTGTTGTCCCAACAAATGTAGTCTTTAGATTCCATTAAAATCTCAAATAGTCAGTGCAAGGGTTACATGTAACACTACCCTGTATACACACAATTACTGAATGGGTGGTTCTCATTATAGTATCGTTCTTTGCCTAATCATCAATTATATAGGCCATGAATAACTGGGACCTCTATGATGTGATCTATCCATTACCCATACAAGGCAATACGAGTTCATAAGTTTTCTAGCTAGGTTAGCGCAAACAGGATTCACCAGCTGACCCGTGTTAATTTGTTATCACTTTCGTAATAAAGTTTAAAATTGTCCATTTCGTTACCCCGGTGATTGTTTTATAAGACGTTGTTAGGCTGGTCATTGGTTAATTAATCTCAAACTACATCCTATTTGTAGAATATGTTTTCTGACAGTTTTTACGCTGAGGTCAGATTGGGAAGTACAGAAATACAGCAGATATGAGGCTTTTTGTATATTACCGTAATAGTGGTACAAACGTGCTTTTTCATTTACGAAGTGGCATTCCGTTAATAGCAGACTTTGCATGCCAGCTTCGCTTTACAAAACTCCCATTACTTCTGATTTCTGAGGTGATATTTAAGTAGTACAGAACCTGAGGACGTTTTGAGGCTTTTTTGCAGATTAATAATGGTACGTACTTATTTAATCACAATACGGCATGCTGTAAAGCGAGCGCGACTCTTTAATTTACCATTTCACTATCTATATTCACTGGGTTTATAAAGGTTTTATATACACGTTTTAGACTTTTTATGGATTATTATTGTACAAAACATCGGTGCAGACCCAACAGTAGGAACACATCATCGCATGTCACATTGTTTTGAAATTTTGAGAAAATCAAACTCTTGTAATGTTTTTTTTTTAACATCCAATCCTAACAATGGATCTTGTATGAAATATTTCGTAATTTTATCGCTGTAAATAAAGTCTGACTCCTATCTTGCTAAACTAGGGTTAGAGACAGTGGATTGGACACCAGTCGGTTACTATTAGGTCCATATCAAATTCATCACTGTCGTAAATCCAGAATTGTCCTTCTAACAACCAATCATTGCTGGTATTTGTTTACCAATAGTACGAGATTGCAATAGTGCAGCACAGCACGTTCAATGCGTCGGTTGTGGCGAAAGATTAAGTTCTGTATAAGTACAGACAATTATTTTTTGACATACTTATGCTCATTGTTAATCTTCCAACGCGTGGAAGAAGCCGCCACTAATAATATTAATTATCTCCAGACCATTTTATATGATGGGCTGAGATAATCGACGGCTAAACTCACGGAACATAAGTAAGCTATTGTCAATCAGATCTTCGAGGTTACAAGTGGCGACAAAATTTTAAATCGAAACTAAGTATATGTTTAACAAATATCGTGTCAAGAATCGGAATGGTGGTTTTCGTAGTTACTTTGGCACTCCCGTAGTATGTGTACCAGGTTAGGGTTAGGCCATAATTTTATTCCGATTTTCCTTATTTTAGTTCTATTACGAATTTGGAGACTGTCTGTGTTAGCCAAGTGAATACACCCCCTGCCTATAGGTTTCAGTCCCTTTACACAACTTGATGCGAAATAAGCGAACAAAATTAGTTACTTCCATATTGATACAATTACAAACACTCTCGGAGCGCCATTACTTTTTTCGGTAGATATGTTTAATTAAAGGAATTACAGCAATACTCTTCGACGAATGGCAAATATAGGCATTGAAGTCAATAGGAGGAATATTTCTCTGCCCTATTGACTATTTTTTTTATTGTTGTCGATATTCATAAATAATTAATATACATTGCAGTTTGAAAAATATAATTTAAAACCTACCTCGATTTTGATTACATTCATTGTGTTTGAGATAATTTTTAATCCATATTTGTATAAAAATGTTATAAAGCCGACTACAACTTAATATATTTCATTCATTAAATTCGATGTCAGCATTTTTCGTATCCATAAGAAACCAAAAAATTCTTTCTTATTAACATTTGTTGTTGCGTGACAATGGAAATATTCATTTAGACGCAAAGTTTTGACAGACACAATAACGTTTTTACTTAACTTAATACATGTAGGAGCCCAGCACAACTGTACATCGATAAATTCCTTCTGAAATTTAAAATAAATTTATGGCTTCAACACCACCCTGCCGCTAATAATTCGTATTTTAACAGCTATGATGTAAATTCAATTACCATAAAAACATTTATATTTACTTACATTTTATACAGTTTAAATAAATAAACCACGCAGTCTATGAAAAATTATTTAGATGAATGAAGTCTAAGTCGAACTAATGTCAGGGATGAAGGGATAACAATAGAAAATTCCAGGTGAAAGGACCGGTAGCTTGTGATAATATTATTTGAGGCTTCAGCGGGGTTTGGTGGCATTGTCAATACTAGAAGGGAGCTAAGCTGGGATAAGACGTTTTAGTTTGTGTTTTAGGAAGGTTTAAACATACAGGATCGTGAATTCATGATGTAGTTTCAATTATATTATGGAGTCAGTTCTCGGTATATCTTAGCCAGGTTTGTTTTATTTTAATCAGATTTTATTGAAGGTTTATTTACTTCATTCAATACATCTGTAGGAGCCAACATATCATATTATGGCGTCGAGAAATTCCTTTTGCAATCTGGAAAATTTAAAGACTTACGACCGTTTAGTTTTTTTTAATTGCATTAAAAGCTTGCTATTTATAAGAAGAATAAAGAGATGCATTTGCTGATCTGTTTTTTTAAGTTAGCGGTGCCTTATCCAGATACGTAGGAAGGTTATTTGAGAAGTTGTGGTGCTACGTGCTTCATTTTTAAGACTAAAAATCGGGAATTTATTTTGAAAAATCAAATATATTTTAAATTTATTCAGAACTCGATTAGTTCTGGATATCCCTGTTCTTATATTTCTTCTTTTTTAAAACGCCAGGGAAATGTGATTCAAACGCAAAGTATCGAATCTGATATGTAGGTTCTTGATAGGTCGACGCGGGTCACAGGCATAGTTAGGCAAGGTTTCTACACAATTAGCGCACCTCATCGGATTACGTTGCGCATTTCATGGGTGTGATTCTTAAACTTCTATTCACAAGGTACCTCACAATCGTTATGGTCAATTCCCATGTCAAGGTCTAGTATGCGTTATATCTACCCGGGGTTGTGTAACAGTTTCTGGAACTCAACCCAACAAATACATAAATTTTACTTTATTCCTGCATTTTCGTCTTGTTACTAGTTAAGTCTAGAGATGTACCGATGTATCGGTATCGGCAATATGGGTAATTTTTTTGGTATCGGCTATGTATCGGTATCGGTTAAATCAAGGCCGATATTTCCGATATATTTATCTTTTTGATATGGTCCAGAATGTTTTGAAAGATAAGTTGGAATACTACTTTTTAATTTATTTTTTGTCTGGAGAGATCGTGAGCTATGAGCCATACATGTCCCCACCCCCGCGAGAGAATAGGATTCACGTGTTTTTAGCTATATCTAGCTCAACTAATTTGGCTATTTTCGCTGTCAAATTTTAATATTGACATTTTTAATATTACATAGTAATTATGAAGAAATATATCAACACAGCACATAACAAAAAGCAACTAGGCGCCCGGTTTCAAATCATACAGTGGAATTGGGGTCCTTATCAACGGCACATGGACTTTTGGCACGGGTATGGATTCTGACTGTTTGTCGTCAAGTACGAGTGTCATTTAGTCCGTCGACATCGATAAACTAAATTCCGAAATTGAAAATATATGATAGCAATTGTAAAATATTTTATATTATAAAATAGTAAAGTAAAAAAACATCCTCGACGGTTATAGGTAGGCCTTCTTTTTGTCGGTGCTGATTGATATTCTTTCATTTTGGCTTTGATTTATTGCGTCGACGATTACGATTAGCCACGAAATATTATATTTGTAAAATGCTTTTAATTTGAACGTAGGACGGCGGCGCAAGAATGTGTGGGTGATATTCGATATTCTTTTAAACACGAATAACGATATTCGAAGGTCGCGATATTCATATTAAGTTCAAATGGGACATCCGGGCTTATGAGTTCATTAATTGAACACCGAGATTACTAGCGTTACTGTACAATGTAACTTAATCAGTTGAAGCAAACACCAAACATTAATTTCATATTATGTGATATATATATCTTTTTTTTCGATCTGAAATAATGTGTACTATGAACAACGCTCAAAGACCATTGTTTTAACCCGTCTGCCCTACACAGCACACCTAATTAAGTAATAACTACGTAGTATCGGTATCGGAATATCTGTAATATCGGCCTTTTCGTAGTATCGGTATCGGTATCGGCGTTTTTAGCTGGTATCGGATTGGTATCGGCGACAAAAGTGGTATCGGTACATCTCTAGTTAAGTCCTGTATGGAAGTAGAAATGCAGGTAATTATTTTACACTCACGGTTAATCGAATCTTAGAATCAACTCGCGGTGGGAATCATTTCTTCAATTTGTAATCTCACTCGTTTACTGTCTGTGTACCTAACAGGCAAAAAGAATTTGACTGCCAAAAATTTTAGGTGGTCCCGAAGTATGTGTACCAAGATGGCGCATAACCTGAACTTAGTATGTGTACCAGGTTGTGCGTCATCTTGGTACATACAATTCCGCAGCGCTAAATGTTTTCCGTTTATGTGGGATTCACTACTTCATTGCTACCGTTCCTTGCCGTAATGACAAACTGCTTCTGATCTTTCCTCAATCAATATTTTCTAACACGCAAATCCACAATATTATAATATTTTGTAGTCTCTTCCCCGTCACTTCGCCTACATATCAGACTCCCCTTTTCTTCTGAGTGAGTGTTCTTGGCACTTTGAGTGCATGGTCGCCCGTTACTTCGCTCAGAACCCTGCTTGCATGAGTGCGGGCATGTGATCTTGCTTGGGGCAAATTTCCTTAAAGTCTTTTCGAAATTCACGGCTCATTACCGAACAACCCGATGTTTATTTACGGATGGTGGTTTTTCCTATCGCGTGTGTATATTTCCGCGGCGAAGTCCACTCGGCGAAAAATAGAACCGCCAATTTTGTTTTTTATCCCTTTATTACGTTTAATAATAGTCATCGTGATATCACAAATATCATCAACAAGTCATAATCGTCCAAATTATGGGTAATCAAACACAGGAATTCCACAGGAAATTAAAACATCGGTAGCGCCGCCGTGAAAAACACCTCAGCATACTTTATTATGTTTAACTTTTGAGTTTAACCCATTACATACCTACTTATTGTATTATTACCTCTCGCATTCGAATCAAAGAGCGGACATTATTTCAACATGAACGAACAAATTGCGGCGCCCTAGAAGTATGTGTACCAATATGGAGGTAACTAATTTTGTTCGCCTACTTTACATAAAGTTGTGTAAAGGGACCGAAACCTGTGGACGGGGTAAATTCACTTGGCTGACACTGACAGTCCCTTAACTCGTAATAGAACAAAAGTAAGGAAAATCGGAATAGAATTATGCCCTAACCTTAACCTGGTACACACTCTTAGGGAGTACTCAAATCGCAATAAAATTAGTCCAAAAAAGTTATGGTTAGAGCTGTAAGCCCTGGTCTTATGAATCCGGCGAAGGTAGTAAACTAAAAAATAAAGGTATAGATCAAAACATACGACACTATTGATTCATCTTTGAAATTTGGCATTTTTCATCGAAACCATAAATATTGCCAAGTTTTCCTGGGAAATATCGGTATTTCACTTTATAATAGAGGTATTCAAAACACTTGTAATCTAAAATAATACTAATACATAATTCTCTATACACCAAGCCATACGGACCCAAACATTCCTAATTTTGACTTGAAGTTTCACTGCCATGTCTGTAGAGGGTTAATATGCAGGTGCTCATGAGGGAAGGGTTTCGGTTCACGCATGATCGCTAGAGCGCATTTGTCGGGGTTTGCGGCCTCCAGAAAGGTGTTCTATTCCTTTGAGTTTTGCGCATGAAACCGTACTGTCACTAAGCTGTAATAATAAAGAGTATTACGAGCCAGTTTCAGGTATTCAAATTTTATATCGTAAATTTATGTCTGGATTGAGGCTTAGATGAAGATCTTTGCGTGAGTGTTCGAAGTGTGAAGTATAGTGCATGGGAACACCGCAGTACAACTCGGGGTCGAGCTTATTAGTGTGAGATGAAATGGCGAGGTGGTTGAAGTATATTAGCAGGAGAAAGGAAACTTATATTTCAATTTTGAAGTTGTAATTTTCGCGAAATTTAACACCAATTTGTTAAAGAGGCAAGAAAATTGGCCTAAAAGTAAATGGAGTAAAAGTAAAAATTCTATGTCAATATCGAAACTACCAGTCCTTTACAAAATAATCCACTATTTATTTCGTTTGTAATTTTCACGTCTGAAACGTTACACCTTTAATTTATTTTTCATTCGTCATCGAATCTAACTTTTCACTCAAGTGGTTAAAGTTTCTCAAACTTTATAGAGTTTGCAAATTATTCCGTCAAGTTGTGGGGCCATCCATCCTTGACTCATAATTTAGTCGAATGGAAGCTTGGTAACCTTCTTCATTAACACAGGGCGCGAAACTCCTTTGTGAATGCGATACTTGAGTGTTTACTAGGAAGTTTTGTTTATTCTGAATGAAGTAAATGGCATATGCGATCATTTATATAAAGTAGTATGAAGCGAGTTTTAACATTAGATAGAAAAGTGTCAATTTTTCAGGGCTATGCAATGATTATTTTGCACTTTATTATGCGGGGAAGTTTTTTATTATCGTAGTTCGGGGGATCTCTAATTTTTGGTTGTATGGAGCCAGTGGAGAGGTTGTCTATTATTTTGTATTCAAAAAATAAACGAATGGCTCGCGGGGCCCCTAGGTTTCTCACACGGCGCCATGGGACTCCGTAAACATCACTTTGAGATCCTATGCCTTATTGTGTCACGATGGCTTCTGGTTAATTACCTTTAAGCATCGACTGTTACTACAGTTTCAAATATATGTCCACCACCCCGCCCTCTGTGTCACGAACTGGGCAGTCAGTACCGAACCGGAAAGATTCAGGTCTTCCAATACATGGTAGCTCCTCTTGTGGTAGTGCCTGCTTAGTATAGAGCCTTGTTTGCAGTGAAGGACAAACATTGTTCGGGAATAGAATGTGCAATAGATTTAGTTAGAGAATACTCAATCATCATTTGACTTGATCGTCTTCTGAGCAATCTGTGCAGTGTATTGTCTTAGCAGTCGTTTATAGTTCATGACAAATTAAATCCGAGTAATTATAATTAACAAGTCCAAGCGTTTTGCCGGCGGGCCTGTGGAAACAACGCAAGTGGAACGGGAAAAGGAGTACAATTAAACGTGCAACTACGTGATAAGAGTGGTATTGCTTTTTAATTTTTATTATCAGTCAAGTAGACAGAGAATACGTCATTTTGCTGTATCTCGCCAAGTGAAAGTTGGCGGAAAAATAAACGTTAGTTATGTTAATGAAGACGTTTGTGTTAGATTTAAAAAAGAGGCATGCGGCGCTGCACGGATTCACAGTCAGTAGATAGTAAATAAATATATGAAACTTGAAATCTTAGTAATTTTTGTTTCTGCAAGAGCTGATTAAAAGTCCGCACATGAACAGAAATAATACTAGAAGACTTCGTGTTATGTTAAAGTTCTGTAAACGCGTATATGATTTTATGTATTTTCTCATCTATCAGTGAGCATGCAATTCGGTACTCCCGAAGTATGTCAACCAAGATGGCGGACACCGAAAGGTAGTATGTGTACCAGGTTAGGGTTAGGCCATAATTTTGTTCCAATTTTCACTTATTTTAGTTCTATTACGGGTTCGGGGACTAGCCGAGTGACTCATGGATATTTGTATCTAAAATTAAGGCTTAACCCTAACCTGGTACATATACTACGTTTCCGGTATCCGCCATCTTGGTTGACATACTTCGGGAATACCTGCAATTCAAGTATGTCTAATACTTGCGAGTTTGTAGTAAACCTTCTAATTTTTCCCGACGTGTTCACGGGATTACATTACGCATTAAAGCGTGACAATGTAAACAAATATTTATAATCCATTGTTAGGACATAATCATGTACCGGTACATGAAATGTCGTTTTCTGAAAATTGCTTTCCGTAATGTAACATAGTACGAGATGCATACGTAGGTGACCCAACATTTGAACGCACGTACATTTGCACCCATGTTCAATCTATATGCGGGTGCTAAAACCCATGGGTTAGGGTTAGTATGGGTTCAAATATCCGTAAAAAAATTTCGAACCTCCTGAACTATGCGCACCAAGATGGCGCACAACCTGAACTAAGTTTGTGTACCAGGTTAGGGTTCAGGTTATGCGATATCTTGGTGCGCATACTTCAGGTGTACCAAACATTCCATAGGTGCAATAGTATGCAGGTGCAATTGTCGTGGGTTCAAATGTACGTGGTTTCAAATGTAATGGCACCGCGTACGTATATATAAGATTTTTATCTCAAAAATTTGTCACACCCCAGATAATATTATTAACAGACGAGGGTGTTTAGTCCTGGTCGGAGTGTGGAGTAGGGGTTAACATGTTTTTCAATGCTAGCGTGGCCGTACTCGTATTTCTTCTGCGGAACGGGGATTTGAGCCGAAATTTAGAATACTTTGTGGCCTGGAGCCGAGTCAGAATTCCAACCTGGAGTCAGATCCGGGCCGGGACGGAGTTTAATTTGGTCGTTATCGTATCCAGAAGAAACAGCAGACCCAGTATTAGCGATTCGCAGGCAAAGAATTCTTTTTTTTCATCTTAGATTAAAAATAGCCAAATTCTGCCCGCTTCACATTTACGGAACGTCACGATTTCGATCAATTCACTCTGGTCGGATTAAAACAGTTTTAAATCCGGCTCCAGGCTCGAGATTGCAATTGTGACTCCAGACTACGGAGTATTTACAATTTTGGTGGCAGTGAAAAAAGAATCTGGCGCCAACCTCAGTTTGAATAATAAAAACTCACCAAACTTAATTGCTATGCCCGAGTCGTTTTCGAATGGATCGGGATCGAAATCTTTTGTCAATTTTTTACGACTCACAGCCCCTTATACCATTTCGATTATTTTAGCCTCAATCGATTTATTGCATCATCATAACTGCTTCACTTTCGTTACACCCAGCCTATCCCCGTATTTTCATTCACTCTTACGCACCAACCACGGCCGCTTTCAACCAACAAAAACATATTTCAATTTGTAATTACAGCTAAGGTAGTTTCAATGACTTCACAGAACCGGTTTCATTAAATTGACGCCCAATTAGGCTTCGTAGAAATCCCATAATAACACAGGGATTCGCTATGGTAAAACAAGCCCAGCAATTACGATTCAGACTCATTCAGGCATTTATTCCTTGCCGAGCTCATTATATTCCAACGGAAGATGGTTTTTGGTCTTATGACTTATGACTCATTATTAACAGACGAGAGTTTTCAGTTGTGGCCGGTGTGTGGAGTGTGGGTTGACACATTTTTAATGATACTGGATTTGGTTTTGGCCGTGTTTCCGCCATTGACCCAAATATTCCTAAATCCAGGCGTGTATTTCCGGGTAAACTAATTATATCCCAGCCATAGGCCTGAAAGCATTGGTCTGGCCCGATTTCCAGCACTGGCCAAACTTATAACATCGATTTGGCTCATTTGATTGGGACATGTATTATATGTTAAACTTATTTTATTATTAAAACGATAGGCAATTGCTTTGTCCCATACCTTATATTGTAATGATGGCCTAAGGAATGTATTTTCCACCCTAATTTCCATACCAACTTTAAGCAATAATTTTCACCCATTTTCAGCGTTGGCTCAAATTTGATATTATAATTATTAAGGAATATTCCCAGTCACGATAGCGGTTCCTATGTAAAACCTATTTAAACTATAATTTTAGCTTTATTATTCATTTCCTACAGACCAAGTCGAGTTAATAAACTCAAAAACATGTATTTTTATATAATTATCCTTTTCAGGTGGCGCCGACTGTGTCGTACACAATTAAACTACCAAACCTAGTCTAACCCGTTTGTTATAGCATAATCCCCACGCTGCGTTATTTTTGTGTTAGCGAAGTTATTTATCTCCATTTTTGCGGAGTTATTTGGGTTAATTTTTCAAGTGCTTCCTACATATCGAATTAATTGCAGGTTAACTTAGCCTTTGAAATTGTTTTGAATTGAAGAAAAAAAACTTTGCGCTATTGAAAAAATACAGTCAAATATAATGCATTTCACTGTAATTCGTATCACGTTATAACGAAGGTTGTGTACTCAAGCTAAGGAAAGGATGATTTTTACAATCATCCGTGAGCGTCTGTAGAGCTCTGCAAATTGAAAAGGCTAACTGTTCAATTTACCCTCGTTTTGCCAACATCTTTACTATTTTTCTAACAGTACTCATTCCAAAAAAATAATACAAGTTAGGCGTATCGGGTGGGTTAGTCATATGAGAAGATCGCTTGGAAGAGCTGTCAGTTGTGATGCTACTCTTTCCTGAGTGCAGCGTTAGTTTCGACGCTTGCTGTTTGAACAATCCTGTAAAATTACGTTTTGTGTGTTTTCTGTTTTCAGCGTCCGAAAGTAGCTTCACTGTATCAGCGTTATGGTTTGCAGGAATAGCAGATTAGTATAGATTTGAATCATTAAAGTGTCGTTTAACAAATAATATATAGGCCCAGATACTCCTACATATTGGAATCTTTTGCCACATTTAAATGGTACAATCGTTATTCCAATGGGAAAGTGCGATTTATAAAATTCTCTGTAAATTTTTGTGTGTTTTAACGTCCTAATGTAGCTTTAGCGTTTGATACAACTTATACAAGGATACCAAAGGAAGATCAGAGTATATTGAGTGATGTTTTCCTGAGGACGTATGACTTTTGTTGAAAGAAGTTTTACCGAAGTTTATCAATAATACATATGCAAATCATTTTACAGCGTTTTTATTAGTGTTGTTCGCGCACAATACCGTGTTTGCAGTTTTATATCTTAATTTGCGTTCAGGATTTTGGCGTCCTCTTTATAAGGCAAGTTGGTCGTTAGGTCACTTACTAATGGAGACCACAGCAACATAATTTTTTGTCGAGAACGCTTCTTGTAAAGACAGTAATGAACTTGTAGCCAAAAGGAAATGCTTATTTGCCGACATTCGCACCTTCGATAATCTCTTGCGCTTGCTAATTCGGTTTCCGAACGTTCCATTTTACACATTTGTGGAGTGGTATTGTCTAGCGATGATTGTTTTAGCTATCTCCTAAGGCCAATTTAGCGCATGATTGCCATCAGATACATTGATGTTGAAAATAAAGCACAACCGTTGTTGGAAATTCGATTTATTTTGTAGGATTTCCGCATTTTTGAACATAAAAACATCGGGATATACGGTCTTATGGCCAATGTCTCCCCCGGTTTTATTTATTTTTACTTCGCTTATAAGTTGAATAAAAATATGCCGATGTTTTGTTGGTTGCGTGAGGATCTAACTGCCTATTCTTCGTTGCATATATCTTGTACTGTTGCATCTATGTTCCTCTGTCACAAGTAGTTCAGAGCAACAAAAGTGAACAATCTTATTCTACATAATACGATTTTTACCATGTAGTACAGCCTCGTCATCGTCAATGATTTGAAATTAAACTCTGATCGTTGCTACTGTCATATCTATTGGATTAGTAATCGGATATTTAGTAGTTAATAAATTTGCAATTAGTAGGACATTAATTACCAGTTCAGAAACGTCTTTATCAACGTAGTTTTGATCGCAACATCGTTCACTTCCTTTTGCGTTTGCCGATAACTATTTCTCTGATCATTTATTTGCATTTTACAAATCAACTTCCTACTTCCGCTTACGTATTTGGCGGTTACCTGCAAGAATGTCAGTTAGTTATTTAGTAAAGAGTGTCAAATTTAAATATAGGTATGAAATGAGGATTTTTGGGTTTTTTAATGTTGCGTTTTGGTTATTGAGATACATTACAAGCCCACTTTCAGAAATGATCTTTGACGATTCACATATCAATCTTATCTTATAAAGCTTAAGCCCCGATTCAAGAGTATCTTCAATTACACTTATGTATTATCACTAGCTTAAATTAGAAAGTATTTCCCTTAATCTAATGCCACATTTCTTTTTTCATGCATAAACAAAAATAATATAGTTGTGTCTCCATGACATTTCCCGCGTTCGAGTTGGTTCTATTTCCGTTTGTGTCACGTGACCTCTCAGCTTAACTGTTGATCAATTCCATATTTCCTGTGCCAAATTAAATATTAACCTTCTGTTATAAATGTATCATGTTTCTCATGATTAATGTTTGATCAATTTTCTGAATTTTGTAAAGGGGTTAACAATAGAAAAGTATACAGTTTAAGGAAAAATTGGCAATGTCTGCATCGAATTTAATCGGTGTTCCCCGTGTTTTGACGTGTGGGATAAAATTAGCACAATTCGGATTAAATGACATTGAACTTGGTATTTTTAACCATGCGTCTGAATGTCTAATTTACTTTATGGCCTACGTAATATACAGACTATTATTTCGGTTGCGATTTGACACGTTTGGATTTGTTGTTTGGGAACACTGCCAATCGCTCCTAATTTTGCTTTGTGAATTCAAATATTGATAAGACCAGTATGCTAGTTAGCAGCCATCATTGACGACTGGTTTATTAGTGGAATTGTATAACTAAGTATAATGAGATAGTTTGTTTTGCAAAATAAAGTCAAGGATTATGTGTGTAGCCTTTTACAGTGAGAATTTTTAGACAAAATTGCGAGCCTTTCAGAAGCAATTTTCTTTTATATCGTTTGGTAGGTCGATTATGCTTAAATGAGAATAAATACTGGGAACGGAGCGACATTCGTGGACGTTTTTGATTTTTGTTAATGAAATGCTAATGAGGAGAGTTTGTCGGAATATAACGTAAATATAATTTCCAAAATCCATAATTTCATGTGTGTACAAATATGGATGTAACTAGTTTTGTTCGCCTACTTTACATCAAGCTGCGTAAAGTGACTAAAATAATGGGCAGGGGGTGTATTCACTTGGCTAACACAGACAGTTCCCGAACTCCTAATAGGGCCAACTAAAATAAAGAAAATTGGAATAAAATTATGGCCTAACCTCAATCTGGTACAAATACTGCGGGGGTACCCAGCGGGATAGGTTTGCGTCCAAATTGTTTTTTTTATTTTCATTTTCATAGTAATTTGTGTCTATCATACATGCATGCGTCGCAACCATGCTGCGTCACGATAAGCAGACATTTTTAGTACTCAGGATCACTTGGGATCATTGTCCAACAATTCATTTCAATTCCGATTATTCTAAATTGTTTCATGATTATGAGCTTTGCCAAAATTGACAAGGCTAATTTCAGAAATGAAAAGGTATTTTTGATTATAGGATTCCTAAAACCCATCATGGAATTTTTCAATCTTGGCGCATTTTTTCCAATATTTCCGCTTTTTATAATTAGGATCATTTCCGTTATTAAACGGATTTATCTTGTTTATCTGACACAACGTTTCCCAGTCAGCGAGGAATTCCTTGCGAGGTAGAAATTTTGGTACTCCCGAAGTATGTGAACCAAGATGGCGGACACCGGAACGTGGTACGTGTACCAGGGTAGGGTTAGGCCATAATTTTCTTTCAGGTACAAATACTACGGGAGTCACTTGGCTAGTCCCGGAACTCGTTATAGAACTAAAATGAGGAAAATTGGAATAAAATTATGGCCTAACCCTAACCTGGTACACATACTACGGTGTCCGCCATCTTGGTTCACATACTTCGGGAGTGCAGAAATTTTGCCGTTTGGGGAAGGATTTTGCTTTGTATTCGCATATTATAACAAATATTCTTTAGTTTTTTGTTATTAATATGATACTTATTAATGAACGCGTAATAAACTACTTTTAAACTGTAGAAAAAACAAGAAAAGACTGGCGCATAATACTAGCTATTAAAAATTGAACAAATAAAGTAGTTTTTATGTATAGTGCGGGAGGAATAAAGAATTAATAATAGGCACAGGGAGGAATTTAACAAAAAAATTTGGGAACCTCCGCAGAAACAGAGTGGATTGGTGTTTTCGGTTACATTATTGCCGAGCGCAATTGAACGCTAGAATGTCCGGAACGATTCGAATATCTGGATACAAATACCCGATATTTAATGCACCCATCATGATATAGCGAACTCCTTTATTAGAAATAATACAAATCTATTTTTTTTAGGTTAACACTATCCACTGTGAAGTTACAATTACGTTTCATTCATGCTTCATTGACGTATTGTTTCTCTTCATGAATATAATTGTACTTAGAATGTTTCAGAACATGAATAGAATAGGTTTTGGCCAGCCCGGTCATGAATATATAAATAGGCGATTGTGAATCGGAATTAGTCCAATAACCGACCTGTCCTCTTTTGTGCTTAGACGTGATGAGCACATGTCTAGGTCTATCTTTACTTATTTATACAGTAATAGGAAATAAACTATTCTAGACTTTATGTTATTTAAATACATTCGTACGTAGCATTGTAATTTACTAGGTAAAACTAAAGTTTTGTTATTAGACTACGTGGTTCCGAACAATTATCAGTGTTCAAGGAGTTATTTAATGTGCAGAGAGAAATGCTGTATTTAATAAAATAGTCTTAAGTCTGGTATAAAATCGTCAATACAATGGGGTAGTTTCTATTATTTGTGTGATTCCCGACTTGTTTTGAATTTTTACAAATATTGCGATTCCAAAAGAAGTTTGTTCTAGTGTGTAGCAACAGCAAGACTTTAAATTACGAAATATTGTATGTCAAATTATCAATATTTTTTTTTTGCCTAATAGTTTCATACACGACCATACAAGTATCTGTCTCTAAATCTATCGACCTTTTTGTGCTGGATAAAGTCCAAACGCCAAACGGAATTTTCGTATTGAAATTTTAAAATCGAATCATTATATTTTTTATACAAAGTTTTTTGTTTCCATGTTTCGGTTTTTTAATTTATATCACATTCCCCCAAATATATACGGATAGTACTGAATCTAATAACTTGATCTGGCGTTCGACTTATCTTTCCCAGAACTCGATTTCCCCGTGTCGGTGATTCGTGATTGCGCAGTGAAAGTTGATAATAATACAGTGTCCCGACTAATTAAATAATTTAATTGCTTGGAATGTCCCGCAGTTAACTGGAATGACTTTCGCGAGTCGCTTCCTTTCATGGTGTTATTTGTTTTATGTTCAACGAAGTACAAGATTGTTAGTTATGCGGTTCGCAATGAAAGTCGAAGCAATGTTTTGAAGAGGGCGTAGGGCTCGCGGTCAGAAGCAAATACTCGAAAGGTCCGGATTCGGACCGTGGTCCGATAGTTGAGTAGCCATCTAGCTTCTTTGAAGCAAAAATTGTGTGTTGTCAAAAAATAAAAAAAACATACTGAAAAGGGGCGCCCGAAGTATGTGCACCAAGATGACGCACAACCTGAACTATAACCTGATACACATACTATGTTCAGATTGTGCGCCATCTTGCTGCACATACTTCTGGAGGTCCATAAAAAGACCACAAACAGAGTAATATTTGTGCACACGTAAGAAACCTGGCAAATGATAGTTTTGCATTAGGCACAGGGAGTGTTGCTACAACAACCAGCTTCAAATTTCGCCGACACCAGTAGTAATAATCAATGACGGGTCAGATAGCAATTTGTAGACAATAAGAAATTGAATGGTTAGTTATGCGGTTCGCAATGAAAGTCGAAGCAATGTTTTGAAGAGATCGTAGGGCTCAGAACAGATTTATAGTTTTTTGTGTTGTGGGTCTTAATAATAGACTTATTTCATAGTAATATATGGACAACTGATAAGTAGTAAACAATATAGTTCAGTTTGTATATCTGTAATAATCGATTTAAATTTTGCTGCTAAAAAATATAGAAAAATCGTTCGTTTGGTCAGACCTAAACGGCTACCAAATCAAAGAATGAATCCCGAGTACCGAAAAAATATATGAAAATGAAAAAAATAAACCCAAGCAGTATCGGTACTATGTTTATAAAATATTGATTGTCTGTATATCTCTAATAACAGATTGAAATTTTCCTGTCGAAAAAAGATGAAAAATTCAAAATCGTTAGTATGTTCGGACCTAATCGGTTACCAAATCAAAGAATAAATATCCGAGTATCGAAAAAATATACTCAAGAAGTATCGGTGGATATGTTTATAAAATATCGATTATCAGTATATCTGTAATAACAGACGAAAATCCCGTTGCTGATATAATATAAAAAATGCAAAATCGTTGGTATGGTCAGAAATGATATCTGACATGATACAGACATGATATTTTCAGTTAGTATATCTGTACTAACTTGAATAAGTTGAAATATCGTTGCCGATATAATATATAAATGGCAAAATCGTTTCCTAAACAGCAACCAAATGAATACGTGAATTCTAGCAACAAAAAAAATGAATCAAAACAGTATCACTGTTGAGTGTTGATACATTATTTAAAAATATCACTTGTCATTATATCTCCAATAACAACTCGTATTTGACCTCATAATGTCTGTTAAACAAGCCTAAATTCACGTTCTTATCCGTTTAGAGATGACAGCTCATGTTTCAATAATACCTGTTCAGTTAGACGTTTCTCCTTCTGAGTCACAGACCTAACAAATTCATTTCTTTTAGTTATGATTTTTTACATGGATGGGTGGGTTGTCAGGTTTCCTTCAGTATTGTTGTTTTATTATTTTCGCTGAAAATTTACATTTATCTGACAGGTGTGTTGTGTAATAAGACGTTTTGATGAAAGATTATTATGACTGTTTAGAAAGTAGTGTGAGGGCTGTATAAGTGGCATAACTGGGAAACTATATGAGTGAATGTAGCATAGGCGACCTCAGTTTTCTAAGATAAATAAAAGGCTTATTCTTTGCTGTTAAAAGGGAATTTTAATTTTAGTCTAAATGTAGACTGGAATTAGGATACATGTGTCTAGTTGAACACAGACATGGGTACTCCCGTAGTATGTGTACCAGGTTAGGGTCAGGCTAGGCGATAATTTTATTGCAATTTTCCTTATTTTAGTTCTATTTCGAGTTCGGGGACTGCCTGTGTTAACCAAGGAATGTAAGTAAAAAATGTCAGGAATATAAGTTGTTTTGTCTGTATGTTCTTGTGTATTTAATTCTAAATTGTGGCGTTTCGTGTCGGTAGATTCCATGGCGCTCCGGAAGTATTCGTACCAAGATGACGCAGAACCTGAACAACCCTAACCTGATACACATACCATGTTCAGGTTGTGCACCTTCTTGGTACGAATACTTCGGGAGCACCGATCCCAGACTGCTACTGAGATGAAAGCTGAAATTTTATACTTGGACGAGTAAATGTTTTCTAAGATGTTTTGATATGTTTGAGTTTAATTATAATTCTATTTTTACAGATTTTATATTTAACTGTGTATATAATGAAGTAATTATATAATTAACTATATATCTAATTTGCCAAAGTTGCCTTATTTTATGTTCCAACTTCCTACTGCCAATAGATTTTAACAACGCTGCCTTGCACTTACCTTGCTTTGCATTCTGACGTCATTCGAATTACGTCACTTCCTTTGTTATCATTCGTATCGCTTCCTCATAAATAAACATCAAAGCATTTGGATTGAAAACAGTTTTCTTCCGGACTTCCTCGTCGCTATTGTTATTATTACGTCATCACTAATCATTGACGTCGTAGTTGTATCACCCAAACGTCACCATTAATCATCTCGCCCCCTCCCCGATGCCGGTGGTGTTTCTGCCCTTCCAGGGCGGCCATACACCCATTACCGCTGCGCCACAATTGGTGTCAATGAGCCAAATGATGCCTCAAACATGCGGCCCTTTACCAATTGGTACAACCATGGCTACCATTGCGGCTCCTCCGACAATGTACGAGACGACGATTGTAGGAACGAAGGTGATTATATTATGTTTACTGTTTTATGTTATGTTGCCAAAATAAATCGAGATAGTCTAATATGTCTACAATGCTTGCATTTCTTGTATTGTTACAATGTTTAACCATAAAAGTTCTGGAACCACTCTTTTATACAATGTCGTTGGTATAAATACTATGCGGAAGAACGAAGCTCATTTCTGTTTTTTTTACCGCAATAATATTTTTCCGGCAAAAGATGGCCTCATCTTTTCTTACGAACTCATTTCGAGCGATTTATTGTGCGAGTTTATCGTAAAATATATAAAAACGTATAGGTAAATGTAAAATATAGTTATAAATATTAAAGTTTCTATAATTGATATTTCTCGCCAAACGTATTCCCACAAATGGGCCGATTTGATATACCATTTGGTCAAAACAGTAAATTGATATTTCGCGCCAAACTTATTCCCACAATTGGCCCTATTTGATGTACTATTTCGTCGTACTGGTAAATTAATATTTCGCGCAAAACGTATTCCCACAAATGGGCCCATTTGTTATACTATTTTGTCGAAATTTGACGTTGTTTTGACTGTCTTGTTTACATCCTTCCTAACATGTATCGATTCCCACCAAAACATCCACACGATCGCGTGATTTAACGCCCAGATTGTGGTGAAATTAAACCCCACTAAACAGACCCTGTTATTTCCTTACAAAACACACGGAAATTAACCCGACAGGGGGCATTTCCGTGTTGAATTTGTGCGAATGGGTATCACACCTGTTGTGATCAAAATCTAAATAATGTTGGCCCCTGTTAAATTCTAAAATTTAAACGGATTTGCCCTCATGGAACGGAACACGGAAATTCGCTTGATATAAAAAAAAAAGTTGACTTTTTGTATTTTAAAGTTCAAACGGCTTTGCCCTCAGGAAAGGAACACGGAAATTCGCCTAACGCCAAATTATTTGACCTTTTTTGATTTTTTTATTTCAAATGGTTTTGACTACAAAACTTCGTCATAGCAAGAGAATTTGACCCTTCAATACAAAAATCTTAATAACAGTTTAGACCTCGGAAAGGGGACTAATTCGTTTAATTGTAAAATTTCACCAAGTTTTTTGAATTCAGTTATTTTTTGCATTTTTTTATATATTAAATCCACTTTAGCTTACGTTTCAAATTTCTGTTCTCATAATCACCCTAAAATGTCGCGACTAGCATATAATAATAATACATACAGTATATCTATTATCATTTACTGGGTTTCAATATTTATAATGTATCAAAAACCTGTGTTACGTGTGTCCATCAGCTTTCACAAGGGTATCACAATACCCCGCAGGAAATTCCGATGTGGACCATTGGGATTGAAAAGTTCTCCCAAGGTAACGACAAAATGCTAACTACCAGAAGGTAGTCATCACATACCATGGGGTTTTTCGCACATTTGCGCCTCATACAAGACATTGAATAAGCATGCAATGATATCTGCGCTACAATGGAAAAATCGGTACATTCCACAGTCTGATTTGTATAACCGTTGAGCGGTAAAATGCAATCCATTACCGATTCACACGACGTGTATAAGGGTACAACGGGAAAATGCTATCTATTACCGATCGCCAATCGGATTTATATAACGGTACAACGGCAAAATGTTACCTGTTTTTTTGTTTGTTATGTTACTCGAGGGCAGTCTGTAACTCAGTCTTTGCGGTTTGATAATGACGTACAGATTGACTGAAATTTTGCGTAATTTTCAATTTAATACAACTATGCTTCGTTGGCGTCACGATGAGGAGTGCATTACATTATTTTGGAAACACGGAAATGTCGTCAAGGCGTTTTAAAACGGCTTTGATTGCCAACTGCAACGGAGCGTGTACCTGTAACAGTAAACGAAACCTGAGATTTTGCTTTGAGAATACGTGCATTTAAATTTCGTGAGGCAAATTCATTTTTTCTTTTTTAACGATTAGGTATGTACATTTGAATTTGGATCGGTAATGGAGTGCATTTTTTCGGTTGTACCGTTATACAAATCTTTTATACACCCGACTGTACATCGGCAATAGCGAGCTTTCGCTCGATTCAATGCTTTTTAATTAGTATCGTGCAATCATGATCGACTTTAATTACATTCCACGAAATATACATTGCCGTGTTTCGTTGTTAAACGCATTAGCCGGTCGTGGAAAATAGTAATATAGCATCCTTCCTCGCGCCTTCAAACAGTACTAAAACACCGCAATTTTATATTAGAATGTCACATTTTTAATTAATTTGTTTTGTTATCTTGATGACACGAGTCGTTTGAAATCGTCTCACATACTTATTCAATATTTTGACATCGTTTTGACAAATATTGTGACGTAACATAAGGTCACATTTGTTATTATTTCGAGACAATATCAACAATAATTTGTTCCGTCCAACAGATGTCTGTCATTGTTCCGATCGATAAGCAAGGCTGGATGTCTTCGCTTTTAACCGTTATCGGCCTATCCTGTCAAATATGGCATTTTCAATTAATATTAGCTGAAATTCAAGTAGGCTACTGATTTCTTTATTGTAGTGCAATCAAGAGTTATACACCAGTATTTTTAATAATAGATGACGATCAAAACATTTTTTTTGTAATTATCAAGCAATAACAACATTACTGTGATGTGTGATCATTCTATTTAGCCATTGTGTATAGGAGTGGCAATTTGGTGACTGACAACTGTGACAAGCCATCATAACAATTAGGGTATTTATTTAGTAATAAAAGCACTGTATAAATACGTTGGACAGGTTCTCACAGATGTATTAAATGAAGTAAAAATCTTAAACAATTACTGATTAAAAAACAACAAACCCGGTTAAAATATATTGAGTAATGACTTCATAACAAAATTGGAATTGTGAAGGGACTTTATGGACACCCTGTATTTCCATCTTCAAGTTAATCAGCATGTGCTGGTACATAAATTTTCTGGCGCTCCCGAAGTATGTACACCAACATGGCGCACAACCTGAACACTAACCTGGTATACATAATAGGTTCAGGTTGTGCGCCATCTTAGTGCACATACTTCTGGGGGCCCAATTTTTTTTATGTAGTGGTTTATATAGTTTCACTGGCGATTGGCATTCCATTGGTCATAGATCACTTCTCTTAGAGATGAGGCCACAAGTACTTACTTTTCTTTCCTCTTTACTCAGCTACCGCCTATCAATTAGCTTTGGAGTTATTTTCCTGTCTCAATAATAACAATTTCCAAGATCTTTTCTGGGTTAACAAACTAGAAAATTGTGTCTAATTAAATTCTCTTCATACAACTCTTTTTAGGCGAATTGTTTTATTATTACTGATGTTGTATTTCTGAATTCTAGTTTTCTATTTTGCTCAAATTTTTCTGTTTTGGGGTCATTTAAGGTCATATACACTGACCATGTGGTACTTCATTGTGACATAACGTTTAAAACATGTGAACTTTCTATTGGTCAATTGAACTATTGATGCACTTCACACAAGTATGAGCAAACAAACACTTTCACACTATTGTTGTTTGTTTGCTAACAAAGATTGAAATGGATATATAAGTACCTAACAAGATTATGATGACATATTGGTGTTTTAGGTTGCGGCTGTGGCATCATAATACTATTTTAAGTGATGTATCTTAAAGTGATTAGAGGAACATGTTCATAGTTCAAACCAAAGTAATAGAAATGAATAAATACATTAGTTTTTATTTGTTATCAAGTATTTGACCAATCAAATTATTGATTAAACTTTAAATTTCGTTCATCGTTTACTATATTTATGAAATTAGAGCCCTTGCGCAAATAAATTTAACAAAAAATAGTTAGGCCTATTGAGAGAAATGTGATCAGAGTTTTTCTGGTTGGAAGTATTCAAAATAAAAAAGCTGTTATATACCGTATTAACAAACACTTTTTCAAATCATTGAATTTATTATACTTGTTGCTGATGAAGAATGGAAACTACAATTTTGACCAATAATATTTAACAAAAAATGGTAAAAAGTAATTTGCGCTAATATAAAATAAAAAAATTAAGTTCTGAATAATGAGGCTAATATATCTACTTCTAATAAACTTGATAATATGCAAAATGGTTTACAGTACGATGGAAACAGTGGCTTGGAGGAGGTGCAAACTTCAATAAACATCTTTAAATATGTTTTTATATTATATTTGAGGTTTTTCTATTTTGTTAAATTTTTGTATGTGATTCTTATAACCTGTGGAAGTGATGAAATGGCAATAAATTGTAAATAATGCCGTTACTAGTTTGTTTTACTTACCTACTCTAACTACGCCTGGTTGTATGTTTTTTATTTGTGATTTTTCATGTTACAATATTAGCATTTATAATACCTGTCACCTGTGATTTTGTGTAAAGTGTGAATAGTTTAAAGAGAATTGAAGTAAAGGAAAAACAAAGTTTTATAAATGGGAAGACAAAATTCAGGATTCTTCAAATTTTTCAAATGTTTTTGTTTTTGTTTTTAGAGAAACAGTGAAGATGTCTCGCATTTGATGGCTGGATCAATAGATAATGGAGCAAAGAAGGTAGAAATTTTTTTATTTAATTTCTTAATAAGATCATACTACTATTCTAGTTATTTTATTAAGTTCTTAAACCTTCAATAACTGTAGTCGACGATATAGTCTGTAGTTAGTTTTATTGTTCACAGACTGAGAAAAAGCATCGGTCGTTCATCGGTTCATGACACTACTCTAATCAGTCGTCAAGTTTCAGTATTTTTGAAAGCAGCATTTTGTCCTTTTCATTTACAGATCAAGACAGACCCAGGTGCGGTATCTAAAGTTGTCCATCTTCGAAGCCTCCCCACAGACGTTACTGATTCCGAAGTTATACAACTTGGTTTGAACTATGGAAGAGTTACCAATGTTCTTATGTTAAAGGTAATTTTTATTCTGGATAATCCGATACATATTAGTAGTAAAATTGGAGCTCCAGAAATATGTGCACCAAGATGGCGCACATCCTGAACATAGTAAGTGTACCAGGTTAGGGTTCAGGTTGTGCGCCATCTTGGTGCACATAGTATGTCTACAAGGTTAGGGTTCAGGTTGTGCGCCATTTTGGTGCACATACTTCGGGAGGGCCGTAAAATTTCCACATTTTGAGGAGAGGTGTAAGAGGGCTTTATGATGTGACAAATCTTGTCTGATGAGGATCCCAGCAATCTTCTCTGGTATGATTATTCCCTTCTAGATTAACAAAATAAAAATGAATGAATCAAAGGAGGACAAAATAAAATCAAAGTAAAATTTGGGAGGAATATCTTTTAAAACAGATTTAATGCATTTTCATCCATGTGTGCGATTTTTCAAACATAAACCTGTCGTATTAGGATGTCAAGCTTGATGGCGAAAAAATTCTGCGAGTGTTGACAAGGACCACACTAAATGGCGTGCCGGGCGGCATTGTGGCTTGCGGGGGTCGTCTGTTTCACGCCCCTGATCTAAACTAACTACTTCCTTTCCAGGGTAAGAACCAGGCTTTCCTTGAGATGGAGGATGATGAAACAGCCCAACGTATGGTGACAACCTGCAGTTTATCTCCGCCTTCCATCAGACAAAGAATGGTTTATGTTCAATACTCAAATCATAAAGAACTAAAGACAGATAGCTCTCCTAATCAGTTGGTGAGTGTCTTACAGAAATCCAGGAGTTATGCAACTTTCATGACAGAAATCCATATCCAATAAATATACATCTTAATGTTTTATAGTACAGCAGTCGCTTACAAAATTTTCTTTACAAAGTAGTCGGTTTTTTTTTTCTGAGGAGGCATTGGAGAGCTGTGTAACAAACTTCTTATCCTGCTTGGTTCTTTTTACATCTTCAATTTAGTTTTTTCTGCAACCTGTTTTCACTGATTCAGCAGTGTGGTGCCGATTACCCTGCGAGGGTTCACAGCTTCGAATCCCATGTGTGGATAGTTATGTGCAAGAGGATTGCTGGACCTCTCGCCTCGCGTATGGTTCACATAACCACTGGTCCCTTACGGCTTCCTCAACCAGTAAATCCATGCTTCCGAAATTAAATAAACAGTTAACTAAACCCATACCCGACATGGACTGGTAACCGGACGAAAGGCAGTGGTTCGCCATATGGTTAAGCCGTCTTATCGACTTTTCTCTCCCCCAGGGTAAATATATAAATCTTATCTTGATTCTAATTTCAGAAAGCACAAGCGGTGTTGCAAGCACTCCAACAAACAGAGGGTGGAACCAACCATGTACTGAGAGTTGTTGTTGAAAATATGATCTATCCCGTCACACTGGATGTTCTGCATACAATCTTCTCGAAATTTGGTGTTGTATTGAAGATCATCACATTCACTAAGAATAGTAAGTTGTTCGTTTTTTGCTTTTTGAATTAATAATTATGGTTAAGATAAAATATCGTTTTTATTCTGGGTAGAGGAAAGACGATAAAACGACATTATCAAATGGCAGGGTGGTGTGGGGGTCGTGACCCCGCTTTTGAAAAATGAAGAAAGCATTTTTATGTATCATTCGTAGCAATTTTTCTATAGCTTGTAACGTTTTTTTTGTTTTGATGCAATTTTCACTAAATATGTGGTCACATGGTAACTTTAATAAGTGGATACAGGTGGTTCAATGACAGTGTTAACGTATACCTAATGATAGGTTATTTTGTGTGGTATATTGTGTTGCCAATATTCCCATGACATGGAGTATATAAAAAAGCTAATCACATGAAATTAGTGTTGAACTCAAAAACGTACAATTGTTCAAAATATTATTTAAGTTGATTGCTGGTAACAGAATGTTATCTATTATCTTCTGTATGTGAATTGGTCAATGAGATAATAATTTCTCATAAGATGAATTATCTTGCAATGTTTTTTGTATCCTTTTTATCACTTTTTTATTATAAGTTTGTCTTTTATACCGACATAAATTTAACAAGGCTGAACAATGGCATGCGCTTCAGTTTTCCAAATTTGTAGCAAAATTAATGCTGAAATATAGTGTCCACACATTTGTAAATTGTCTGTCTTAAGCAGTATGCTTTACAATGTAACAAAATTTTTACTCTAAGATGGTTATCATGTAGAAATCTGTGACCAGTATTTGTAAATTTCCTACTTTTGTATTCACTTTTACCTATTTTGTTCAACATTGTTTCTCTATTTTATAGATCAGTTTCAAGCATTGATACAAATGGGAGATGCAGTTCAGTCACAGACAGCGAAACTGGTGAGATATTATGCTTTTTTTACTTCGGAATGTTCGCGCCATATTCAAATTATTTATTTCATGTCGCTGAATAAAGCAACCTTCAAATTGAATGCGGTATACTAAAGTTTTAGCGGCCATTTAACTTATATTGTTTGAGAATATATTGTTAAGATAATACATGCATACTTGGCAAGGTTTTTTGAGAACATTTCTGACTAGAAATTAGGCAGACTTTGAATCTGAAATGTATAATTTGAATAAATCCAGTACAAATACATAATCAAATTAACAAATTAAATTGAACATGGAATATACAAATTTTTGTGGCGATTTCATTAAGAATGCGTGCGTACTCATAGTAAAGCTTATTGGCCACGGTAGAAGTTTTTGTATGCAAGTGTGCAGTTGTCTGTGTGTGTCAGTACTCATTCGTTTGGAGCATGACCTTATTGCCGATCAGCCGATTGCAGGTTGGCCATTCCTGCATTAGAGAATTGATTTATGAAATTCACATTAATGCAGTCCCTCCTGATATCGATACTTTTTGATCTTTATTAACTTTTTTGTGCAAGGCCAGTGCAAGTCAGAAACATGGGACTTCAGATAGCATTTAGTAAATAGAGTCTTGTTCAAATCTGAGATGTTGTTTTCCTTTTTAGTCTCTTGATGGCCAGAACATCTATAATTCCTGTTGTACATTGAGAGTGGAATACAGCAAGATGGCGGCACTGAATGTAAAATACAACAACGATAAAAGCAGAGATTACACAAGATCTGATCTACCTTCAGGGGAAACACTTGACCCGTCTGCAGCTCTGCAATCAGTTTTGGCTGGTGCTGATATGTATTCAGGTATAATGATTATGCATGTATATTTCTTCGTACATATATATATATATATATACGCCAAACACAAATGTGGTGTGGAAATTCAACCCAAATTTTCATTTTTAAAATAAAAGTCTTGCACGTACACGATACCCTAAACAGCATGGGACATATTTGCCTAGTCAAAAATTGAGGAGGTTTTATTTGAACTAAACGCATGCTTGAAAAAAAAATTTCTGTGTCAAAAAGACTTTATTTGTGATTACATCAAAACTTCACATCGCATCTTTGTTTGGCGTTGTTTGAGCAGTTAAGGCATTCACTTCATCAGACCCCTAAAACCCATCCTGGTTGCACCATTGTTCCAGTGTCTGTTGGTCTTTTTCCAACTTAATACTCAATTCTTTTTCCAGGTACATCAGCCCTAATGCCGAACCCTTACTCACAAGTTCAAAACAATAACTTTGCAGGATTGAACGCACAAACATTATCTGCAGCTCTGTCATCAGGAACTGCTGCTCAGTATTTACAAGGTGCTCTGGGAGCTCAAGGTGAATCTTGGTTTCATACTGTATTTCATGGCCTTTGGTTTTGGATAGGGTGACAGATAAAAAATTTGAGCATTTCGAGCACTGCACTGCCAATTTTAGAGGACTGTACAAATGAATAAACATACTCTCATTTTGGTACTCCCGTAGTGTGTGTACCAGGTTACGGTTAGGCCCTAATTTGATTTTAAATTCTCTAGTTTTAGTTTATTACGAGTTCGGGGACTGTGTATGTTAGCCAAGTCAATATACCCCATGCCCATATGTTTCAGTCCCTTTACACAACTTGATGTAAAGTAGGCGAACAAAATTAGTTACCTCTATATTAGTACACCTACTTCTGGAGTGCCCTCATTTCATATATATATATATATTCTGCATGAGCGTATTCAGGAAGTCGATTTAACAACTTTAAAAATAATACAAAAAAATTCTAGTCTATACTGAAATCTCATGCATTGTTGTACTATTTGGCATACAATGTACTTATATCTGGGTAAACTAACTGGCTAACTATTCCCACATCCAGCATGCACCGTGGTTCGCCACATGATCAAGTCGTCTTATCGGCTTCTTCTCCAAGATAAATATGAAAATCCCATCCTATTTTTGAGTATCAGCTGACTGGTCAGCTACTCAGTCATGAAGTCTGACAATAACTGGTAAACCATTACCTTGTATGGACCAGTAACCAAACATGAGCCCTTGATTCACTATACAGTCAAGACCTCTTATAGGCCTCCTTTTTTACTTATCGATCTTGATCGGTAAGTATGTTGATCGGTATTTGTCTGTATGTCTGTGTGTTAGATGCACGCGATATCTCACAAAAGCTAGGTTCAATCTGCTCCAAATTTTACATGTGCATTCATCTTAGCTCGGATCAGAAGCCTATTGCTTTTGGATGGATTATGTTGTATAATTAGCGAGTTATCAATTAATTAGTGATGGGACACATGGTGTCACTATAGAGTAAGACCACTGTTTTGGGGGGTACCCTAACCTTCGATCGATAAGTCTTCGGTTTCTAACCGAATTCTAGTTTATTAAATTAATATGAAATCCTATTTCATCCCAATAATAAACTTTCTCTTATTCAATCCTATTACAAATTCTTCTTTTTACTCAGATCTCACTGGAGCGGCTTTCACCAATGCAGCAATAGCAGCTCAGCTTGCTGCAGTCACTGGACTCCAACAAAACACAGTCCTACATGTGTCTAATCTCAATCAAGACGTAAGTTTTTTTTTTAAAGTTACTCAGACACCAAATATTTGATAATTCTATTATTAATGGTGGTTTTGCTGAAGGGAACATTCATTTTTGTCGTGTATTTCTGAGTTGGTATTTGTAATTTGATGAATTTACCCCTACGAAAAATATTTTGATCATAAATAATCTGAATCAGGTTTCATCAAAATTGGAAATCATGTTGAATTTTTGTGAATTCATTTCGGCATCAATGGTCAAATTGTGTAAAAAAATGTTTCTACATTTTCTGAAAACTAAATCAAACCAAAATCACATCATTAAACATCTGCGCAATCTCTCACATCTGCAAGTATAAATATATACAGCAATTCGACTGTTTATCATCATTTCTTTAATTTTAATAAAACTCTTCTCAAATTTTAAAGCAAGTCTTTCTGTTGTCTTCAGCTTAGCCACCATTACCTCCTATATCAGTCACTGAATTATATAATTGGCCAATTTGAATTAAATTAAAAAAGAACTCTTTTCGTAATGAAGATTCTCTATTTTTATTTCATCTCTGCGACTACGGAACTCTTCTGGTTACTATGACCTATGAACTGTGAACTTCGACCTTCACAATTTGAAAAAAAAATCAAATTTATAAAAAATTCCCCTCTGCACTATACCCTAACACCTGCTATAACTATTTGTAATCTGGTAATTATAATTAACCCTAATTAATTTGACCTTATGACCTTTTAAATTTGACCTCCGACCCTAATGGTCCTACTCTTTGCTGCCTCGTCTCTGGTCTGGAAAACTGCTGATTCACTCTGAAAAATGCTGACTCATTCTCCTGTTATTCTACAGATGGTTACACCTCAAGTCCTCTTTATACTGTTTGGTATGTCTTATCTTATCTCTATATTTTATCTTTATCTTATCTATATTCCTTATCTAGATATTTCTGTGCTGTTCAGAAATTCTTGTCTCTTATATGAGAATCGATTCTTGAGTTTTTCCTAAATTAAAAAAAATAGTTATGTTATTTTACATTTGTCCTAATTTTCATTTTGCACAATTATAATATCTCAGTTGAAATTTTGATAGAACTCACTATATTTAGTTAGCATTTGAATAATTGAAGTGAAAAAACTTGGTGTCATTAATGTAAAGTACTTTATTGTGGGCTCTTCCATTAAATGCTCCCTTTCTATTATATAAATCTTAAATTGTGATATGAATTACCGGTATATTATTATTTTCCGAATAAAACTTGATATTTCTCAAAATATTTTTTATTTTTAAAATCCATGTGACTTCTATGTCTAAATCGAATTCAAACATCAGAATTGATTTTAAATAAGTTATATTAACACTAAATTACACTTAGATTTAGGACACTTTTGGCCTCATTCCTATGAGTATATATACCTATCCTAGCGACTCTGACGTTTTCTGAAATGATAAAATCTCTGAATGAATTAACTATATTTTTGATTATAGTCTACATTAGATATTCCTTCACTGCATATATACCACTTAACGGCGTTCATAATTTCCAGCAGTGCTCACAATATAAGTTATACATGGTGTTCATAAAGTCCGTAAAATAACTTTGCTTTCTGCAACAATTGGCGGGCATGTAAAATTGTATTAAATGAAGTGAAAAGACCCGAACAATTACTGATTAAAATAAAACAAACCTGGTTAAGATATATGAAGAACTGATTTCATGACAAAATTGAAATTGTAGAAGGACTTTATGAACACCCTGTATACTACTACACTTCTTTGTAAACTATTCCTATATGTCCCCTGATTTGGGGATAATCCCTGCTTTCTGACCTCCGTCTCTGCTTTCTGTTTCTCTCGTTACTTCCATCGTAGCGTTCTCATAACCATATTCATTGAATCATAGGTGTATACGGGGATTGTATTCGTGTGAAAATCTTGTATCAGAAGAAAGACAGTGCTTTAGTGCAAATGAACGATGGCACACAGGCACAATTAGGTACGTTTCCTGTAGAATTATTCGTATAATCCCTATTTTGAAACCCTATCAACATCGCCTTAACCTCGACGAAAAAAATGTAATTTTGTTTAATGTGTTTTCCATTATTTATTTTATTCGCCACATTTACTATTAAAAAGTCAACAATCAAAAGTAAAAAATAAATCTATTATGACCAAGTATTTAAATAAATAAATCACAGTAAGCTTTTAATTAATTAGTGTGGTCAATGCGAATGGTTCCTAGTGGAGGCCTTGTCCCACGGGTACTTGAAGAATTGCTCTGTAAACCCCTGGAATGTCCCAGGATCCATCTTTTCAAAATCCTGGTATAGCCAATAACAACAGCTTACTCATTCATCTTCTATCGTTGAGAGCTTATAACAAAACCTCATTTAGTGCATCAACATTTTATGGTTTTATTAAATCTGGGCAAATGCTAGTGTGTTCCTAATGCTAATCATGGCACATCATCATGCTTCTTTACAGCGAGAAAACCCATACCCAACTTGGACTGGCAACTGGACGAGGGCAACAGGGCACGTTAAGCCGTCTTTTCGGTTTTCTCTCCCCTTAGATGAATATGTAAATCCTATTCCAGAAAAACACCAATATAGTCATACAAATGTTGTGAATCCTCTTTTTCAGCTCTGAGACACTTGAATGGAGTGAAACTCTTCGGCAAGCAGATGCATGTTGTCTTATCGAAGCACAGTCAAGTACAAATGCCAAGGGAAGGCCAAGAGGCCGCCAATCTCACACAGGTTAGTTTGTTGATGTAACATAGCGTAGGACTGGGCATTTCAAATCGAATATTCAAATCGAATCGAATAATAAATTATTCTAGAGCAAAAATTTCGAACCGTCGCCATCTTGTTTTACTCTTTTCGCCAATGGTCGGTGTAAATTTCTCAATTTTTTTTTCATTGAAGCCATATTTTTCAAACACAATTCTGACATATAACTCTTTTCTGTATTGAGGTATTGATAAAAACTTGTTTTTTTTATTGTCAGTTATGTATTCTATGTGTTCAGTAATTTCTGTGTATGGAGGACCTAAACTAATAAGAAAGTTACATACAATATCATACCTTCCAAGTATTCGAGATTCGATTCGAAAAAATTATTCGATTTGATTCTGAAATCATCAGGTATTCGAAAATGCCCATCCCTAGTGCCCTGGTACTGACAGCAGGCCTCGTGTAGTTTAGTGCAACAATAAGTTTCAGTCGGTGTGGCGTAACAATTTTTGCATATGCTCTTTGCCAACCTATTGTCTAGGGCTCGGCTTCTTCAGAAGTGAAGGTTGGAAATTAAATATTTAAACATTACTATTCAGGATTATACAAACTCCTCTCTTCATCGGTTCAAGAAACCTGGTTCCAAGAATTTTCAGAATATTTACCCTCCTTCACAAGTCCTTCATTTGTCCAACATTCCGTGAGTTGTTTTAACTTTTTATTTCATTTTTAGGAGGAATGCACCATGAATTGAATGTTTTAAGACCCTGCCAAAATAAGGTTTTTTGCTTAAATCATGGAGGCTTTTTTGTGAATTTTAGCTATTTGCTCATAGTTTTTAAAATCTTGTAAAAAGTTTGAATTTGTTATTCCTATTTGATGTTTCACGTTTGTGTATTTTCCCCGACAGAGTTCATTTGAAGTCTTTTAAACTACTAATATCTGTCATAATTATAAACTTTAAAATAGCACCTGGCATGTCAGCGGTCAACTCATTTTGCTTGTAGTTTTTTAAACTTGAATAAAATTGAAAACACTTTTCCTTATCATATCTGTGGATATTTTGAAGTTACAAAACTTATCACCAATGTTCCCTCTAATTTTTTGTAGTATGTGTGCGCAGAAATTTTGGTGTGTGCGCACTTTTTTGGAAATGAATAATATTTGTGCAAAAAACAATGAAGAAATTTTGGGTTTTAACCGGCTAATAAGTGGGCCAGCAACAAACTTTCTCAACCTGCCAACCAAGCACATAGTTACATTACATCGAAATACGTCTGTGCGCAGTAAACCTATGCGTGTGCGCAGCCTCTGAAAGCTGTGTGCACGCGCACACCTTAGAGGGAACACTGCTTATCACTCAAGCTAAAGTAATTTTTCCATATTTTTGTCATTACAGAGCTGACATTACAGAAGATTTCTTGAAGGAACAGTTTTCTAAATACGGAACAGTAAAAGGATTCAAGTTTTTCCAGTAAGTATCCCATCTTCTTGTGTAGGCAATAATTGTTTGAATATATCACAGGGTCTGTATGTGTGAGCGGTCATGGGGTTCTTTGCACGATAATCTGTTTTATTGGCATTTCATTCTTCTGAAACTATCACTCTATAGCAGGGCTGTTCAACAGGCAGCCTGCGAGCCACAATCTGGCCCGCCAAGCCATTTAGTGATGCCCTTGTCAACACTCAAGAATGTTTCCCCATCAAGCATAAAATCCTAATTCGACAATTTATTTTTAAAATGGATAAAAATGCATAATGTTTTTTGTTCTTGTCGCTGCGTTGAATCTTTCACCGTTTTTTCAGTATTTTTATTATTGTAAGGCTAGGCGAGTAGTAGTAAGTGTTTCAGTCTTAGTGCTTTATCCTCTCATGTGAAGGCAATGTCTGTTTGAATAGATCACAGGGTCCGTATGTTCGAGCAGTTGTAGTTCTTTGCATGGTAATTTCTTTTATATTCTGGCATAATTTAAAACTACATAGTGTGAATTAACGGAGACCAAACACCGGAGAATTCTATGTTTTCAGTAGAACTTCATCACTTCAGTAGAACTGGCATCACTTTGCTCACTAAGTGAGTGCATGTGACCTTTCTCTGATCAAATTTTCATGCAAGAAATGTACATATCTGCCAATATGACCTCATACTTGTATTATATCAAGTATGAGGGGGCTAACCTGCTAAAAGCATAAGGATTGGATTTACTAAAATGTATGAAGGTTCCGAAAGAGCATTGTTGTTCTATTCCAGTGATGGCGAACCACTGGTTACAATGTGGCCTGTAATTATTATATTCAAAGATCCTTGGGATCCAGGGTGAAAATGTCCGCTATTTCTGTTATTTATGATATCTTTTCATTGTGGCTAATAATTAATTCTATATTGTTACAACAGGAAAGATCGTCGTATGGCATTGATACAATTGATGTCAGTAGAAGAGGCTGTGGAAGCACTTGTGGTAGGTTGAGTTACTTTGGATTTGTGAAGAGTTTTAGGAGTATGGTCGATTGCTAATAATATGGAATTTTAAATTATATCAGTAGTTCCAAAGCCGGCGAAGCGATTTAATATGGCCCGTCGAACTCGAGTGAAAGAGTTTGAAAACACTTCATGTCTTTACCTTTTTGTGTTCTTCTGTGAATTGTTACGTCATTATCACAGTTTAAGCACATTTTAAATTTACCGATATCTTAAATAAGCGAACCGGTATTGGTACCGGATTCTTGTGGCGCTTCCCACTCCCGCCCAGGAATATCCTTCTGCTTCTAATTTTGGCCCGGCCAGGTCAATCAACTTAGAGAACCCTAACTGATTTAAACTACACTCAGTGCATCACAGATTAAGAACATCTAGTTCAAATCTCACCCTTACTAGGCGTGTAATAAATTAGGTGGACATTGCTGACCTTCTATCTGGCTTCCTCTGGTTCAATAATGATTAAATCTTCACAAAGGCCTTTCGGCTTTCATTCGAGAAATACATTTAAAATGTATGATGAATATTGTGAAACATTTCTATTTTTTTGATTTATGAAAAAATATATTTTTAAAATTCAAATTCTGAAAGTGCGTTTTAGCTAATTTTAGATTTGACGCAGGTCTGTCTGAGATACTGTACTTACTGTCAACATCATTAGTTTTAAAACTCCAATATTAGATATTCGAACCTTTGGTGTCGCTGCTTAATAACCATCTTTGGTTCCCTGTGACTTCCCTTCCCCAGTGAAACTGTAAATTATCTTGTAATTTGTGTCGACTGGTATTTTTTACTTTCCGGAAAAAATAAACTTGACCTTGTCAATTCTTTGTTTAAAGATAGCATAGAACTGTATATTCTATATAAAAATTTTACTTCTTCTTTTCAGAATCTCCACAATTTCAAGTTGAGCGATTCCAATCATTTGAGAGTTTCATTTTCGAAAGCTCAAGTTTAGTCATGTGACTAGAAACAAGCCTTCTGATTGGCTGATGTGTGATTTTACTACGTTCCACTTAGTGGTTGACTTTTCTTGTTAGTATTCTTTGAAGAGAGAATTGGACTTCACAAAGCTGTATGTGTAGTGTTTCCACCTCATTTAGAAATCACGGTTTCTTGGTCGAATCCCACTTTTATCATCATGATTGTCTTATAAAATTGTTTTGGATGAATCTGTATGGTGCTCCCTGCGATATCCAGGGCTGGCCAATATCAGATAAAATATTTGATGGTTGGATATTTTTTTTTACAAAATGAAAAGAATATTCAAATATTTTCTTTGCCATTAATTTACAGCCACGCATCCAGGTCTGGCCAAGATCAGATCAGTTATTATTTTTGCAATATTTTCAACAAAATGAACAGTATATTCGAATATGAATCTTACTGCTTTGCCATTTTCAATTATCAAGTTTACTCATGGAATATAAACCTAAATTGTATTGAAATTAGAAATTGATTTTTGAATGTTTATTGTCCCGTTGACTGAGTTCAAAACTTTCTCCCAAGAATTATGCAAAAAATATTTCAACTGGTTCGCTTATGGATATTTGGAGCACTCGGCCTGTCCTAATGATATGATCAGATCAAGTTGAGATCTGAAGGGTGGTGGCAAGCTAAAATTTATTGCTCTGTACCAGAACTGTGAGTTCAGGGAAATTTAATATTGACCCTGTTTCGGGATGTAAAACAAATTTTGATGACCAAAACGCCATGCTGAGGAAAATTCGAACCCAGACTCAAGAATTGTAAAAAATTTGTCTCGGACTTTGGCATATGCAAGTCTTGTTTAATAGAATGTAAAAATCACTTAGTACATACACTTAGATAAAATTTGACTGTTTTTTTTTTATTAATCATAAATACTGACTTCAGTGATAAAATGCCCAACTACGAACCAAACTCACAGTCATGGCTTCAATAATCTTTGGTTATGCTTCTTTCCTGATGCGGCACCAACAATGTAGATTTCAACCATCTTTCCATTTTACACATCTGACCAGCCATACTGCCATTCCAGGCATGACACATTGCTTTTGTGATAAATGTGATCGAAACTATTATAATATGTGGCATCTGTATTTCTGGGTGTAACTTTACCCAAATGCATTCATTCATTCTAGAGAATTTTCTCTTTCCATCTTATTTTTCATGGCTTAGTCGTAAAAAAGCATGATATTGGTGTATAGTCACTTTCTTGTTTTGTTTTTCTTTCCATTGTGCTTTTTTCTTTATTTTAGCATCATTATTTTGCTACATTCCTTATAATTATTGGCATTCCTCTTTGATTTCAAGCCAAAAGGATTTTTTTGTTGTTTTTTTATTAATTTTTTGTGTGAATGCCAGTATATTTTGTGCCTGCTGAAGATATATAGTGCACAAACGGTATTAGCAAAATAAAACAAATTGTAGAACTTTCGAACTTCTATACTGCAAAAACATATCATGTTCGGATCAAGTTTTTCTCTTTTATCTAGAAATTTGGAATTACATTGTTTTGCCAATACAGTATGCACCCTATATATAATATCTCTAACATTGGTTTATTATGTCTTGATGACACAGAAGAAGAAATTTCTGTAAAAAATTATCGACCATTTCAATTCCTATAACATTGCTTCCAAAATGACTGTTGCCAGCTTTTACCATGTTATGAACACTCGATTTTTGTTATCACTTATAAAGCATAGCCTTATCAACATTAGATTCATCCCATTTGTTGTGTGGAGTACTGAGGTGCCATAAAAATAAGAGGCCGTTGTTAGCCATATGATTAAACCATCTTATCGCTTTCCTCTCCTCTAGGTCGAATATTAAATTCCTATCTTATGTCTTATTCCACTTGTGAAACAATTTTAGACCATGGCAAATGTAAATGGCATGGAAGCATACAATATGTGAATTTACAAAACACTCTTGGACCGCTGTTAAAATACCATTCCTTAACAATTTGGGATAACACATTGTTCACTGTCCTGATTTGCAAAAAGTAACCTATAACTGCTTGTCAAGAGTCTTGTTAAGAGCTAATCGGTGTGTTCAAACACTTTTTGTAAAAATACAGCAAATTGATGTTATTTTTAACATTGTATTTCACTGCAGCATTTCGTAACCAATGTAAATCATTTATATATATATATGAGCTGGATGTGGACCAAATTCTTGTTTGTATGTTGTTAGAAAAATACAATAATTACACTGGTATCTCTGAGTATGTATAACCTATTAGTTTTCATTCACCACGACCCACTTGGCACGACGAAATTTTTACGTGCCCCTCATTAATAAAAATAAAAAAAAGTGAAATTGATAATACCTCTAATGAGGCCGATGTGCTTGCATATTCTCGCACAAGAGATCGAATTTTAGCTCCATTTCGATGATGATGTATCTCCATACTGGTTCCAAATCTTTCAAATTTGGTCAATATTTTGTTTTAACATAAGTTATTGTCAAAAAATTTCTTACTGTGTCTCCGAACGAGCCATTTCGCAACCCACGTTGAGGGTTGCAGAAGACCCCCAAGTTTGAAGAGCCCTGACCTGAAGAATTAGTTTTTAAACTTTCATGATCTGGGGCTCTTGTAAAATAAACACATTATAGATGTTAGTAATATGTGCTTGCTGGGAGCAAAATGAATCTACTTTGGATTCTTCAAGTTCTAACCAAATATAACTCAACTGCGCCTTATTAAAAAACTAGATTATTCTAAAACCAGGGGTTCCCACACCGTGGGCCAAATCTGGCCCGCGTAACGATTTTAAATGGCCCGCCGAGCTTAAGTGGAATTGTGAAACAGATTTTGTTTCTACCTTTTTGCAATCTAGAAACCTCCAATTGTTATGTCATTATCACAGTTTAAGCTCGTGTCTATCATAGCATTTCGATTATATAAGTATCTCAATTATACCTGCCGGTGTTAGGATTGCATAGGCAGTAATTTGGTTTTCAGCCATGTAAAAAAGGTTCGAAGACTCGAATTTCTGGATTGAAAAAGAAAATCAAACTTACGCGATTTGTTTTCTTTGCCTACGAACTATTCCAGTTCTGTGGCAATACGACATAAAGCGCCATTATGAGTCAAACAAACATGTTTCTTCCGGCCCGTGAACATCCTTCCGATTTTGATTTTGGCCCGCGGCCAATAAAGTTTGGGAACCCCATGTTCTAAACTGTCGAGTTCTCGATCATTTCAAACTTAAGTAGCTTTATACATGTTAAAAAGTGCTTCTCTAGGGTCCTGTTAGTGTGAAATATTGTGGTAACACCTCGGCTTCTTTTTACTGAGAAGTTTTGGTAGTCAGATACTACTGTAATTGTTGCATTTTTCAAATTTTTTATTGTGTCGTCATAAACTGTATAGCCTTCAGTAGTTTTTATTTCGTTTTTATTATTTTTTCTATTTCGTGAAAAATTATTAATTGTAAGTATCATGCTATTCCCGTGTTGCCAAATTGAGCATGCTTATTGATGTTGAGATTTTCTAAATATCACTCTGAAATATGGTTTAAAGAGGGTATTTCTGGCAACACTAAACACTGATGTGAGATTTTTATTGTACATTCCATATTTTATTCCAGTCCTAACTATGAACGAATCCACTCAAAGACTTTAAGAAACCGATGCGATATGTTACGTCATAGATAGTGATGTCATACATAGTGACGACTTAATATCATGTGAAGACTCAAGCAACATTAAGATATATGAATCTTATTTATCATTCTTTGAGTATTAATTCGACAATTTGTACCTGTATGTCACCTTCGTAAATATCATTTAGGGAATCCCCCCTCCCGATTCAAACTTGTCTGCATGAGGCTGTCGTGATTGTAAGCTTATAGTGACGGAGTTGCCTGGTGATTAACTACTGCTGTGAAATATTATTTTTTTGAATCTCAATTAAAACTAGTGTCGGTACTGATCATATTTTATTGAAGTGGGTCAATGACAGTGGTTTTCAAAGGGGGGGGGGATTCTGAAATTTTTTTTGCCAACAGCTAGCGGGTACGATCGAACGCTGGAATACGCGTGTTTTTAGTAGTCTTGGGGTCTAAAAAGCATTTCAAGCTACGGATAATTGCTAATTATGATACAGAAAAATAATTTAATTTTTTTTACTTTTCAAAAGGGGGGGGGGGTTCGACCCCCAAAACCACTCTCCTGTCTACGCCACTGGTAGTTTGTATAGTTTGCTTCAGAGGCGTAACCAATGGGGAGGGTTGAGGGTCGGACCCCCTCCCTCCTTTTGAAATGTTCCGTACCATACATAGCATATTTTTTGGAGCTTCAAACACATCTTAGACCCTCAAAGACTTGAAAACCCACGATTTCGGCCTCCGGTCTTGGGAATTGACAATTTCAGAACCCCTTTTTAATTCCTGGCTACGTCCCTGATCTACATGACATTAAAAAATGGATTGTGCGAGGACCTTTTGTGAGAAGTCTGAGGATTTAGGGGTGTGTGCAAACCATTTTTGATGGGGTACTCCTGTCGTTTGTGAACCAAGATGGCGGACACCGGAACGTAGTATGTGTACCAGGTTAGGTTTAGGCCATAATTTTATTCCAATTTTCCTTAGGGACTAGCCAAGTGACTCCCGTAGTATTTGTACCTGTAATTAAGGCCTAACCCTAACCTGATACACATACTACGTTCCGGAGTCCGCCATCTTGGTTCACATACTTCGTTCGTACCCATAGTAGTGGTATAGTTTTTTGAAGAGGGAACCTGCTGTTAGTGTATTCAGGTAAAAAAGCGTTCTTAAAATTTTGAATCCCATCACTTGACAGATATGAAACTTGTACTTTATAAACGAAGTGTATTCATTTTCGCTTTTCGGCTCCAGATACTTCCGCATTCACATGCCGCATTACGTGGGAGATTGAATTTGCAACACTTCTGCAGAGATAATCACTGGTGGGCATCACGAGCTTATGTTGAGTCATTCGACTATTTGTTTTAAATATACGAAACGAATCTTTACATTAAGACAACAACAAAGTTATTTCTGGAACTCTCTTGCGTGTGACTTTCCCACGCAAGTAATAAAAGGAACTGGATCTAGCCCACTGTATGTATATTGATGGCTGATGAAAAATTTCGAATCGACGCCATCATGTTTTTTTTTCTTCCTGCCAATCGTCGAGGTTTGTGACATATGACTATTTTTTGTATTGAGTTATTGATGAAAACGTGTTTCATGTTATCTATGGACGCTCAGTAATCTGTCTGAGTGATATATATATTCTATGTTTTCAGTAACGCATTTGACAGGATTAATACAAGTCGCTTACAATTATATATTTCCAAGTATTCGAGATTCGATTCGAAAAAATATTAAATTCGATTCTAAAATCACCATGTATTCGAAAATGCCCAGCGCTATCAATGAGACGCGAAAGTCGATAATCACGTGGCGAAACACGGTCTAACTACCTGTTACGAATTCATGTTGGTCACGGGAATAATTCACCAGTTATTCACAAATGTATACTGAATATATATACTGTAAATTTTTGCAATGGCTAGATAAACTTATTTATACGTATAGAAGGATGGTGTCTTCATATCCCATGGAAGAGGAAAATGCAAATAAGATGTGTGAAAAATGTGAACCTTATTACACCGCTCTGTGCACAAGACATTTATATAATTACACTACAATGCGCGCCGCGATCAATTTTCCGCCTTCCGCAGATTGCTTACGAGGCATTTACATAACCAAACTATTATAGAAGCGAATGATATTAATTTTATCACATTCATGACTGCTCTACTTGCAGAACTTTTGCAAAAATGAATGAATAATATCAGCCAAAGCAAGCTCTGCAGATATTCATCTTCATATTATTATTTCCTTCTTTTATATTTTGTTAATGAAATAAGAAAACGTTGGTATTATACATAAGCTTATGACTTACCTACGCAAAGTAATCGAAACCTCGTTTTCTTTTGATTTCTATAAAACTTAAAAATAAAGAACATTAACTTTTGGAAATTATTCAATCCGGAGCTCGTGACTGAGTAATGAGAAACAATAAATATATACAAAGTTAGTATTAAGGTTTATTTCAAATTTTATTTTAATTGATATATATGTACTTGTATATACGATATGATTAGTAAGATATAAAAATAAACCGAATCACGAATGGAAATAGTGAAACCCAATTATTGTTTATGAGTAATTATGAAATTGGCGCAGTCGGAATTTCATACTTTCATTGAATATATAACGGAAACATAAAATATTAAGTTTGAGAAGCGTTTTCAACAGTCTATCAAACAAGAGAGTGAGGATCAAATATACGGACACGAAATCCAAAACGATGTAGTAGGCTACTGGTATGCAATCTGTCACAGTAGAATACCGGTATCAGATATCAATCTACGAGAAAGCGGATCTGCGACAAATGTGTTTTTGATGACTCCATCGCACAAAGAAGCGAAATTCATGGAGGCCACAGAAATTTTTGAAGTAAATAAAATTAATTTACTCAAAGGGAAAATCGATTTTTTCATAACAATAAGAAAAATACCGACAACATCAACATAATAACGATCCACTCCGTGTTCAATAGGACTCGCATTTTACTGATTCTCAACGATTCCTTCCATTTTTATATAATGATGAATTGTAATCGAATGACCCAGTAGTTTGCGAAAATATACAATTTTTTTACAACAACAACAACAATTTTGCAAAATGATCCATAGATCCATTTCTTGTCCAATAAGTGTGATTATAATTAGGCAAGCAAAAAATTAGAGTCCATTTCTATCCACTCCACAACAGAGTCTCAAAATTAATGTGTGGTCCGTGTTTGACCATTCCATATAACACGAGATCAAAGCATTATTCAAGCATGAAAATAACGACCATAAAGCATGACTCTCGCTTGATAAGAGTTCATATTATTCATTTAAAAAGTAGAATAGATCATTCTGTTTTCATGAGTCAATCGAATTGCCTATAAAAGTCATACCCAATGCGAGTTGGAGGCAGTTTTTGTGGCGTTGCTCTAAAAACGCATACAAAAAACAACTCCTAAACTGGATGAGAGAATTTGAGCAAGAAATAGCGAAGGAATTTTAGTCATCAGGGAGCGATGACTTCAACGCAAAATTTATATGGAACGGAAGCCCGCTTCAATGGGAATGAAGGTAAAACAGTATAATCTTTTACTACGGCAACTATTGATTTCTGTCAGATTTATTCATTGAACTTTTTGTACAAAGCTCATTCCTGCCACTAGTGCAAGATTCGAGAATAACAGCCCCACCAAGTTTTAAAATATTAAATCAGTAATTATCCAGTTCGGGTTTGGGTTAGAAATGATTCGAAAATTAGAAATTTCAACTCAATCTGTATTCATAGCCCTCATTTTAATCTTTTAACTTCATAATTACTATTTTGTCTTATTTGAGCGAGGTTGGGGGCTTTGTACCAAAGATCCTATTCGTTTTGATCAAAAAGATAGATTTATTACCCCAGACAGTGTCGCGTAAAAGCCTCTTAACCAGGTGTAGCAAGTGAAGAGTGGAGCCACGCTGCATACGAGTCAAGTTTCACTGGCGGTTTTTGATGACAAATTCGGGCCATTTTATTTGGAGGATAAGAATCACTTCGAATTTTTTTTTCTTCTGATAAATGATGAATCAATCTCCCTAATCACTGCCACTCGAATTGACATTCTCAATAAACTCATGTGTTATCTAGAGGTGGGCATTTCGAATCGAATACTAAATTATTCGAATCGGTTCAGAGCTAAATTTCGAATCGCCGCCATCTTGTTTTTATCTTTCCGCTAATGGTCGAGGTGAATTCCTCAATTTTTTTCTCATTAGAGTCATATTTTTTCAACGAAATTCTAACATAGGACTATTTTATGTAGTGAGTTATTATTGATAAAACGTGTTTGTTATTCTGTGTGAACGCTCAGTAATCTATCTGGGTGATTTATTCTATGTCTTCAGTAATTCATTTGTTGAGAGGACCAATTACTATAATAAAGTCGCTTACAATTATATATTTTCAAGTATTCGAGATTCGATTCGAAAAAAATTATTCGATTCGATTCTGAAATCACAAGGTATTCGAAAATGCCCAGCCCTAGTGTTATCCCAACAAAGTAGTTGGCATTAGGAGAATTGAAAGCCGCCCCCCCCCCCTCTTTTTTTAAAACATTTCCCTGTATCTTACTTAGCAGTTTTGTTGCAGCTAAAAATGCTCTTGAGACCCTCAAGTCTCCGGACCTGCTAGCTGTTACGATATAACTTGGTGACCAGCAGTTTTCAATCATTCACATCCATTTGAAAATTACTGGATCCGCCCGTGTTGGCATTAATATTTAAGTCTTTTATTGATAGGATAGGTTTAAAGTAACGCACATTTATATGATATTTATGCTCTATTTAAATCAAGCAAGATATTGCTTCGTTTTATAAACCATACCATTTTAATAATATATTAGAATATTGACTTAATTTCCGCAACCATTATTCAATTAATATTCAGCCGCCAACGCGACTTTTCACTAATACTCATCTATTGCGCCATGCCACTGCAGCTTATGCGTCGTATTGCACCCACTAATTTTAGTTGAAGGATTTTAAATTTATTTATCATCAATTATAGTCACGTACAGATCAATGAGTGTGTTCTGAACAACTGAAACTCATAAAGTAAAATTACTTTCATTGTGATTTTGTAGCTATTTAAAAAAAATAACAAAATGTATAGATGGATTCCTTTTTTATCACGAAATCTTAATTTACAGTTATTCGACACGAAATGGACTTATAGATCGACCTAAGTTTCAATAGATAATCATTTTTTATAAAATCCGTAAATAATAGTCAACTTCGTCACGGGCACCATAACACCAAAAGTTCGAGTACCTCTGTCTTTTCTTATCGATTATATACGAATGAAGTTAGTTTACTGCCGAAATTTGCCATGCAAGGGGCAAATAAAAAATGAAATACCCCTGTATTAAATCAGTAAATTCAGAACCCATTTTTTAAAAATTTTGGTAGCGAATTTCAGCCACAACTCATTTCCTATTTGTGGACTCGGAAAGACATGTTGTTTCATCACAAACGTTTTAAAACATTAAAATATACATGATGGTCGCTAGAAAAACAGAAAACTTGTCAAACAGCTTCTTATTCTCACAAATGATGATTTGAAAACGAGCTCGGGATGAGCTTGAAAGAATATCTAACATTTATTTTAAAGTTCGGTAATACACATATTAATATATACAGTGTCGATGGAAAATTCCGTGAGTTCTATGCCGCCAGAAAGCATTCTCTCAACTACGCCAGCACAGATCACTTGGCAAGCAAGAAGCAATAAGAAAAGATGGCGAATCGTGGCTGCTATTTTTGCAATACTTTTCCTTGTTTTGCTATTCGTTATAATCGGAGTTCTCGTAAACTTGGCGTTTAACAAAAATAATCCGGTAAGTTTATTATAAGTGCTGATACATTTCCGTTCAGAACAAAGTGAAAGACTGATATGGTAATAACGTGTTTTTTCGAAAATAAGACAGGGTCTTATTACCTATCAATCTTAAGATCGGTAAGTATGTTGATAGGTATTTGTCTGTGTGTCTGTGTGTTAGATGCACGCGATATCTCACGAAAGCGAGGTTGAATCTGCTCCAAATTTTGCATGTGCATTCATCATAGATCGGATCCGAAGCCTATTGATTTTCGATGAATTATGTCTCATAATTAGCGAGTTATTTATTAATTAGTGATGGGACACACAGTGTCACTATGGAGTAAGACCTTTGCTTTGGAGGATCTCCTAACCTTCGATCGATAAGTCTTCGGTTTCTAACCGATATTCTAATTTTACTTTTATTCAGAAAAATAACACTAGGGGTTATTTTCGGTGGATGTCTTATATTTTCATTTATCCAAAACAAAATTACAAAGTAGAGAATTACGAGATTTTCAAACATACAAAATATCGAAACCGATATTTATTTATTTATAAATAACACGTTTTTATTCGATATAGCTGCGAAACATAGTTTATCAATCATTCAAAACGTGTAGAGGAGATTTCGTGCTATCGACTAGGTCAAAAAAAAAAAAATTCGCGTTATTGACTAGGGTCTTGTTTCAAGGGGAGGGCGTATATTGAAGCTATTTTAAATCTCAGGCTAGGCCTTATTTTCGGGGAAACATGGTATTCAGAGAGAACAGCGTTTTGGGAGTATTTTCCTGATTTGACCCAAAGACTTTGACTACAAACCGAAATCTTGTGATATCTTGTGATTCTTTTTCAAATTTTCAACTTGTTCCCAAGAGCGTAGGGGCTTCAAAGTTAAGGGCGGGAGAGGGGCAAAACTTTTGGGGCTCGTACCAAGATGGCACACAACCTGCTAACCCCAACCTGGTACACATACTATGTTCTGGTTGTGCGCCATCTTGGTACGAATACTACGGGAGCACCAAATTTTTTCTGTGACGCTCTGAACAAGGCCAGGAACAAGCAGCCACAGATATCTAATCTTAAAGAGGTCCTCTATAGCAGGGGTGTCAAACTCGTGGGTTTCCGAGGGCCGCATTGCATTTTGGGAATGTGCAAAGGGCCGCAATCAGTTTTTGATATATTTTGATAATGTATACTTGAAGCATATTTTCAGATAGGTGTAGTTCGTGACATATATTGTGATGCAATTAAACAGCCGACTGAAGTTTTATCATTTTCCTAAATTTCAAATGCCATTTACATATTAATTTTTGCATTTTACTATTATTTTAATTTACTGCATTTATCACAAAAAATCATAAATTTGTACAACTATGTACAACTATTCAAAAAATCTTTGAACAGAGTTTCGATAAGCATAAAATGACTTAATCTATATATATAGACCTAATGTTTATAAGAATACTACAGATAAACTCAATGTTTTATTTTTACTATATATGTACTGACGTTTGGCATCTCTTTTGTGCCACCAGCTGACTAATATCAGGCTGGAATGATTTTACAGTACCAACTCTAATTAACGAGGTCACATGATCATCGGTTAATCTGGATCGTTGAGAATGTTTTATTTAATTACAGTAATGCAAAAATATTACGTTCATCATTTGTAAATCAAACAAATGACTGACTTCCATATCAGACATTTCCTACCTTTACGTGACATAGAATCGTTTGGGTTATGATTAATATTGATTTTTAGTAACAGGGTAGTTGTATTATTATAATATTATACAAACATATAAAAAATTTCAGTTCGAATTGTCTTTAAATTTGCCATATTGACTCCTGAGCTTATTCTGATAATGTCTACTTATATTGATTCTTTCATTGTACTGATGGAAATGTGACAAATTAAACAATGTGCTTTAGAATTTTGAGAAATGCAGAAATATTGCAACTCCCATTTTTCTTCCAAAATGCCATCTCCTCCATGTACTTTGCGTTTCATTTAAATCCTGAAGTTTTTTTTTTCAAGTATTCTTTTGCTAGCTTAAGGTGTATCCATAATTGGGTCAGATTGAAAACAAAAAAATTTTAATTTTTCAAATCTACTTTCAGTAAATTGTCGTTTTCTGTGTGAATAATCAATTTCACTTTAAAAGGTTAGAAAAATGTATTACATTTAGATAATAAAAAAAACGTACAAAATACTACAAGTATTGTTAAGCGTTCGAGGGCCGCATTAGAAGCTCCCTCGGGCCGCAAGTTTGACATCCCTGCTCTATAGTATAGACTTACGAGCTTTTATATAACTGTCAATTCCTCAAAAGCGCGGCTGTTGTCGAACATTTGTTTGAGGGAGAGAGGAGGAGGGTTTTGTAGGAATGGAGTTTGAACCTGGAACGTGTTTTATGTTTAACAGAGTTAGTTCTCTAACTCCTTAGCATTAGGCACGGACGGACTATAAGGGTTGGTCTGTCCGTTTTTATTATGACCACCCGCGTTTCTAAAGTTATATCTGAAAAATACTTAATCTTACACTCTTTTTACATATATTGTAGAATGATACTACGGTTCAGAATACCAACAGCCCCAATACCCAAGGTCAGGTCGGGGCATCTAGTACTCTGGCATCAACAACTCCTAGCACCACTTCGACAACCACTTCAACCTTGGCCCCAAACATCGTTACCACAACAACGACGCAACCGACACCCACGCACACGCCAGACTACACTAGCAATGACGCAAAATCGTGCAAGGAGTTGAGGGAGCGTGGAGTGACTACCAGCGGAATATACATGATAAAGCCAGAGAAGTATTACGCTGCTATTGAGGTAAGTGTCTACCCAGTTAGTAAAATGCGATGCTATTGGTCAGGGGTGTGCAACATTTTTTGTCGGCGGGCTATATAACCAATTTCAGACATCTAGCTGGGTCAATTAAAAAGAAGAGTAATAAAGGGATCGGGCAAAACGGCAAAAGATTTAACGCAAAACATTATGTATTTCACCCATATGTTAGCGACTTTTAACCTGTCAGCTTAGGATTTTATTCTTGATGGGGAAAAATCCGAGTGTTGAAAAGGGCCACAATAAATAACTTGGGGAACCGGGTTGTGGCCCGCGGGCCGCCTGTTGCACACCCCTGATATTGGTACCCAACTGAGCGACCATTGGAACTTGTTCCACAGAGAGCAGGGGTTTTCAATCATTTTGATGAGACGGAACGCCAATGAAAAATTTCGGAGGCTCGATGAATAGTTTGATTGTTTTTTAACAACAACATAACGAGAATATCGGTCTGAGACCGCAGACTTATCGATCGAAAGTTAAGGGATCCCCAAAACAAAACCTGCAGTTTCGATTCTACCGCTATTACTCCACAGCGACACCGTGTGTCACATCACTAATTAATTAATAACTCGCTAATGATACCACATAATTCATCCAAAATCAACAGGCTTTTGGTCCGAGATATGATGAATGCACATGCATGCAAATTTGGAGGAGATTCAATTTCGCTTTCTTGAGATATCGCGTAACATACAAAAGTGTCTAACAGACAAACACACAAATACCTATCAACATACTTACTGATCCTAAGATCGATAAGTAATAATACCAAAACGATCCATTGTGTTACTTTGTGCGAAAAAAATTTAGTTTTTAAACTTTCATCGAAATTACGACTTTTCGATTGGACCAACCCGGGCTAGAATTTGGGGTTAGTATTTAAGAACGGTAGCGCCATATTTCGATGATTAATTTCAAGAAACTAAGGCAATCGATAGACATACCCATGTATTCAAGACTGTAGAGTCGGAGTCTAAATCCGGAATCGAAGTATAGCATTTTTCACCGAAGTTGTAGTCGGAACCGGACTTTTAAACTTCTCGGACTTGGAGTCAAAATTCTGAATACCCTGGTATCGGGAGTCAGTGTTTGACTTTCTGTGGCGATGAAATACTCCAAACATTTTGCTAAAACCCCAAAACGTTAATTTTGCAATGCGTTCTTAACAGTTTATAGTAGAAGTCTTATATACGCCACAGTTTTTTCATCCAAACTTGATCATCTTGGAGACTCAGAGTCGATTTTTTTTAACCATGTCAAAACTTGAAGTCGTAGTTGTACTCCGAAATTATATTTTCGGAGTCGGGCTATAATTTGAGTCTGGTTGCTATGGAAAGTAGCGCCATCTACCGGAAATTGTTTTTTAAAAAATTCGTGCGATATGAAGACATTGATGTACAGCAGCGTCATAATCTATCTCTACCAACCTTCTTTTTTATTTGCGTTTTGTATTTTTAAGGCCTTGTGCGATATGGAAACTGACGGAGGAGGATGGACACTAGTTGCCAGTATTCATGAATCCGATATCCGACGAAAATGTTATTCTGATGATGTCTGGTCCGGATACGTACCGAGATCTCAAATTCTATACACAGGTATTGTTTTTAATACAGTGGTTCGCAAACGGTGGGACAGGTCACACAATGGGGGGCGTAGACAATTTTATGAGAGGGCGTGAAGCTAATTATAATTTCTTTATTGTTTAGGATCTGAACATAGGAGATGGCGAATTCATTTACGTATTTTCAACGTGTTTTTGAATAAAACCATACTTTCGCCTCACTATCTGATATTCGTAGCTCATTGTTGGACACGTTTAGTGGCCATAACCATTTCGCCATTATCATTAAAAAATCGCTTTTCTCTTCGAATACTGGACCAATTGCTTTGGAATTTTCAGTGGTTCAAGATTGATTTTTTTGCCAGAAGGCTATTACTTTCATTTATTCCTGAATTTTCTATGAATCTCATGAGATCTAATATTTCATCCAAAATTGCGCTGTATTAATTTTTAATTATGGGAACACAGTTTTTAATCCGCCAAGCGTGACGGCTGACTGTGAAAATTCTTGCGACTGAAAACCCGGAACTTTTTTAGGGTACGGTACCGGTAATGTCAAAGGTAAACCCTGCTTCGCTCTAGTCCACGTGTCCATATATTTGAGCGTTGCTCTCTTGTTATTTTTTGAGGTGGGACGCGAGACGTGACAAAATTCTGGAAAGGGGGCGTGGCCCAAAAAGTTGGAAAGCCTCGGGTTTATATCACTGAAAAAATACCGGAGCTCTTAAACATATATTCTCAGTACATATTGGGCTTGTTACGACCCTTAAAAAAAACTATACATTTTCCATATTATTGACGGATTGTCCAACTGAAGGTTAAAAAAACACACGATCAAAAAGATATGATGAAGTTAAGTTTAGGGGATATATCCGACCTTGAGAGACGCTTTTCCCATTTTTATTGCAGCCATTTCTCCAAGCTAGTTATGTGTGGTATGAGTTATTACACTATTTATAGTGAAAGTTCCTGTACTATTCTGTTTTGGCTTCGTATCCATATGTTGGAGCATTGCTCTCGCGTATATACATACCCCTATTACATCCTTCGGCACGCCGCCTTTAATTCCCCAACCCTTTTATTATAAACCTGTCAGAATAGAACGTTTATTGGACACGAAATGCACAGATGGATCGGTTAAATATTGTATTTGTCGCTAGAAGGCTATTACCGTATATGCTCGTTTTACCGCCCGATCTTGATTAAGGGCTCGTTTGAATAGCCGCCCGTGTGAACAGAACATAAAAATAAATAAGGGCCGGTGCCTGAATACCCGCCCGATATAAAAGCTGATTTTTCAGTGGTAGAAAACAATAGGGAACAAGACGCGCTTTTGTCACAACGCTGTTGAATTTTAAACGCCGGTAGATAACACTCACGCCTTTGGCGTCCAAATACATAACAGATAACATTGATTACGTAACACCATGGTTCTCAAACTGGGCGTCACGTCGTTTCAATATTGATAGGGCGTCGCAAAACTTTTCTTCTTTTGCGGATTTGTACCTGCGGTGCGTAGAAAAAGTCAAAATTTTCGTCATTCTCGTTTAAATCATACTTGAGAACTGGAAATAACAATATATTAATTATTATTGTAACGATCGAAAATAACAAGCGACCGTGCTTGAATAAGGGACGGTTTGAATAAGGGCCCGGTTAGTGAGTTGGTTGAAACAAATATGGACACGGGCTACAAAACGAGCAAATATACGGTACTTTTATTTATTTCAAAAATTCTTGTGGGTTCTATGGGATTCATTTTTCGGTCTAAAGTTTGGTGTAGTGACGTCAACATAATTGAAAACCAAAATTAATTGTAGCGGTTCCGCGAACGTACTGCAGCGGATCTCGTGCTTAGAAAAAGTCGTTAAGACTGCAAGTGCTGTTACTTACTGTGATAATTCGTATACGCGTACTACTTCGTTTTGGCTTTCGTGTCCATATATTTGAGCGTCACCCTCTTGTCTATACTTTTTGCAGGCCAAACAAACTGGGACAATGAAATGATCTTTGGAAATGTTCATACATGCTCTGAGAACGATTATAAAAACTCGGTTTACTACACAGCTAATGTAAGTATAAACTAGCGTGTATTTTTCTGTCAAGGGCTGAGGTAATTCCCACTGTGAAATCCAGTTTTGCGAGATCAATTCCGAATAAAATTTACATATTTATATCGTAGGAGAGGAATGCCGATAAGACGGCCTAATAATGCGTCATCTCGTCCGGTTACCAGTCCATGTCGGGTATGGAATTTGTTAGCCAGTACTTTGTTTCAGATGCATGGATTTGATGGCGGAGGAAGCCGTTACCGATCAGCGGGTACGTGAACCACCATATGGCAGCAATGATTCCACTAACCCTGACGAACATAAATTTCCCCCACGGGATTCGAACCTGCGAACTCACGCAGGGTAATCAGAGTTGCGATGGCGAGCGTATTCCTAATGCTTGGCACGATGCGCCCTTCCGCGTCGTTCCTGCTGAATTGCGAAAATAGTCATGGCTCAATTAATTCGCCATACAAATTTTGGTGTAATAATAATAGTTTTCCCACGTTTTGATTTTAAACGTAATTCCTGAAATTTGAAATGCGTTGATCCATTAATTGTCTGAGGCGCATCGAGCTAAGCGTTAGGAATACGCACGTCACCGCACCTCTAATTACTCTGCGTGGGATCGAACGGTCGAATCCCTCTATGCGGGGATGTTATGTGCGAGAGGATTGCTGAACTCCTCACTTCCGTAGGGTGGTACACGTAATAGCTGGTCGGTTACGACGTCCTCTTCCATCTAGTACAAGGGTGTGCAAACTGCGGCCCGCGGGCCAAATGAGGCTCACAAGGAAAAATTGTGCGGCCCGCGGGGAAATGCCAATTTTGATTGATGTGGCCGCAAAACGAGTTCTTAGTTCAGTTATTATAGTATGTGAGAGCAATTCCCATCCCTTTGTGTCGCAAAGTCTATACCAGTACCTGAGTGCTACTGTTAAATTAGCAAAACTAGCTAGCAAAATCCTGTTGTAAAATACACAACGTTATGAAAACGTGTTTCTCAATAAATTAGTTTAATGTCGGTGTGATAATAAATTTGAATAGCAGTTTTCTTTAGAAACTTATGCGTTTAACTATTTCTGCAAGGACATCTAACAATGCCGTAAGATCAATAACAAAAAGAAACGATTTTTTATGTGTTCAACTATAGAAAGTCTATCTTGAAAAAGAGGTGCGGCCCGCGGCTTCTCTCATTTACTCTCCTGTGATAAAGGTTGCACACCTCTGATCTAGTCCATGCTTACGAAAACATTTAACTGGCTAACTAATTCCATACCCAACATGGACTATAAACGGGCGAGAGGCCGTGGTTCGTCTTATAATTAAATCGTCTTCTCGGCTTTTTCTTCCCCGGGATAAATATGTAAATCCTTGCAAGAACACCGACGAGCATTAGCCGAACGATCAACTTATACACTATGTGTCAAATAAATCAGGGCTTCCCAAACTTTTGAGATCGCGGCCCCTTTTTATATATTAAAATTTTTTGCGGCCCTTGTTCACGTTAATAATGCTAAACAGTTCGAAATATGCATTTTTAATATTTTATTGACACAGCTAATTCTCAACTTTAGTAGGCCTACTCAATAACAAAAACAAGCACATATTTATTCAGGTTAACATTACTCAGTTATTCAGTGTAATAAGTGCGAATGCTTTTTTCTGCATAACAAGTCCAGCCGTGGCTCAATGTTTGTTTATGCAGGTCCAAATAATGAATTACGGTGTCTGGCCACCGACGGCATGGTCCTTATCTGGAATTGTTACTCACTCTTATTGATCAAATTTAGCATAAGGCAGCGGTTTGTGCGACGCCAAATTATCAGGGTAACTCGCGGCGCACCTACACAAAAAAGATGCTGCCTCAAAAAAAAAAAACACAATTCTGTCATCGGTAATGTGTACTTTATGCCTTTTGAGTTTTATAAACATGTAGGCCTAATGAATAAAGGCAAAGGTTAACTTTTATTTCTTATCCCTGCCTGGTATTTCTTTAAAATGCTAAAAAATCCCCCATGTTCGATAATCTCGGTTCAGCAAATGAATAAACTGCAGCCTACGAAATTGCAGTTCTTCTGTTACGCAACAATAGACCCTACGTAACAGAAAGTGAGCAACATAGAATGGTAAAATGAATTTGATTCATAAACACATCATTCGCAATAATGAGAAAATAAAATACATTCAGAATAAATATTATATGTGAAATATGCAATGAGAAAATGAATGCAAAATCAGAAAAGGAGACTGAACCTGAATTTTAAAAGTACAACCGATAGAGTATTTTGTGTAAATTTGGTGTTATCTTTGCGGCCCCTAAAATTCGTTTCGCGGCCCCTTCGAGGGCCGCGGCCCCTAGTTTGGGAAGCCCTGAAATAAATGAGATGTCCAATTATACTATAGGCCTCCGACGTCATGGTCTGGCACGCCCAATCAGGACTGCCTAATACGATAGTGAGAGATAGAGCAACACTACGCTACAGGACCACAAACAAATTTATGCAGAATTACGGAGGAAACCTAAAGAATCTGTTCAAAACCTATTACCCCTTAACTGTTAAAACTGATCGAGGTAAGTGTTTTTAATATGGCGTCTTGTAATTATAATCACGGAAAATAATTTGGTACTACCGTAGTATGTGTACCAGGTTAGGGTTAGGCCAAATTTTTTTTTTCTGATTTTCCTCATTTTATATCTATTACGAGTTCGGGACTGTCTATGTTAGCCAAGTGAATATACCCCATGCCCATAGGGTTCAGTCTCTTTACACAACTCGATGTAAAGTAGGCAAACAAAATCAGTTACCTCAATATTTGTACACATACTTCTGGAGCGCCAATCATTTAACTATCGCCTCTTGAATCTTCAACTTTACAATGTCAACATAGCACGGGACAACGCCCTAACTTTCGTTTCACTTTTATCACCAATGAGGCAATATCTTCTACTTTGGTTATATTGTTTCATATCTTCTACTTTGGTTAACACTAAGTCATGGAAGTCATCAAAATTTAGCGCTCCACGGAGGTAACTAATTTTGTTCGCCTACTTTACATCAAGTTGTGCAAAGGGACTGAAACCTATGGGCAGGGGATATATTCGCTTGGCTAACACAGACAGTCCCCAAACTTGTAATAGAACTAAAATAAGGAAAATCGAAATATAATTAGGGTCTAACCCTAACCTGGTACACATACTATGGAAATACCCACAATTCTAAGAATAGTCGGTTTCTCCTTGATATCAAACTCACTAACAACAGATTCCCTCGTTTCATTCACATACATAAATCTAATGCATATTTTTCAAAACGCCAAATATAACGTTAGTCGTCAACTGTTGTTTAATGCATGTGATAGCACCTATTTGCCGAAGTCGTCTGACACTCTACGAACGGGTTCGCTGATTATGACGTCACTCCAGGAAGGGGTTTGCTGATATGACGCTAACCCAATGACAAATTCGCTGATTATGACGTCACTCCGGTTTCGCTAATATAACGACACTCCAATAACGGGTTCGCTGATATTACGAGACACCAAGAACGGGTTCGCTTATTTGTTACGACACTCCAAGAAAGAATCATGTAAATATGACGTCACTCCAAAAACGGGTTCGTTGATATAACGACATTTCGAGAACGCGTTCGCTTGTTATGACGTCACTCCAAAGTGGGTTCGCTAATATGATGTCACTTCAAGAAAGGAATCGCTGCTATGACGACACCCCAAGTACGAATTCGCAGATTATGAGGACATCCCAAGTACGGGTTCCCTGATGTGTCGACATTTCAGGAACGGATTCGCTAATATGATGACACTCCAAGAACGAGTTCCCTTATTGTGACGACATCCCAAGAACGGGTTAGCTGAATATGACGACACTTCACGAACGACTTCGCTGATTATGACGACACTTCGCGAACGACTTTGCTGATTATGACGACACTCCAAGAACACTGATTAATACCAAAATATATTACAGAAAACAGAACAACGAAAGTTCTCAATGCATTGGTAGAAAAAGCAGCCGACATCCGATCCCAGATTCCTGATTGGTATGACTACACATACAACAGCGGAAGAACAAATACTATAAGCGGTGGCATGTTTAATTATGGACCCTATGTAAGTTAGATTAAAATTATTTCAAGTTGGTGAACGAAACGACTGATCTTTTGTACAAAACTGCCTCCCCTAATGCCGAAATTTGAAATAACACCCCCGCCACATTTTAAAATAACAAATTAGTAACTATATATTTAGGGTTGGGGTTTTGGGAATGATTTTAAAATCTGAATTCACAGCGTAATCTGCATTCCTGGCCCTCACCCTAACACTACCTGGATAATTATTTTTTATTTTATTCAAGCGGTAGTGGGGGTGTTTTTTTAGCGGGGGTTTTGTACAAAGATCCGAAACGACTTTCTTGGCACGGAGTGAACGTATAGATCAAATAATAAGAGTTTTTTCTATTTATACCATACTATTCTATTAAATGTTAGAAATCGGTCAAATAAAACATTACAGGAATACATTTGTGTTAGTGTAAAAGAAGACCCAGGATTTCAATAGAGTAGTCCTCTTTATTTTGGATACAGCTTTGAATTTTACGCATATGGGTTGCGCAAAAGCATAGAGGGAGTTATTATCGCGTAACCCAAACTGATGCTACTTTCCAATTTCCACTTAAAACAAGGCTCTGTGTATGCATGCAGCCGCTGCATGTTTCAATATTCCAACATATCAGGGTTTCGCAAACGTTTGGTGTTATGGATCCTGCAAAGAGGTTGACTATTATTTATGGAACCCCACAATAAATTTATCAAAAAAAAAAAAAAACACAATGTTACTTACGAATTAATGTTCCTGGGTAAATTATAATTAATTTATTTAATAACTCGATTGTATTTGCTGCCTTGTATTTAGGAAAGCTTCAAATTGCGTTTGCCAAATTTTATTAATGCCGTTGTTGCTACTCTGGACAGTCAGTATTTCAATGGATAATCGAATAGCAAGCGGAGCCCCTGGTTTTCTCTCACAGATCTTTGGTGCTCAGTATGGAGCACTCTGAGAACCTATTCAATACATAATGACTCTTCGCTATTTTTTGTTGCAGTTGACTTTCGGGAGCAATCGTCAAAGTTATGGATATTTGTATTACGAGGAAGAATATGAGTAAGTTACTATATTATGATTTTTATTTAACCAGGTTCAAAAGTCATAGTTCAAAGTTCAGACTTCAGAGAAGATAGATAATTTGTTTTGGAAACTCCTTAGTAGTGGTTCTCAAACATTTCAAGTCGCGCCCCTATTTTAGAATGTGCTGTCAAGTCTCGCGCCCCACCTCAAAAATAACTATAGTTAACAATAAGCTGTAAATAACAGATAGTAATGCGAAAGTAATCTAGCATATAATAAAAACAACAACAGCTCTCTGCAATCTCTAAACAATGAAGAAATCTAAATATCCAAAATAATGCGGGCAAGATCAAATCTGACAAATGTTTTTATTTTTAATTAGTTTCACGCCCCCTCAAATATTGTCCACGCTCCTTTTGAGACGAGCGACACTGGTTGAGATCTACTGCTCTATGATTTAAGTTTGTGCCTATGAAGTAAAAAGAAATATTTTCACGTTATGTCGGCGTCCCGGTAGGATGACGTCATATGTTTATATTATGTGTCACGGTTTTGTAATATGACGGCACGTTTCATAGGTTTGAATTAGGGCTTTGAGCAGACTGATAATGAATTCCTATACTGTTGAATAAATATTCATTTAAAATTTTCTGAACAATTCAAATTTCATAAATTTTCAAATCCAAACTTATTATTCCTTTGTACCAGTTTAACACTATACCATTCGACCATTCGTCTGGGATGTGGGAACAGCCACATCCGGATCAGAAATAGGAAGCAAACAAGAATAAATGATTTGAGGGTGTCCATATAGTCTTAAAATGTTTTAAAATTACAAAGGGAATTTATAGATACTACTCATAGATGTATAAAATGAAGTAAAAATACTCAAACACTTACTGATTAAAAAACAACAAACCTGGTTAAGACATATTGAAAACTGACTTCATAACAAAATTGAAATTATAAAGGGACTTTATGGACACACTGTACAGGTTATATTACAGGTATCTCAACATCCAATACATAAGCACTGTCAATAATGAAATAGTTTACGCATCTTTTCAGACTCTCTTGGTCTAAAACTGGAATAAACAGCAGAAAATCACTTCCATTTCTGGCAGTTAGTGTGATTTCAAATGAAGATAAATTGAGCGAGTATTTCCGTATAAATGTAAGTACTTCTATTCTAATACAAAGTTCTCTCAATAAAGATTGATACTTGCACCAGTAATACATCGAGCACAGTACAGATCAAATATTAAAATTTGGTTTGGTAGCCTAGTTTGGTTACCTCCTACCCCTGACATGGGCAAATTATGGCCCTCCTGTAAAATCCGGCCCTTTGGTGCTGCCGCAACCAAACTGGAACTAAACTTTGAAGTTTTAGGTAAAAATAGCTCAAGCAATTTTTTGAGATTGCGATTAAATTTAGTTTTGACACGAAGTTTGTTGTTTTCCCCTTTTGCCTTTGTAACACTAGAAATATTGTTTATTAAATGTAACTTTTACGTTACACCTACATGGCCCGCCAGTCTAGGTGGGGGAAACTTTTGTCCACTGGTCCAAAAAAATTCCCAACCCCCATCCCATGGTTAAAATTGGCCCAGAAGTTTTAAACTTGAAGAAGTTGCATTTTCTAGTGGCCTCCAATAAATTTGAATTATAGCAGTGATACACACAAAATTTCTATAAATCCAACATTACATATTTTTTTTTTGCCCAGTGAAATTGTTAATTCTTGAAACTTATTCCATTTTACTATTTAGGCCTCACAAATGGCGATTGTAATGTATAAACGAGAATATTGGTCAGAGACCGAAGACTTATCGATCGAAAGTTAGGGGATCCCCAAAACAGCGCTCTTACTCCATAGTGACACCTTGTGTCCCATCACTAATTAATCAATTACTCGCTAATTATACGACATAATTCATCCAATATCAATAGGCTACTGGTCCAAAATATTATGAATGCACATGCAAAATCTGGAGCAGATTCAATCTCGCTTTCGTGAGATATCGCGTGCATCTAACAGACATACACACAGACAGACAGACAGAAAAATACCGAACATACTTACCGATTAAAATCGATTAGTAATAACATATGAAATGAGGATTATAAATAGGATTCCATATGAATAAGTCGGCTTTCCTCTTCCCCGGAAAGAATATATAAATCCTATCGTATTACGTGTTTTTATTACAGTCATATTATCGACAAATAAGCGTAGAGAACAACTACACTTACTACTCCAACACAACCACTATGGGAAAATTTAAGCTGCAATACTACGTTGCTCAAGAACACAATAGGGCTTACCCGAGTCCATGTGAATTCTACTTTGTCGTTTCAAACAAGGAGGTAAGAGGGTAGGGTGTCTTAAGATGTTTGTAATGGGAGGAGTAATTAATTAATACTATTTATATGTAGTTTGCTCCCCCCCCCCCCATCCCTGGGGCATGCCTACGGGATGGACATAGAGGCGGTCACTCCCCAGTCAGCACATGTAGGGCCAGTAGGTCCAAGCTGTAGAGTATGGTTATTACACATGTTTTTTTGATGCGTTTTATTTAGATGAAAGCTGACTTAGTCTTGTGTGATTGAATCAGCATTGGCTGACTGCCTTTTCCAGGCAGTGTGCTCCTCTGGTTATTGCCCGATTTACCTCAATAATACAAACATTTTATTCTCACTTGACCTTTAATTTATTCACTCTCATGTATAACAACATCTATAATTTGCTTATCCCCTGAAATATTTTTGAAGTTCAGTATAAGGGGCACCATTAGCAGAAACTTGCTCTAGGCAGCAGAAAAATTTGGCACGTCCCCAGTTGGCCCCTGAAAGTTTATAAAACGAGATAGCGATCAGTGACCGCCGACTTATTGATCTAGCGGCGTGTATCCTTCGCTTTGACTTAATAGCGATACCGCGTGTCCCATCACTAATTAATTAATAACTCGCTAATCATACAACAATATTCATCCTAAATCAATAGGCTTCTGAGATATGATGAATGCACATGCAAAATTTGGAGTAGATTCAACCTCTCTTTCGTGAGATATCGCGTGTATCTAACAGACAAACAGACAAATACCCATTAACATACTTACCGATCAAGATCCATAAGTAATAATAAAGTATAAACTTGAATAAATAATATAGAACAAACCTGGTTAAGTAAGATATACTGATGACTGACTTCAGTCATTATTCTCACGTTCACCCCTTACCCCATACTGAAAACTTGAAATGCTGAGTATTTTATTCCCGTGAGCTGTAAGTGTAGTTAGCCTGTCCCTGTTATTAAAGGTAATCAACTATAAATTTTAAGTCATGTAGCAGAACTGCTAAAAAACATCTGTTAAATTTCAGGATTGGAAATCAGATGAGCCCAGTTCTTTTAGGCGAACGTATCTGAGTAATTACTGGAGATACAGAAACCTGGAAATGAGAATTGAAGGAAACCCTTCGCATGTCGTATTTGGCTACATGCTTCTGGCAAGGTATAGTTTCTTGGGTACTCCCGTAGTGTGTGTGCCTGGTTAGGGTTAGGCCATAATTTTATTTCGATTTTCATTATTTTGTTCTATTACGAGTTCGGGGACTGTCTGTGTTAGCCAAGTGAATATACACTTGCCCGAAAGTTTCAGTCATTTTACACAACTTGACGTAAAATAGGCGAACAAAATCAGGTACCTCCATATTGATACATACACTTCCGGAGCGTCCAAATTTTTTTTGTTAAGATTAAGAATATATAGATCAAAACCATTGTAACTAGAACGATGTAATGTTTGAAAGTTTGAACGTTTGTCAAATTGTTTAGGTTGCTTGTCGACGTTATGCCCTAATGGTTAAAGCGTAGACTTAACTGTGCTGGTATCGCAGTGTAAAACATCCCACGTCAACCACCTCACCCAGAGTCTAACAAACTGGATAGGCCAAATTTTAAATATTCAGCTAATTGAGGAATATAGTTTATCTATAAGTATGAGTGGAAGTTTGTATAAAGCGGATAGTTTCAAGGGACCTCCTGAAGTATGCGCACCATGATGGCGCACTACCTGAACTCAGGTTGTGTACCAGGTTAGGGTTCAGGTTGTGCGACATCTTGGTGCGCATACTTTAGAAGTGCCGTTCCAAGTCTCGTGTCGAACTCTTTCCACTAGCATTTTTCGCGCGTGGATAAACTATTACATAGTCACGTTCTTGACAATTGCTACTCTTCTGTCAATACTATTTCCACTTAGAGACCCGGCATCTCGCTTTGATAAAACTTGTATTTAAAACCAAATTGGGCATGTGAAAACCGAACTACAACAATTTTTATTTAAACTTTGATTCAAAAAAATGTTTAAAACTCAAATTGCTAATCGCCATTTTGAAATTATTTCGTAGCGCGAACGGATAATTTTTAGGTGAGTATAAACCTGTCTGTTTTCAGAAAAGCAAATTTGAATATCACATCTGCTGAGACCATAGCTCAAGCTCAGAAAGTCGCTAAAGTTGTTTTGGAAGCATTTTCAACACAAAAAGACTTGTTTAACGGTAAGATATGATAGTGCAGTGCTTCCAAAGCTTTTTTTCGCTACAGTCTTCTCCCTCATCATCGGTATGTATAAAATCCCCATTTCCGTTATTTTTCAATATTTAATGAATTGAGGCGCTTCCGCACAAGGGGGCGTAGACATTTTTTTTATTGGGCGTGAAGCTAATTAATATAAAGCCACATACAATCACAAACAAAGTGTTCGAGATTCGATTCGTTTCGTAAAAAAAATTATTTGTTGCGACTCTGAAATCATCAGGTGTTCGAAAATGCTCAGCCCTACTCATAAGCACAACATATTGCAACTGTTTATAAACAATAAAATCACAGTGGACTTTTACCTGGATATACTCTTTCATACCCTGCATAAAAAATTAATTAAATTTAAATTTATTATCATGCTAAGAAAAACTATAAATATCATAAAGTAAATGCACACACATATACACCCACACACAACACAACAAACAACACACACATTAAACCACTCTAATTATATAACGTATGAGTCGCCATCAAGATTGCTAATAATTGGATAAGTTGAATGATCGATAACCATTGTTCTTAACTTTTTTTAAAATTGATTATACTTCAGAGGACGCCGAAGAAAGTCTTCAGGTCCCAATTACATTCGACCAAGGCAGCAAGCAAGATATTTTGAACATGATTCCACCTGTCTATACAGACTACATTACACCAGGATACCTGCAGTTTAGGGCCAACAATTTAGCTGGGTATCCTAATGCTCTATGTCCCGGAATCTCGTAAGTATTCATTGTCTTAGTTCGGAGTTCTTTAAAATTTTACCATCACGGCTCCTTTTGCACGACCAAACTCCGGGAACTAAAATAAAACCAACGTAGGTTTGAAATGCCGCATAAAATTTTCTGGAAACACAGGGTCGTCACAATGCATGATACGAGAGCTTTTAAAATCTCTGCAACATTGGTTGCTGTAGTAAATGTCGAATTCCTTTTTTTTGTTTTGTTGCGATAACAATGTATAGGTATGGACGGAAATATATATCTTTCTTGTCTAAGGTGATGCGGGGTGTATCGTGGTAGTCAAAATAGGACCTTATGATATAGATTAGGAGGTTTCAATGGCCTATTTAGTAAGAACTTTGTTATTGGGCACAAAGTCTGAATATGGATCATTTTGCCAACTTCTTGTTTTGGTTGTCGTTGTTGTTTTCGAGGAAAAATAACTGTTTCCGCATCTAATGGACCAGTCACTTTTAATATTCTAAAGGTTTATCCTTTCACAGTGTTCAGTCTATCTCACCAGAATACCTTTGCATCGGTGGAATATCAAGCGATGTGTCTGATCATGGAACGTGTGGAGACTTCGCAGGTAAACAAAACTTCACTAATACATACTCAGTATTTGATCTTGTGTCCGTATTATGTTATTATTATTACAAATTTCAGTTAATTTATTTTCATTTAGTACTAGATCATCCAAGTCCAAGGACCGGACCCGATAGATGTTGCGGTCTCACTTGGCAATTAGAATTTTTAGAACCCCGCTCTTTGAAAATTGCTGGCTACGCCCTTGGGGGCGGTACACAATGTTGGAAAACTTAACTACTCACTTTACATCTAATCCGTGGTAAACATTAAAAGCGGACAGCATTTGTTTTTGTGTGCAGTCTCGTTCAAGACAAATTAAATTAAACACTTTATTGACGAAGTTTAATGGATCTTAATTAACTTTATCATTCTAGGCTGGGGTGGACGAGAGGATGATTCTATATTAACTCATCAACCATCTGGATCCGCTCATTCGCACAGGGATTTGTTCTCGTCTTTACTCCTGTTTTATCGTTGATTGGAAAGCCTAACCAACTGTTTAGTTAGTAAGGAAGAAAACTGAAGATTGAAAATGAAATGAACTGTATTCATCAATATTATAAAATGATGATTTTTTTGCTATCAAAATTACTTTTATTACAATGTATCATTGATTGACCCATAGGTTATTTTTCTGATCGTATAGAACCTCCTTTATTCGCCTTGTCAATCGGTTATAAAGAACGTTCAATCGTACGTTATGTTTTTTCATATTTTCAATAGCTATTTTTGTTTTATTTATGGCTCGTAACTCAATGAAATCGTTTATTATTAGCGATTCGGGAAACAGGCACAATGAAATGAAAGCAAATTCAAAAGTATATATTTTTCATGCGTTCGCCCAGAATGGACAAAATAACCGTGAAATGACCATTCGATCTTTTTGCTCTTAAGTGGGCGTGCTTGACCTATCGTTTAGACCAAATTCTCTCACAAAACTATTTGACGTCAAAACATTTTCACATTCAATTTTTGGTTTATTAATTTTGTTTATTCTTCATTACATGATTTAGCAATAACCAGACAAAAATTTTTGATATATGGGGTGTCCATAAAGTTATAAAATTTTTTTAAAATTGCAAAGGGAATTTATCGATACCATACATTGTTTTGGCTCTCGCAGATGTATTGAATGAAGTAAAAATACTTATAAAAATACTTGTTGAAAAACAACAGATCTGGTTAAGATATATTGAGAACTGACTCCATAACAAAATTGAAAGTGTAAAGAAATTTTATGGACACTCGTATATTTCATTGTATTTTATTAAATAATTGTTAATTAATAATGGGCAGCTCCACAGTTCTATCACCTCAATAATTTGTGTCTTTATTGTTTTTTAGTGATTTTAATTGTATTATTGTTTTTCATTGTTAAAAATAATTCCCAAATTTTTTTCTTCGACTATTAAAACTCAATGAACTTTTGAGGTGAAACTTTAGGTTTTAGAGATGCACACCGAGTCACGTGTGAAGATTGTGTGCCCAAAGTTTGTGAAAGTTTCAGACTATAGTTATGATTTATTATTTAATGATACGTTTTTTCACGGAGATCTCAGATCTTGCCTAGCCTCGGGTTTAGAAATTTGGTTGGTAATGTCGAACTGTTAAAATACCTTTTCAAAATTTGTAACACTTCATTTATCTCTTGTGCTAAGTGAAAGTGTGGAAATTCCTCATGAAAATTTGATTATTACATATCATGATTGCTTCTTTAAGAATATTTAAATAATTGAATCCGCTTTTTATTAGCGCATGTCTTTACAATGTATGCCTGTCTGCCATCTGAGAATCTTCATTAATAATATCTGATGCACTGTGTTTTTTTATCAAGTTTTTCGAATCATAGTTTTCTCTTGTCACTGGAAAATAAAATTCAACATGTTTTTGTTAATATAATGATTACTATATATTTCTCACCTTTGCTCAACTTCAAATATAATGAGTTGTATATATCATATAATATTGTGAATGTGCTCAATTTGGTGTGTTCAAAACATCAGGTATTCAATTTTTTGCTCATTTAAAACATACTTCGAACATGCGATTAAGGCATCCTGTGAAATTTGGCAAAATATGTTCGGTCGATCGCGGAGGCCTCTCGGGCAGACCAAGGCGGTGCAATAGTGTCACGAGCTGGACAAGTGCAATATAAGGCGGGCGAATGGGACACGAAGTTCTTGCTTTCATATATTAACAGCTCAATGTATGTATTACACCAGCGGTTTTCAAACTTTTTGTCCGTGCGGCGGCAAATTCTTATTTAAAAATAAATGGACAATAAAACATTTATAATAATTACAATATGTAAAATATTCAATCATATAATATAGTTATGTTAACACAACTTGAGAACCGCCATTTGAGAACCGCCGTGTTACTCATTGTTAAAGATTGTTAAAATGGAGCTCCAGAAGTATGTGTACCAACATGGAGGTAACTAATTTTGTTCGCCTAGTTATGCAATAGGACTAAAACCTATAGACAGGGATTTTATTCACTTGGCTAACACAGACAGTCCCGATCTCGTAAGAGAACTAAAATAAGGAAAATCGGCATAAAATTATGATCTAACCGTAACCTGTTACACATACTACGGAAGTACCCTTAAAATGTCACAGTTCCTTTATGTACAATTGCACCTGGTTCATTCTACATTAAATGTATCAATTGTATAAATGAGATTCCAATAAAGCCAAGTAGAGCCACTAGGCCGCAGGGGTCACCAGACTACGGCTCGCGGCGTCATTTTATCCGGCCCGCAATAACACGCAAAAAGGGCTAAATTTTTTTCCAAGGAAGATTTCCCCGAGCATCGTCTTCCTTGTTTATTTCGTAACATTGACCAATCAGCAAGATGCAAAAAAAAACGTGACGTAATAAAAAGCCTCTTCGCATCTCAGCTCAGATTACTTTTGTTATCCTGACAGATTTCCAGTCGTGGTTGTAAACAATACTTCGTCTTGCGACTTAGAATGCTATTCGTTAGTTTTTGATTGTGTTTCGGAAATTTAAGTATGAATCAAATAAGTCAACTATCATTTGCATCCTTAGGAGTTATAGTTTTAATAGTAGTAATAAAAAATTAGTCTAGAAATAGCTGTGAAAAAATAGGCTAGAATTCTCTACCGGTACGCAACGTTTTCTGCGAAAGATGCACTTGTACACTCGTGGCGCGTGTATACGACGAAACTGTTTACGTTTCTTGTGCTAAAATAAATGTTGAATGTGCATTTTGCGCTAACAGTACTATAATCCCTCTCGTACTGCTCCAATTTCATAAGTCACACTATTTTTTGTACTGCTCAAATGCGGATATTCATGTAGTATGTTACAAAAATAATTAAAGTTCATCCGATTTAAATAAAAACTGCGCCAGTGGATAGATCTGAGTGAAAATAGAAAACAGAACCAAGTTTATAAAAAATGGTCAGAAATAACCGAGATATCGGAATTTTAGTACCGTCCGACAGGGCAATTATTTTCATAAGGATTGTATTACTTTTTTGATAAGAACTGTAATAAATATGAAAAAATAACACATGTCAATCACTAATATTAAGATTATTTCGGGATTTTATTCTGGCAACGGTCATTGACACCGCCGAAAGATCGTCGCCAATAAACGCTGGAATTGTGCATGATAGTTTAATTTGCACTACGTATAAAAGGAGGGAGGCGGAATTTTTAAAAGCATCGAAAGCTGAGAAATGTAAACGCTAATGAAAAAAATCAAATACCAGATATGTTGTTTATTTTATCCAAATTATGTCAAAATTTCATGGAATTCCAAGCTACAGCAGGCAGTCCGTAGTCGTTTTTAGCGGTAGCAGTATTCCAACACGGCGTAACAGTACTTAGCAGACGTGAAGCGTACATTATTTTGGCGCGAAATAGCTGATTTTGTAACATTCCTAATTCATGACAGCAACGTTTTGATAACAGCTAAACTCAGGATAGTTGTCTAGATATAGAAATCTTGTATATTTGTTTTCTAGGATGTTTTTGATCAATATTCTGCGATATAGATAGAATTAAATATTCAAGTCTTCAGAAATGTAGAATATATATTGTTAAATAAATTGAATGAATTTCCCAACTCTTGTGAATTTATTTTATTGCATTGACAAAAATATTCATTCGGCCCGTTTCAACTCAGTTTGAGTCATACCCGCGGTCAAAAAAGTTTGGTGACCCCTGCACTAGGGTCTAGACTTCAGACCAAAACAGTTACTTACTTAATGACAAAATCGTCAAATATTTACACTGTTACTTATTCCGAAATCATTACCTAAAGCAGATAAAATTCATCATATCAATGCTATCAGTATGTCAGACATCTGCTTTCGAAAACTTCAGGTTAAAACTGTCGGGCCATGTTCACAACATGACGTAAGTACTTCCAGTTGGCGTCACACAACCATTTTCGCATATGGTATACCTAACCACCACCTGACTACGCCATTCAATAAATACGTCACTAACGTACCATTACGCCCCCCCCCCCCAAGTTTGGGATGCGAAGGAACATAGTCGCTCGAAACCTCATGGTATTGATGTTATTCTAGAGTTCTGTATGTGACGTTTTGCAAAATTTATCGCACACTCTTCACAGGAAGGTTTAAATGAGGAATCATATTCACATAATTGGACTTGCAGTAATGTTTGTTGGGTTGGGCTTAGAGTAATATCCTCACTTTGCAAGTTTTTTCCAATCTCATTTTACAGACAGTTTTCACAATGCAACAAATCTGTTAGCAAACATATGCATGCAAAATTCCAATTGATATATTAATTGTTGCTGACATTGTTTTGCAACGCAGCCAAAACGTGATTCATTGATTGGATACAAAAGTTGCATTTTTTAATTTGAAATACGGTACTTTTCGTCCATGCGATCAATTATTTGTGTACACTGTACAGTAAGAGAGTATTCGGGGCTTTCAACAATTAATGTATTTTGCGCCAGACAATTTAATTAAAGCATATTTTTAATTGGAGATGGGCGCGGAATTTTCTGCCATATTACTCTTCACAGTACGTAACGATTTATACTAGCATGCAATTATGCATTATGCATTGAATACAAAAGTTTTCAATCGAAATTCAGTACATTCCGCTTATTCGATTTTGCAATCCGCGGAAGTGTACGTGTAGTGAGAAAATTTTAAGAACAATATAAAACAAACTTTCAATTAGAGACGTATACGCGGAACTGCCTTATTCAACTCTCCACAGTTAATATAGTAACGATATATACTTGCGTACATTTATGCATTTTGATTATGGATTTGAAGTTGCGCGTTTGCGTGTTCTCGTGATATCTATTCGATTTAATGAAATAATGTTCAATGTAAATACTCTACATTTAATAAGTTTTATTTCACAAATTCAAACATTAAAGCTTAAGTGCAGGGGTTGCCCAAATTAGTTTTTTTGATACGAAAACCGATGTCATATTCGCGCATTTCAGCTAGGTATTACAAGAGCATTGAAGCAATTTTAGCTTCGTATTGTTAATTTATTTGGCGCTTATACACTCTTTTCACTCCGAACAAGACTATGTATATTCAACCCTAATATCTCACGATTAAATATCTACTGTGTATTCGAGATTTTAATTAGAAAAAATATTCGATTCTATTCTGAAATCATTAGCTATTCGAAAATGACTAGCCATACGCATGGCATGGAAGGAGTTACTTTTATCTCAAAGGAACGCAATCCTTCTGGCTCAGCATTGTCAGCTTAATTGTACGTTTGTGACCTATTTTTAACTTGATTATGTTGTAATGCCTCTAGCAGTTTGTTTGTATACATCGCACGTAACTTTGACGTCAATGGATAAAGATGAACAAAGGATAAATAATCGAGATTGAAGATTATTCCAAAATACGTTATTATTACTCTAATTTGCATATTTTATATTATTTTTTGTAAATGCGATCTGATTATGGAAAAATAACGAATATGCGTGTGATGCGATAATATGCGATGAATGAACCAAGACCAAACTTGAAAATACGGTCTTACTACTTACTGAATACAGCGCGAAACACCGCAAAAAGCGCAAAACAGCGCAAAACAGAGGGAAACAGCGCAAAACAGTGGGGAAACAGCGCAAAACAGCGCGAAAGAGCGCAGAACAGAGGGAAACAGTGTAAAGCAGAAAAAATTTTTGCAATGAGTTCGGGACACCTTGTTTTGAGTTGGAGTACCACGGCAGCAAATTAAAAACACAAACCAACGTATGTAGTCAGTAATGCTGTAATGGCAAGTCTACCCCTGCTGGTAACACATTTTGGGTATCATAATAACCCTAAAGCCAACCATATCCATATGGAAAATGTTCCAAATTATGGTACCCAAAATGTGTCACCAGCAGGGACATACCTGCCATTACAGCATTACTGGCTACATACGTTGGTTTGTGTTTTTAATTTGCTGCCGTGGTACTCCAACTCAAAACAAGGTGTCCCGAACTCATTGCAAAATTTTTTTCTGTTTCACACTGTTTCCCTCTGTTTTACGCTCTTTCGCGCTGTTTTGCTCTGTTTCCCCACAGTTTTGCGCTGTTTTGCGCTGTTTTGCGCTGTTTTGCGCTGTTTTGCGCTGTTTTGCGCTGTTTTGCGGTGTTTCGCGCTGTTTCGCGCTCTTTGCGGTCGGTGTTTCGCGCTGTATTCAGTAAGTAGTAAGACCGAGACGAATGTGGCCAGGATTGAATAATTATCGTTTTAGTGGCAGCGACATAACTGAAAAATGAAACTATATGTTGAAATTTGTAATACATTAGTTTAAGATTTAGCTTCATGACTTTGTTATAAGAAAATCATCAATTATGAATTTAGTTTTAAAATTCCTTAAATCTACGGCATTAAAATATACGGTACGGTTTTATACGTCATTTTGTAGACCAACTTATTTACTTGTTTGCATTGTCGTATCATCATTCATCACTCAGTAAAAAAACTGAAATAAATTTCATTTTGGAATACATTCCGAAGTCAGTGGCTTTACTGTGACGTCAGCAGATAAAGATGAGCGAATGATAAAAGATCGAGATCGAAGATTATTCCAAAATACGTTATTAGTACTCTGATTTGCATATTGTATAATATTTTTTGTAAATGCGATCAGATTATGAAAAAAAAACAAAGCGAAGGTGACGCAATAATATGGTCGGTGACATGGCAAATAAGGTCTCACAGTCGTTTTCTTTTTGTGATGATACAATGTCTGATTTCTTTTTTCTCTTGATTACTTGATTACTAATCATGGTGTCGCTGCTTGATAACTAATATTGGTTGACATCTTTAAATGACGTTAGAAAATAGGAACGTCACCGTAAACTGAGAATAATGGATACAAATGCCAGCAAGCTGAACAAATTTGACCTGAACGTTCACATTAGAATTGAAATAAAAATTTGCAGGATGCCTCAATAAAAAGAAAAAATAATCTACAGTGGATAGCACGTACACATTAAACGAATTGAAATCCTTAAAAAATGAAACTAAAAAACTCAATTGCACTGCGATCACATGACGTAAGTAGCGTCAGCATCAAGTCTGTTTTGATTTTTTAAAGTTTCTAATCGTGACCTTGTGACGTCATACTAAGTTATATTTATACGGTTTTGTTTTGGGTTTTGTGGCAAAAGTTCATCCAGCAATTTGAGACGATGCAATGCAAATTGGTTTGCAAAAAAGTTGCAAAGTAGTTTCATAGACTGTGTTAAAATGGAAAATGCTATTACATTTTGAAAGCAGGTTAAATTTGTAATAATTGGTAATTTAGTTCCATAATTTATCGTTTAAAAAATTCTTATCAAGTGCGTTTATAAATTTAGGTATATCGAATTTAAGCATGCGAGTTTACTAGAGAATAAAATGGACGAAGACATAACTTGAGAAGATGCAATGAGAATTTTTTACTGCAAAAAGACGAACGAAGGCAGGAATAAATAATTATCGTTTCAATGGCAGCTTTAAAACAGAAAAATGATACCATATGTTGAAATTTGTACTATAAGAATTGAAAATTTAGGTTTATAACATTGTTGTAGAAAAATATTATTAAATATAAATGAGTTTTATCTTCATTACTATGCATTTGATTAATTAATCAAAGATGAAAACCAGGCAAACGCGACAGTAAAATTCACGACAGTGTCTATCTCAATGGCTTGAAGGTGAATTTTTTAATTTTATATAATAATGGTACTTGAAATTCTGAATGTATTCCGAGAAGTGAATTCCGTTACTCGGTAAACAGTTTGTACAGCTCAAGTTGGGATGGCGCCGTTTGAAACTCGAGACTATATGTAAAATATACGTTTTTAGTAATCGCAAGCAACTGCGTTTCCCAGAGACGCAAAAAAAAATATTACATATTGTAATTATTTATATTTCACATATAAATCATGCGAATAAGCAATCGGTTTCCTTTTGGAAAGATTTAAATAGAGGAATCAAAAATACTGCGTTAGGTTTGGTCTAGATTAAAAATAGTAGTTAGATATCATCGATGACGAATAACGTAGTCGTAAGATGGGATATATAATAAAAATGATGCAGAAAAATCATATTTCATCGACGTTTGAGAATAGAGAGTCGAGCGTCATTTTTTCCGTCGTTTATACTCGAATTAAACGTTCTTTATGTTCATGTAAATGATGATTGTGAAATTCCGTTTAAATTGATATCAATAGGGATATAAAAATGTTGCGTTATGTTTTGGTATAGTTGAAAAAGTGCAGAGTGGAAAGATATAATCTATGACGTCATTATGACCCAACCCAATACGTCACCTTGCCCACCAAACCTAAAACATTGTAAAAATATCTGCCAAATTTAGCAATTTGAAGCTAAGGACGTCATACCCCCCATAAATAGATATTTATATGTAAATTTCGGTGTATGATGCTTATATTTTTATCTATGATCTAATCCCGTAGATACGTATATTATGTAAGCAGCCGAGCAAAAACTGTATGTAAATTACGGTAAAGCGTTATGTAATATACTATACATTATCTATATATTATATATATAATAAATCTAATTTGACATTCCGCTGGAAATGTATATATGACAAAAAAAGTAGCCATTTGACAGGATGATTATCGCGATATATCATGTGATGGCTTTATTTGAGTACAGTAAATCTTGTGATTACGGAGTAGACCAGTGGTCTTCAACTTTTCACTGACCGCGTCTCACTTTATTGTTTTTACCCTGACCACGTACCCGCGACAAAACCTTTTTAGGGGCAGGGATCAATCGCGCAAAAACGCGATATGGGAATGGGGGGAGTCTTTGATAATGTGGTGCGACATCCTTTGTGACGTAACTTGCAAAACGGACGAGGGCGATCTCTGAAAAAAGAACTGGAAGCGCTGTGAACGCCGCTCAGCGAATACATACCGTATGGGTTACCCAACTTAAAAGTTAATTGTTGCAATACCTCAACGCTGCTCGCGTACCTCTTGAAAAGCTCCCGCGCACCACTGGTTGAGTACCACTGTAGTAGACAGACAGAATATTTCACATCAACAAAAGGACAATATATTCTGGCCACATTTTAGTGTGTTAACGTTGCGGATGACTTGAGAGTGTTTTAATGCGACACACCTATCTGGTTACACATTCAGCAACTTTCTATTTATTCAACATCGTAATTGGTTCATGGTGTCGGTATTACAATTATCACAATATGCAAATTTACAACCGATCGTGAGAACAATGACTTAACTGTTTTAAATCTGTTTAAATCCGATTCTGATTTTTTTTACTTCTTATTCTGTCAACGACATCTTTATAAAAAGGCAAGAACCTGCAAACCCAAGCATTCAAGTTAGCGATTAGCGATTAGGAACAGCGTGAGACGAGGTATTCAAAATGACATTGATCCAGAAATTATATTTTGTCGATGTTGAAGAATAGAGAGTGGGGTGTCATATTCTCCACTGTTTATAATCGAATCTACCGTTCAGGTTTGAGAAATACATGGTCCTCGTGAAATTCCCAATTTCCGAGATTCAGTTTAATTCTTGGAGAAGGCTGAAATCATGTACTCGTTTTGATGTCGAGGTACCATTCATCAAAGTCTCGAAGTTACCTAAGTCATTGAATTAAATGAAATGACTCGTTCTTAACTAATTGCCAGTAAAACATTAAAATGCAATATTTCAATTTTGTTATGACGGTTTAATCCGACGTTTCCAAACCAGGGAAGGGTTTTCTCTCAGCGAGGAATTTTTATGGTCTTAGGGAGGTAAATCACTTTGTATTTAGTGTAGTTTATGAAAATCCTAAAAAAAATTTTTCATGTTTGGACTGTTGATGATACATTATGATACATATTTATAGAAACATTAACTATTCAAACCGTACGAAAACGTGATTTGCACGTATCACTACGTAATGATTCATTATTGTACAGGGTGTCCATAAAGTCTCTTTACAGTTTCAATTTTGTTATAAAGTCAGTTCTCACAGGTTTATTGTTTTTTAAATCAGTAATTGTAAGTATTTTTACTTCATTTAATTTTAATACATCTGTGAAGGCCAAAACAATTTATATATATTGTAAAGATGAATTCTCTCTGCAATTTTCAAATTTTATAAGACTTTATGGACACCCTATAGATTGAATAACAAATGGAAACAGTTTTTATGCATGGCGAGAGAGAAATAATAGTTCAAAGCTAGGCAAAGGGTCGAACTTATCGAAAAGCTGGGGAAACAATGGTTAATTAAATCAGGTTTTATTAAAGTTTTTACCTTAGTCAATAAACCTGTAGAAACTATATATGGTACGGATAACATTCCTTCCTAATGCTAAAGAAAGTATGATTGAAATACAAGAAGATAGAATAAAATTTGTTAATTAATTACTTTAATTACTAATTAATTAATTATTTTTTGTACCCAGCTTATCGAATTGGTTGGTAAATGCAATCTCAAAACATGCCCATCTCAAACATCCATTTATTTAAAAACCCGAACTCAACTTTTAACATCAATTCTGCGAGAGAAAGTATAATTAGGGAGTATAATCGATGGCATCAAACTTGAAATACAACTTTAAACGCCCATTTAGCAATATTAACGCGTTATCTCTTCTCTTAAAACAATACAAGGTCATATACAATTCACATAGATGTCATGAAGCCACAAATTTTCACTAGAATGTTCTATAAACATTCAATTTGCCTCGAAGCGATGAAGTAATGGATATTTTTAACCATAAATCGCTTGTTTACAATACATTGAAACGGAAAGTGCGGCAATACGGATTTTGTTCACTGAAATATGGGTCGGTAGCTATTTTCCGAAGTAGTCATATTCCGAAAGTACACTTTGTACAAACATAATCAGGAAAAATGAAAATATGCATTTCAGTGTGAAGGGAGACGCGATAAACCAGTAATGGTTACCGAGCAGCGTCAGGAATATTACTTAATATTATGTGTAATTATACCAATATTGTTTAGTTATTTGTAGTATTATTGTAATTACTATTTATACACACATTCTATCAAACTCTTTATAAGCCTGAGTTAGAGTTGTTCGTATCACTAGATAATCCATTAGAGATTGAATAAATTCGGTTACAAGGTTTTGTATAGATGATGTCAAGTATCAAGGTCGTAGACAATTCGGGGGGATATGGGGTCGGAACCTCGATTTTGAATTGTGAAAAAATATGAATTTTTCTGTACGATACATTTTTGTAGCTTCTTAGACCTTCAAGACTCAAACCTCCGGCCTGGCCCGCTGACAGTTACGGTCTAACTTGAAAGTTATAAATTTCAGAAAACCTTTCCACCTTTTCTAAATTCCTTGCTACGCACCTTTAAAGTAACTTTGGCAGTATATGAAGATCATCTCGACAAGTTTAGGCGTTTTATTTTTAGTTTTCCTTCCCTGACTTTTGTAGTTTCCAAGTTTTAAAGTCAAGGTTGGCTCATCTCTATATAATTCTCATGTGATAATATGTTTGGTTTTCAGTTGAAAAATAATATAGACTTACACAAAATGGTAAACAAAATGAATTTTCAAAGTGTATTTATTTGTCTGTGTGTTGGTCTTGCCGTGGTTGTAGGACAAGACATAGCACTCAAAGAACAGACAGAGGAAAAGTCGAAGTCAAAAACAAGACTTGTCTGCTTCATGGATAAAACATGCGCCAGAAAAGACAAGTGCGAGTTACCTTGCGAATTTAGAGATCCAAGCGGCGCAAAATCTGATCAAGTAAGTATAAACAAGTATAAGGGAAATGATTTGAGCAATCAAACTCGAACCAGATTGTCACTTTCCTGATGATTTTTTTGGAAAATTCTAAATTCAATAAATTAATCAAATCTGGGTATGATCTAATACAGGGATGTAGGGGGGCCAAATACAAATAACTGGGGGCCGCACCTGTATTTAACATAGGCTCTCTAGTAGTTGCAGGCACAAAAATATTGGGAATTGATTTCATGACATGTGTTGTTCGCTTTGCACAAGCTATAGCTGTTAGGGCATTGTAACGTCATAGGGATAGACCATAAATTGGACTCGGGTATAGTCTTGGAATTACTTGCACGTACCAGATTAAATAAAATAAAAAACACATTTTTTTGCCCTGTGGGCCGCATTTGGCCCGCGGGCCGCAGGTTGTACAACCCTGGTCTAGTAGGCAATATCGATCTGTGAATATTTCAAAATCAGATAGACCAATGGATGGTTGTATATGGTCTTTTCCGAAGCAAAAGGTGTGAATGGTCGTGGTTTAATAATTGCGACATATTTGATACGAGCTTTAGCTAGACGTTACGTAACGGCACGTCATTGTTTGTTTACTTGCAACACGGGGCAGGCGTATTGCATCACACTTTCTTAATTCCATCATGATTCGTTTCGAAGTGCACATATGAATAGTTTTGCTAAATTATTTCTGTTGTTGAAATAATTATCATTCGGAACTTAATAGGACAAGCGACATCAAGCCGCGCCGGCTTTTTAGAATTTGTCAAGTCTCGCGCCCCACCAAAAAATAACTAGCTGACAATAAACTAAAAATAACGAATGGTTGGGCAAAGGTATGTTTCATTCTAAAAACACGTTAAAAATACGTGGATGGAACAGATATCAAAAACACAATCACAAGAGTATGGTGGCCCATCGTTGTCACGTGTAAAATTTAAAAAAAGAATGAAAAAATAAAATGAAAAAGCGAAAATTAAAAAACAGTTGTGAAAAAACATAAAAATAATTGAAAAAAAAGAAATAAAAAAAAAATTTAAATTAAAAAAAAAATTGAAAAATAAAACAAAAAAAAAATTAAAAAAAAAATTAAAATTAAAAAAAAAAATTAAAAAAAAAAAAAATTTGAAAAAAAAATTGGATAAAAAGAAAATAAAAAGGTTGACAACGATGGTCCGCCTCGTGGCCCATCGTTGTCACGCGTTTTTATTTTTGGAAAATTTGATGCTGCTTGGGACCAACGTTGTCAGACTTAATCCTACACGCACAAATGTGTTTCCTGGGTTTCTAACTCACTACTGATTTTCATGAGCAATATCCAATAAATTCAACATGAAAATGTTCTACAAATTCTCCATGCTACAAGTTCAACCACAAGCAATATATTTATAATAAGGATAAGAGAATATAGAATTGGATACGAAAATTTGTTTTTACGTGTAGAAGGTAATTTAATTGGAAAATGCTGCTTAACTGCTCAGACACTCGTGCGATGCCGGTACGGTATCGTCTGACCGTACCGGTACCCATGCAATCACTCGTGAAAGAGTGGGAGATGATGAGTGATTGTAACCGACTACCGGTATTTGGTAAGACGGTACGGTACCGGCATCGCGAGTGTCCAGTCAACTGAGTAGTTAAGCAGCATTCTCCAATTAAATTACCTTATACACGTAAAAACAAATTTTCCGAATTTTCGTATTCAATTCTATATTCTCTTATCATTATTATAAATATATTACTTCTTGTTGAACTTGTAGCATGGAGAATTTATAGAACATTTTCATATTGAATATTGCTCAAGAAAATCAGTAGTGAGTTTGAAACCCAGGGAACACATTTGTGCGCGTAGGATTATGCCTGACAACGTTGGTCCCAAGCAGAAGCAAATTTTCTGAAAATAAAAACGCTTGACAACGATGGGCCACGAGGCGGACCATCGTTGTCAACCTTTTTATTTTCTTTTTATTCAATTTTTTTTTTTTAATTTTTTTTTTTTTTTTTTTGTTTTTTTTTTTTTTTTTTTTTTAATTTCAATTTTTTTTTTTTTTTTTTTTTTAATTATTTTTATGTTTTTTTACAAAAAAATTTTTATTATCGGTTTTTTATTTTATTTTTTATTTTTATTTTCAATTTTACGCGTGACAACGATGGGCCACCATACAAGAGCTCTCTGCAATCTCTAAACAATAAAGAAATGTTAATATCCAAAATAAGGCGGGAAAGATCAAATCTACCAAATAATTTTATTAATGATTAGCTTTATGCCGCCTCAAATATTGTCCACACTCCTCTTGGCGCTCCCCGCGGAATTAACTCTGTAACAAGAGCAAGATATTTAAAATCCACGAATTGAATATAATTGTATGAAATGTTTAATAGTATTTTTAAATTTTCTATCAGTTATTCTATAATCTTCCGAGTCCAAGCATAAATACAAATATTTACGTTGTTTTCTAAAATATGGTATGTGGTTTGTGATGGCTTTTGATGATACAAAACAACTATGAATACAAACACATAAGTGAAGTCAAAACATGTTTTCAACTTAGCATAATTTAAAAAACAGGCGCACGAAAACTGGCGAAATAGTTGATAAACATATTTTTCAAAGAAATAATCAGTAATTTCGACAACAAGAGTTAAACAAACAAGCGTTTAAAAATTACCGCATTGTCAATGAATACAGTACACTTGCAAAACGGTCCTTTTTGCATATATAAAACATGTAAGTCCGTTGTAACCAAGGACGTGCGAACTTTTCTTTTATCCGGAGCGAGTTTCTGATAAATGTTCCCCTTATACCTCACTTCAAAAAAAAACTTGTGTTATACACAAATTATAGATGTTGTTATACATGAGAATAAATAAGTTAAAAGTCAAGTAAAAGTAAAATGTCTGTATTGTTAATTAAATCGTCAAACTAAGCAACAAACTCACATGTAATAGAAAAACACAAACCTTACAGCTTGGATCCCCCCTCCCCCCACCTAAAAAAAAACGTGCTCTGCCCGGAACTGGATGGTTGTAACTGCTCCATAATATTGCTTACAATGCCGAATTTTTAAATTCGTATGTATAAACTTAATTATACAGCAAATTTGCGGGATTTATTTTGTTTATAATAACAACAAACGTGATGCTTTTAACCAGTTGTGCTTACATAAGGGTGTAGATATTCTGTCTCCAATTCGCATCATTTTAAACTACGCAGTTAACGATTCTATAAAGTAGTTCAAATAACAAGTAGGGGCGTTTCGTTTTGTGAAGTAATATTGGATTTGCTTTATGTCAACCGAGGGTATAATAAATACAAAACAAAGCAAAACTCAAATATCAGAATTGTCGAGCAATACAAAATTACGTGTGGTTTATTTTAATAAAAAAAAATAATAGGGCTTTTTACTATTTCCCAGCACTGAAAATTTCAAATCGATTGGGTATATTAGTTGCGAGAGAAAATTAAAATTTGGAAACTTGAAAACTAAAAAATCGGAAAACGGAAATTAATAAATTATCGGCGCTCCGGGAATGTGTGTACCAATATGGAGGGAACAAATTTTGTTTGCCTACTTCACATCAAGTTGTGTAAAAGGACTGGAACCTATGGACAGGGGGTATATTCATTTGGCTAACACAGACGCTGAACTTGTAATAGAACTAAAATTGATAAAATCGGAATAAAATTATGGCTTAACCCTAACCTGGTTCACACACTACGGGAGTACCAAAAAATCTGCCCTAACTTGCCGGGATGATTTTTAAGTAATTAAGGCTCCAGATATACTTGACATAAGCCTATGTATAAAAGGGTCCTTTACAATAACAACGACAACAAAAACAACAAAAATATCAATTTAGAAAAATAATCCATAGTTCCATTTCGTTTTCAAAAAGTTTCAGTCTGTAACAATTTTTTGTTAAGGGGATGACAACCAGCAATTTTATTGATGACGAATTTGAAGAGCTTTGGGATGAAATGCAGAATAAAATGAAAGGACTGAACGGTGAGTTTTTATTAGAACAATGTTCAGCGTTGATATAACAGTCTCATATATATAAACTTTCTCTATTCTGAAGTCGTTGAAGTCTATATACTTCTCAGATTCAGGGGTCGTGATATCTGTTTTCAAACATTCAAAAAAGCTACAGTCAAAAGCAAAATTTCTAAAAATGAATTATCATAGCAGAATTCCTGCGATTAAAGAATCGGAGTCAAACTTCTTTTCCAATCGAAGTGTGGTAGTTGTTATCAGGTGTAATAGACAAGCGACCCTTTTCTAGGTGACCGTCCATTTGCACCCACGTAATTTGAACCCCTACATTTGCACCGGCATATCCGCGGGTTCAATCTATATGCGGGTGCTAAAATCCATGGGTAAGGATATTAGTATTGGTTCAAATGTCCGTAAAAAAGTTTTCCATAGGTGCCATAGTATGCAGGTGCAATTTTTGTGAGTTCAAATTACGGGTGCAAATGTACGTGAGTGCAAATGTAATGGAACCCCTTTCTCAATTTGTATTAAATTATTTTTCAGATCACCAAGCGGAATTGATTGCCCAACAGCACGATCTACTGAAGCAACAACAAAAACTCGAATTCGAAAACAGAAAATTAAAATGTAAATGAAAAAGAGAGCAATCATAAAATTTTTAAAAATCATATGAAAGTGTTTCGAGTTGATGCATTTCTCATTCAGTTTAAACCGATAATGGATAAATGCTGCAATGGCTTTTGTTTTCAATTGCATTATAGCTAACATGGACGACCTATTGGGTAATTCAATCTGGCCCGACTGATGCTACCACAACCAAACAAAAACAAAATTTTGATATTTATTTAAGAGTAGCTCAAGAAATTTGTTGAAATTGAAAAGTTGAGAATGAGTTATTTAGGTCGTTTTTAACAGTGGTGCAGACATAGAGTGAAACAAACTTAATTCTCATTCTCTGTGAATATGGACAGTTACAAATACCGCAAAAAAATCATATTTTGCATCACCTAACTCCGCTACATTTTTTATTTACAGCTCAGCAATCAGACTTGCTCGAAAGACAAAAGGATTTGGAAGAGGAAAATGAAAGATTGAAAAGTGAGAACTAGTGGTTGTTAAGATTTCCTAAACTTACATACGTTTATTAAACTTACCAAATCGCCATCGACTTACTTATCACCAATGACTTACTTATTCGCCATCGACTTACTTATTCGCCACTGACTTACCTATTTGCCATCGACTTACTTATCACCAATGACTTACTTATTCGCCATCGACTTACTTATTCGCCACTGACTTACCTATTTGCCATCGACTTACAGTGTACACTTCCACTCCTTAATAAATTGGGCAACAAGTGCCAAGTCGGAAATCTTTGGAATGGGGAACAAGAGCTTTTTTGGGGTGGGGGTCAAATTTTTTTTGTATAATGACGTAATACGACGCTTACTCCTGCCTTTTGCTTTGAACAAGGCTATATAAAAGCAGCCAATGATATCTAACAATACCTTAACGAGAATATCGCTCGGAGACCGAAGACTTATCGATCGGAGGTTAGGGTATCCCCCTAAACAGCGCTCTTACTCCGTAGTGACACCGTGTGTCCCATCACTAATTAGTTAATAACTCGCTAATTATACGACATAATTCATCAAAAATCAATAGTCTTCTGTTCCGAACTATGATGAATGCACACAAATTTGGAGCAGATTCAACCTCGCTTTTGTGAGATATCGCGTGTATCTAACAGACAAACAAACAAACAAACAGACAAATACTTATCAACATACTTACCGATCTTAAGATCGATAAGTAATAAGTCATCTCTTTACAGACTTTTTTCGATGTCAAAGTTATCCAAGGTATACAAGCGCGCATTTTTATCTATCTTGCTCGGTTGGTTCATTTGGTGAAAGGATTATTGATACCAACCAACGATTTTTTTTGCATGGCCCCGCAACCCCCCTTCCCCCTGGCTCAGCCTATAAATGAATAGATCATTGTTCTTCCAAAAATGGTAGCCTTTTCATGATATTTCCAAATATGTTTTATAGATTAAATGGAAGATCTTGTTCGAGGTAAAACGACGTATAAAAATTCGAAAAATCACACATGTCAATAGATATATCTAATGCTCTATAAGATCTGTAAGATACGAGGGTATATAAGCACCTTTGTGGCAACAATCACATATGGATCCAAAGCAGGAAGTAAACAAGAAGACGGGATTTGCCGTTCAATACACAATTTTCTAGAACCATATTTATGACGTTATCCTTACTTTTAGCTATTGCACCAGTAAACGGAGATGACGAGGAAGTGCGAAAGATGGTTAAAAATTTGGAAAAGAAAATTAAGGTTTTGACAGGTATGTTACTTCAGAAATCACTAAACCCCAAGTCGCGAGTCAAGACGAGTCAAATTTCATCCGATTCTTGGGTTGAGTTCGTGTTAGGTTTATTGGTTGTTAGGTGATGGTGGGTCCAACTAGTTATATTTTAAACCTCGAGTCTCTTAGATCGTTTTTTAAATGAGTTAAAGACCCTAAATACCAATCGCGAGTTCACGCAAGTCCCTTTTTCGACAATCCTTGACTATTATTGTAAGTTTTGTGATATTTTTTTTGATAGTTTTGGTATGGGTTTCCGGACGTTTTAGTATGTTTTTTGACTGTCCCTGATTGGTATTGTAAGTTTTCTGATAGTTTTAGTAGGTCCATGTTAGGTTTATTTATGATTAATTGCTGACGATTACGAACCATTTGATTTTGACGACTCGTGTTACTTCGATTCAAGATTTGATTTTTGAGTCGAGTCATGGGTCATACAAGTCTTCAGTTGAGAGTCCAAAGTTGAGTCAATCACTAATTTAAGTCCAACTGGATTTATTCTGAGAAGGAAGAGCTTATTTAATTTATATATTTCGAATCATTTTGATGCTTTGATCAATGGTGACTCGAGTTGAGTCAATCACTCTAACTACAGCATGGGCAAAATTAGAGTCAACATCCATTTTATTTTTGCTTAAGCAAGAAATGCAAAAATTTCCTGATATGCCCAGTCATTAACGAAATTGAGGATGGAAGCAATTGAATATGACTCAATTTTCTTTTAGATTTATTTCCGTGACCGCACAGACTATCTAGACTTGACATGAGCAAACGACGACCCGCGGGCCAAAGCCGGCTCGTTGGTTATTTCAATCTGGCCCGCCTGATGCTGTCACAACCGAATTAAAACCAAATTTCGATGTTTCAGCTAAAAAATAGCTCAAGGAATTTGTTGAGGTTGTGATTAAATTTAGTTTTGAGGCTCATTGTTTTCCACTTTTGCTTTTGTACCACTGTAAATAAAATTTTGTTCATAAAATGTAACTTTTTACGTCCCACTTACATGGCCCGCCAGTCAAGATGTGCAAAATTTTAGGCCCCTGGTCTAAAAACCATCACTATTGCTTGCCTCACCAATACTGATTACAACATTTCGTTTCAGAGCAACAAAAGAAGTTGTCTAGCCAGCAGACTCGTCTCGTTGAACAACAGAACAGATTGATGTCGAGGCAAAGCAAACTGGAGAAAGAAAATTCACAACTGAAAAGTAGGCAATACATTTTAAATAAAACTAATATTTAGATCATGGTGGTATAAACCCGGACACGCGGGCACCGCCACCTATGCAACATAACAATAGGCCAGTCAGAACGGTAAAATCTCATTCTTTAATACATTTAAAGTAACTGAACTCGCATTATTTTGATCACTATTGAGTTTTCCCGACTGCGGCCCGCAAGGTCTCCGCAATATGTTTTGCGGCCCTTCAATCTCGCAACCTTGGACCATACTGAATTGAGGATTTTTTTAAAAATTTGTTGTAGACAAAAGTAGTCGATACATATTTTGTGAAGAAGTAAAAAAAACACGTGCAATAGTCAATTTCCGACTCTTGTCAGTTGTTCTTCCCTTTACTCTCATTTCTATTTTCCATTATCAATTTCTTATTTTTTTGAACGCTTTCAAATCTTTCGATATACACCAGTCATTTTATCTAGATATTGGACATTTCTTTCCCTTTGGAGTAATTCATTAGTTTTAATTCCTACAATATAATCGCAAATCCGACCTTTGCTTATTCTAAATCTCTCCTTCCCCGTTCGTATGAGTCTGAACTATTTATTAGTAAGTTGTTCATAGATTATTAGCTAGTGATACGCGCAAATCGCATATTTTTGAATTTATATTTTGCGCACAAATACAAGTAAATGATGCTACAAATACGACATGTACATACGAAGTCCCTCTTTTAGGTGACTTCCTCGTAGGTGACGCAGGTCGATTACTATTACTGGTTTATCGAGTCTTCCTTCACAATGAATCCATTTTATTTTATTTTTTTTCAATTCTGTTTGTACAATGTGTGTGTTCGTCATGTGTCAAAATAAACTACTGACTGATCCGACGACATATGCTAAATCACGATCGTTTCATTTAACCCAAATGATTGATAGTTTTTAGTCATTTGTGTGTGGGTGTTATGAATATTCTACTGCTTATAAAATTATGATTGGGTTTGGCAGTCGTTAATGACTAGCTATAGGTAATTACATTTAGCACCAGTCAACGTACTTCAATGAATATATATGTTTGAGTACTTTCGTTGTATGTGTACCATTATGTGTTAGGGTTAGGCCATAATTTTATTCCGATTTTTCTTATTTTAGTTTAGTTCGTCGAATGTCTGTGTTATCTAAGTTAATATACCCCATGCTCGACACTCCCGAAGTATGTGCATCAAGATGGCGCACAACCTGAACCCTAACCTTGGTACACGTACTATGTTCAGGTTGTGCGCCATCTTGGTTCACATACTTCTGGAGGTCTCCCTGTCCATAGGTCCCAGTCCTTTTACACACCTTGATGTAAAATGGGCGAACAAAATTAGCTACTTCCATATTGGTACACATACTTCTGGAGCGCCTATTTTTGTACGTGGTTGTTTGTGAATGCGTGCTTGAGGCGGGATATCATTTATAATGTATCATACTTTTGTCTTTTTAATAAATGTTAGTAATGATATGCAACCGTTAATTTCAGCTCAAAGGTGATTTTATCAGTCATCATTTATTAGATGTAAATCAATGCATACATCCTTGTTTAAGATGTGATTTGATTCCATAATGCGCAGTTTAAGATTCGTTTAGAATCGTTTTTATGTGGGCGTCGTTAGTTTTTCACTGTAGTGTTTATTAAATAACGATTGGGTTAGACATTTTTGATTGCAAACTTTAGGAGAATTTCCCAAGCAAATCTTATCAAACGTAATGCAATAAATACTTCCTTGTTTTCGATGTGACCTTACTTACTAATACGCAGTTTAGGAAAAACATATCGTTACTGAATAGCGTCTTTTTATGTTTATTTAAATTATATTTGAGTTTGACATCCGTTGATTGCAAGCTATCAGTGATTTATTTAATATCGCTTATCAGACGCAGCTTTATGAATATGCGTGCGTGTATGTGTGTCCATTTTCTAAGACGCAATTTGTATTCATAATACTTTCGTCGTTTCGTTGACAGATCGTTTCTACAACACAAACCAGACTTATACTGTTAATTAATCCATGATTGCTATGGACAGTTTTCAATTGCGATCAGATGATCAGATAAATTTCGGTAGCTTCAAACACAACTTAATGAGTAAGGCCTTTGTTGGCAATAAGAACCCACTTCCTACAACGCGATCTGTGTACGTGCTTCGTTTCATACAATCAATGTAAACCCTGTGTGTGAGTGGCATTACATCATTTTCAAGTTGCCAGATTTGAGAGCGAGATTGTTGACGAAACACAACGGTTTTATGGAATTGATTGGTCGTAACGCTCATGCCAAATAGAAAATGCGTCAAACGTCAAAAACTGTTTGTAGATATAGATTAAAACTTGATATTAAAAGCTTGGGAAGCTTTGCGGTTTGTCATACATGGAATGATATGAACTATATCGGAAAACGTGATCATAGGAGAAATTTTAAATAGTATACTTCCTATGCTTATCAAAATGACAATTTGCAAGGAAGACTTGAACAGACACGAAACGCGAAAAGGTAAAAACATAACGTGATAATTTAGTTCAGTGGGCCATATTCAATCGTTATGCGGATCGTAACTGGCCTTCGGTCCGCGGTCGGGGCCCTGGTCTAAAAATTATCACATCTGTTAGCCTTGGTCTAGGAACCACTGCCTTAGACATACAGACAAATATGTAAAAATTAAAAGAAAAATTCTATTTTTCAAAATTGTTCAATTTTCTGCTTATAAAGCATGAATAATCTTTTTTTAGGACGTCAAAAAGCAATTGAAGCAAGAGGATTTGGACGTAAGTTATCATTGTCACTTGTGAATACAATTATAACAAATGGTAGATCAACTAATCTAATGAGCCATTGTTTGGTATAAGCCGTCAATAGGCTACAGACAGAGGTGGTCTAAACATATACTCTATGCACAGGTTGCAGTGACCTAAATCTTACAATTAAAAGTGTTTTGAATTGTTCTGGTAAATTAAGAACAACGGGTGACAAATTCGGGATTGTTTGTACAAAAATTCCCGCCAAAAGTAAACGCTCCACCAACGCTCAAATAAGAAAGTTAGTAATTAACTAGTTAGGGTTAGAGATGCAGATTGGACTGGAAATTGAAATTTTTAAATCATTCTCAACTCCAACTGGGTAATTACTACTAATTCGTTATTTTAAAATATAGCGGGGATGTTTTTTTTAATCTGGCTGGGACTTCGTACAAAAGATCCCAGATCTGAAACACGTTTGAACGAGCATTTGAACGTTTGAAGCCTCTACAGTTACGCTATATCAAATATGTTGTCAGATATAAGTCCTTAATAGGCTGGAGGACGAACTAATTGTTGTTACCGGTGTTATCATATATATGACTTATAAGCAAGCAGGAGAAACCTATTATAAATATATAAATTTATATAGCTTATAAATCGACCATCCCGTACTTTTCTGGCTATGCCGTTGATTTCTTAAGATTTTGTTCACAATTAGAGTGCTCTCAATTACAGCAATTATCTAATAATTTTGTTAATTTTGCTACTTTTATCAAATTTCGATCTTATCAACTAGCGACCACACCTTCAGCTCCCACAACAGTTGAAACAGTTCCCGAAAAGATCGACCCAAGAGTAGAGAGCAAGTTGGATGCGATCAAGAAGGAAATGCAATATAGAATTGAACAGCTTAGTGGTAAATGCCACGTTTCAATTCGTACAGATTTGATTTTGCAATATAGGAAACTTTGCGGCCAGTGCGCTCTGTGTTGAATGATGCATGCTTAGATATTAGATGCATAAGACATAAGACATAGACATAAGATGCATGCTTATGGAATTATGGATGTATGGACATTCATTAAAATTTCCAAGTATGGTCGGCGCTTCCGAATAAAATGTTCAGGCTTAGGTTCGATGTAAAGAAGATTTGATTATATGTGTTTGATAGAAAGGTGTGTTGATGTTCAGAAAAATTCCGAAACTTTTAACTAAGTTGCAGCTATTATTATGTTTAAACAGCCTTGATGCAATGTTTCTTTTCAAGGAAAATTCAGGCTATCCCTCTTCTCTTATATCTTCGATAAGACTGAATATAACATGAAAATTCTCCCCACATACTCGTATGTATTTGCCAGTGTTTGCATATGAACAACGAATATGAACATTTTTGTATCTGATATAATTGTGACGGATACTATACCAGTATCTCATCATGTTTTATCTTGTTTATATCCTTATTATTCTAGGCCAACAACAGCAATTACTGAAAGAACAAACGAGACTGATCAACAGACAGATGAGATTGGAAAATGAAAATGAGGAATTAAGAAGTAAGCGTTGTTCAAGTTCTAATTTAGTAAAATTATGTGAAAGTTTCCAGTTTTTACATAGGATTTCGGGTACTCTCGTAGAATGTGAACCAAGATGGCGGACATCGTGTATCAGGTTAGGGTTAGGCCATAATTGCAGGTACAAATACTACGGGAGTCACTTGGCTAGTCCCAGAACTCGTAAAAGAACTAAAATATAAAAAAATGAAATAAAATTATGGCCTGACCCTAACCTGGTACACATACTACCTTCCGGTGTCTGCCATCTTGGTTCACATTGTTCGAGAGTACCGTATTTCGGATGTAGACTATTAGTGGCCCGCTTCGTTACAGATAAGCGTATTTAATGATGATTGCTGCCACAAACCTGCTAGATATCAAGAATGCAAACACCAGTATCACAATGGTAGTTTTAGAAATGAGTAATCGGGACTGTGGGATGCTATCGCACAGCTGACGAATATTATTCTTATCGGGTTGGTCGACCAACTGGTGTGACCAAGTGGTCTTCAAACATGAATGTATTAGTCGTTTTTTTGTTGAGGTGATTTCCGTATTCAGGGAGCCAATATATTTTATATTTTTAGTAATTTAGGGAAAAGTCATTGAAAGGTTATTAATTCTATTCTTTATTAAATGTCCCACGAGCAAGCGCATGTCAATCTTTTTTGCCTCCCTGGATAAGTTTCTAATGCCCGGGTCGATTATACCTAACTTCAAAAAAGTTTGGGGGATTAACAAATTATAGATTTTATTAAACATGTGAGTAATTAAATTAAAGATCACGTGAGAGTGAAATGCTTGAAATATTTTTATTCAAATCATCGAACAAAGCAACGAATTAGGCGGCTGTTTCTATGGCCCACCTCTAGACACGCTCCTGCTTACGATTCCTTTGACATCTGTACAGCCAACATGGTGATTCTTTACTCCCTTAAGGCAGAGCTACTCAACTATTTTTACTAAAGATCCACTCACAAAACTTCAAAAATATTTGGGTCCGGTCTTTCCAGAAATTATATTTCGGCATCCTTAAACACGGACTTCCTCGACCGACTGATGAATATTAGCTAATTAAGATTGTTTATTATGGCGTTATAGATCTTTTCATAAATATTTAAATCTATAAAAGTGATTTTAGAAAAGGAAACTCCAAAAGTGGGGCGAATGATTCAAAATAAAGAATTAGGCGCGGTCCGAATCGAATACCCGAAAGGTCCGGATTTGGACCGCGGTCCGCAGTTGAGTAGCCCTGCCTTAAGGTACTGGTGCTGCTGCACGACTTTCGTGCCTATATATTTAAGTACTGCTACCATGTTCAATAATCTAATCGTGCACATGAAGAAATTAAGTTGTTGCGATAATCTGAACCAAAACACCTCTCCAATTTTTCGTCATTAGAAAGATTGTCTCAAATTGAAAATAGTTTGTTTGATCAAAGTCGTTTTTAAATCAAAGTAATCGCGTATACAATCCTTATTTAAATTTATCGTAAACTATGTTATGAATCATCTAATATACAATTATTCTATAAACATTAATTATTAACAACTGAACAACAATATACAACAATAACAACAATATACCTTCGAAGTACTCCCTGTATGTTAAAATAAAATTAGCCAGCTACTTCGTCAATTTTTGATTTTGTATTCTTTTTACATTAACAGAAAAACAAGCTGAACTATATATTAAGCAGGAAGAATTGGAAAAAGAGAACCAAGAATTAAAAGGTGAGAAATAATTTGATAATTTATATAAGAGCCTTCCATAATTTAATCATAATTTCTAAATTTTTTCCAATGATCATATTTGTGGTAAAGCAAATATTTGTTAAATATCATCTTAAATGGAACAAATTGTACAGGTGACAGAAGAAAGATAAATAATGGAGAGTTTACATCCTAATATTGAACCGACCACTGTAATCGTATCGCTATCAGACGCGCTTGGCTGAACGGTTAGAGCAGCGTTTCTCTTTTTTTTTGCATAGGAACACCTATGCCTTTTATCTCGTCTCGCGGAAAACAAGAAATTAGTATGTAAAATTGACCCTTCCAAAAAAATTAGCCTGTGTTAAAAGTAACAGTTTTCTGTAAATTTGACAATTGAAAAATTCGGCCGACGGTAAAAAATATTGAACGGTCTAGACTGGCACGAGGCCTTTCCGGTCGTTTGGATAGCAAGGCCTATCCGTCTGTACGACTGAGATCGCCATGGCGAATAATTTATGCCCATGGCCATCACCTCACCTAGAAATGTAACAAATTGTATCCAATTTATTCAAAATTACTGGTGGCTTGTGCTCATGCACATAGCCTCAGTGAAACGCTTGAAAATCGACCTACAAAATAGATCAGGACTGTTTTTTACTTTCTTTTATTTACCAATATCATTTTTTTTATTGCAAAAACATCAAATGTCTATGTGAATCGCAAATAAAATATAAAAATTCTCAGAGAACAGAGAACGTGTGAATGTAAGTGTCATAAGCAAAAATTGAATTTTGTTTGTCTAATCTAATGCTAAAGTATATAAAATACGCGCAAATAAAATAAAATTAAAATAAAAGTTAATTTGTCCTCAAACAATTGGGGCGTATTAAATTGTCATCTGGTATTTAAATTACGAAATAAGTCACATCGGTTCATTCCCATTATAGCAATTTTATAACATAAAATTTATCTGATAAGGGATGAAATTGACAATGATATTTCGATACAATCTGAAATACGGGGTGTTCATTAAATTAGGTAAGAACTTCAATGTGTTTCGTACAATTTCGCGTCGGTCACGTGTATATACAGATGTATTATATGAAGTAAAAAACTTGATAAGCACTGATTAAAATTAAAAAAAAAGCTGGTTGGGATATATTGAGAACTGGAATTTTATGAACAAACACTATAAAAGGGTGTTTTTTTTTGCATTTGAAACAACGATGCTCAGAACTGTTTTCAGTACAAATATCCAAGCCCTAAGTTACGAGTCAAGCCGAGTCACGGGTCATGCGGGTCTCGAGTCCCGGCTGAATTTAAAGTTCGTGTCACACAGAAGTCAACTCTCTCTGGCAATTAGTTGAGTTTGAGTTTGAGTCGAATCATGGACTCAAGTATCCCCGACACTGCATAACTGCAAAACTGTTGTCGGGAAGTGTATGTGCGTTGAAATCAACTTTTAATTGGATTAGTCTTTGCACATACATATAATAGATTACTTAGTAATCTTTTTGTTGAGGAAACATTTCATTCCCTTAAAGACGTCTGTACAAAAAGAATGTGCAGTAACTCCTAGCATTAAGCGGTAGTATATACATATTCATTTTTCCTACACGAGACGATTAAAAATGCCAGCCAATACAATCTACAAAAATCAATACAGATCTTCGACATCTGAAAACATTCAACTGCCTGAAAAATTGCGAACGTACTAACCAAACGCGGTCGAAACTCGATAGCTTTGCCTTAGACATCCTCAAAAATGTCTCCACAAAGACGTCAATGCAATTAGTGGTAACAATCAAGCAAGCATAAGCTATTAGATCGCTTTAACAACATTTTTAATTCTATTATTATTCTTATGAATTCGACCAAATGGTATAAAAATATTCAGATAATCTCTTACCAGCGTCATTTTTCACCAAAAATGTTAATGTTGAGATATTTCCTACACGTTTCGGCGATTATTTACTTATAAATACCACAGAATTAAGTCTGAGTTACGATTTGTTTACCAATACCAGCAAGCGCAAATACTTAGCACAAGCGGTAAGAGCAATGACATAGAGGAAAGGTAAGTAGTTGATCCCACAGAAAGCTAATCCATGGCTGAAAACAGTAGGATTAGTGGTAATTTCTTTGTCGCTTTATTTATTCGAAATACTGTTGTATGCAAATAAATATCGTCTCTTAACCTTTTCAGCGTCTCATGCTTTGCATAACAATCAACAAATATAATCAACTAATATAAAACAAATGGGAATAGCATAATCTCTTTTCACGAAATAGCAAGTATATATGATAAACTTACGTTAGATCATAGTTATTATGATAAATTTAGAAAATATGAGAGATGGTTGGGTTAGGCCTGTCTCAACTACGATGTCTAAAAGGTGGATGTGGGAGGGTTCAAGGTTTGGCAATTTGTATATCACATAACAGCTACTATAGAACACATATTCATAAATACCTGCACCATGATTTTATGTCCCGTCTCACTTCAACTGTACACGTCTACCTTTAAAGTGTCACGGGTAGGTAGGGCTGAGAATTTTAGGTAAAACACTTTAACCGTTAACCGAGTAAAATTAACCGGTTAACCGCAGCGTGAAGTTTGACGCCACAGGGAATAACTTTGCGACCTGAGATGCCTGTACCTGAGATGTCATTTTACGCGTAACCGTTTGCCATCCAAAATCGATTAACCGGTTAACCATTCCCAGCCCTAGTTACGGGTGATTGCTCTTGTTATTGTTTATGTCTAAATTGTTTTCGTGTGACAGGATGAAATTCAAATAACTGTAAATATGCAAGAGAAACTTGAGTAGGTAAATCAACGATCAAAATATGTGGTCAAGTGCTCTGAAAATCCAGCTTACACACGAGTTTGCACGTTTTCACTGAAAACAAGACTACATATACACAACTGATATCCAGAAAACTTGTATTTTCTGAAACAATCTTTCTTGTTCGGTATTGCCTACCATATATCTACTGTACCTTGGTGAGGTGGCGCGTATGGGGGAAAAATCCCACGCTAGTAAGTTAATTTTAATGCTCTAAATCAGCGGTCGGCAACCACCGGGCCGCGGCTCATCGCCGGTCCGCGGAAAGGTTACTGCCGGTCCGCAGAGAGGTGACACAAAAACGGACAATGCCGTAATAAAACCTCTACAATCTAACCACAAACCCTACGACTAAAAAACAGCACCCAACAATAAACCAGACAAACACAACACCAGGGGTCGGAAAGAATGCGGCACGCGAGCTAATTTGTTGCGGTCCTTGAACGACCCGACATTTAATAAATAAAACAAAAATTAATCCCAAATTTATGTGGTAACAAGTGCTGCTGTACGGAGCTTCTTATGTATCAAGTAGCGTCAGTTGTATGTCGTTCGAGTTAATTTTGATTTTTAAAATTTGAAAATGACTGGAAAACGGAGCGACGCCGGTCGAGCATTGTGCTTGAACGGAAAAATATTTTTCTTTCTTGCGCATTCCAAAACCGGTTTGCTCGATATGCCCAGTCAGCATCGCAGTTGTTAAGGGTTTCAATGTTAAACTCGTTACGCAACGAGTCGTCGAAAATTCGACCCCGAGAACCGGGACTGCGCCACAGCTCATCTGTGCGACAGTGCAAAACGTGTAATGTGCACGTTCGGAAGAACATATGGCCCTGAGCAGCTTTATCTAAAATGCATTACACTCAGATTAAATTTCGTACTCGCTTGTCAGATCACCATTTGGACGACGCCATAAAAACATCATCTTTCACATTGATAATAAGTACATAAAAACAATGTATTGTTGGATAATAAAAAAATATGCCACATATACATCTCATTCGGACAGGCTTTCAATACAGCAATAGAAGGGTAGCAATGCGAATGCGCCAAAATTTGAAGTTTAATTATGGTAGCGATTGTTCGAAGGCGGAAATATTCCGCCCCGCGCGCTGCCGGAAATTTTTATAGTTTTCCCGCAAGTACATGAAGTTTGCCGACCACTGCATAACACTATTGAGCAACATGTCTGATTTCATAAACAATTGCCATATCAGTATGTCGCAATAATGCTGGGTCAATTTTTTTCTCTACGGCCGTATAAGAATGTCCATCAGTCCGATAAGATCTCCCCAACAAAACGATACAGGCATTGTTAACTTTCCCGAAATCTTAATGTGAGGCCTGGTTTTCAATATTGATAACTACAAAAGCGAAATATCGAAATAGGCTGGAAGTAAGAAACATATAATTTATTTCATAGACTCAGTTTGTTTGTATAAAGGTGGTCCGCCAAAAGTTTGGTCAAGCTTTACCCGTCCATCAATTGAAAAAGGTTGCCGACCACTGCTCTAAATATCAAACCATCGCACATACGACATATTTTCATCTATTCAAGACATTTAAAATAAAGCGTATACTACATTTCAAAAACAGCACAGGGGAAGTCTCGATGATCTCTACATGCAAGCCATATATCCATTTTAAATCATTTTGTATCGTTAAGAAATTTGATTCCCAAATTGCCTCAATGATTAATCAGCGTATCCACCCAGGTCTAACCAAAAGATTTTTTACCAATTTTCGTATTTTTCAGCGAATCTCACACACCAAACTACGGACCCTGAAGTCAAGAGAGAGAGAATTGAATGTAAGTTTTTAATCTACTATGAATAATAACTTTTACATTTATATTTACTTGACTGCAAGATCACCAGGTGCGCCCTGATGCGGAACTCAAAACCTGCCACGAATCCCCGGCATTATATATACCTTAGCGTTTGAAAGCCTTCGGTAATAGACTGTAAGACTAAGCAAACTTTGCGTTTTTCACGTTCTGTAGCAAATTTGGACTTCAATTATCCGTCCTTCAATAGTCTGAAATTCCGACTTCGATTCCCAAATCCGTTAACCCAAATTATGACTCCAATGACAACATGTCAAACTCTGACTCCACAGCCTAGTTTTTTTATGATAAATAAAAATTTAGCAAAGTTTTTTTTAACTTTCAGCGCGAGGTCTTTGTGTGATTGAGCACGGTGATATTTGCTTCAGTGTACTTGGCGATGGAAGCGACGAATTGACCTACGACCTTGCTCGGGAGAATTGCAAGTAAGTTTACATTATAAAGCAATTATGGACAAGATATTGGATGAGTGGTTCCCAACCGTTTTCGATATATTTCATTCTCTGTCTATGTTCGAACTCTATCTTTCCCCTCGCGATGCACACTATAAACCTGTGGTTCTCCACCTTTTTCTAGTTTCAGAGCATAATTTCAAATCTTAAATTTGTAAAGAGCCGCATAACAAGAACCGCAGGAAGAATAGTTGAGAGTCACATGCGGATCTTAGAGCCGTGATTAAAAATCATAGCTATAAACACTATTTTTCCATTTTTTGTGCAATATGCCTTACTATCGCTAAACAACACAAATATATCATTAATACCGCAGGGGAATTAAAAGAAAATAAAATTCCTCGCTGGTGAGGAATTCCTTCCCGCTAGATTAGAGTCTCGTTCCACGTAATACAAGTTTCATGATGAACCTTTTATGTTTGTGAAATAGATTCTGCTATTTTTCTATCAATTATTAATCAGTGACCAATTAACATTGCAATAATAGTGTATTAGATAAAACAAAAGTGCCGTGTTGCTGCAGATATACTCTTGGTGTATGGGGTGTCGCTGCTAGATGCCCAATCCTGGTCCCCCGCGATTTCCATTCCCCAGTAAAAATGTGTGTTTAATTTTGTCAATCTCGTATGTTATTTTTCACTGGGCAGAAAAAATAAACTTGACTATGACTATAACCTTAATGACTTATTCATTCCAATGTAATAAATTATCTTACTTAGAATGCACGGAGGTGATTTAGCAAATGTTTACGACCAAGAGCATTATGAAAAGCTGAAGAAATATTTCATCGACAATGACATCGAATCGGGAGTTTGGATTGGAATGACATACAATCCTATTGTGAGTAATTCTTACTTTAAATCTAAGCGTTGAACATGAATAATATGTAATACAGTAGGATCTCGCCCGCCAGCCCGCGGCTCCTCAGAAGTTCCAGAGCAGTTGGGGGCCACAATGCAAAACAGATTTTACTTTTCATTTTACAAGAAAACTTACCGTTCTTCCTAATTTCATTACTTGATAAGGTGGTTCCAGAGGTAGTTTTCAGTTTTTTTAGCATGAAATGTTTTAATAGAATGGGATTTGGATTATACTGATCAAAATAACACCATGAAAACCGCCTGGAAGGGGTCAAGATCTGTGAAAGATTGGGAACCACTGATGTAATAGTTGTGAAAAGGGTCGAAGTTTTTTTCACTTTTGCGGAAAAATCGTTTTCGCGAACGACTGATTTGAAACATAGTGCAAAGAATTTGATGATATGGTTCGGGTTAAGACAGCAATTGAAATGAAAGAGAAACATTTGTTGAAATTTAAATTAAAATGAGGTTTAAATATGCTATATATACAAATAAAATAACAAAAACACGAAAGGGAATTTTTTCTACTCGCTATTTGCATTGTTGACGATCGTCTGTGTTTGTCTCACTGGTCCACATTTAAAAAAAAATTATGTTGAAAATTGTATTAAAAAAAACATTAGCTGAATGATTTCAGTATTTGAATGACGTGATACTTCGTTCTCTCATATGTGTATGTAACACTCGTCATAGTTATGAGCATGTGATGCTCGACATAGATAGAAACCCATTCCCTTGGAAAACCCTGTCGATGTCCCACCACAGAATAAATATGATAGATACAAGTATATGAATGAAAAAAAGAGAAAAAACACTTAAAAGGCAAAAAAGTATAAAGACGGAGGTTAGCTCTGACTCAATCAAGTTCGTGGCTAATGTCCCAAAGGAAAAACGAATGTTTGCGGTCCCATCTCATACAGTCCTATGGGAGGTTTCTCATGGGCAAAACTAAGAATCAGAGTCTGAGACGAGACCTGAAGTCCAAGTTAGCATATTTTCACTGCTGTTGGAAATGGAGTCGCATCGGGTCGCATTTTCAAACTTCATGGGGTTGAATTCGAAATCGAAATTTCAGATTTTGATGATAAAGTCTTTTTAATTAAAAAGACTTGAATACATTTTAAGTCGAAGTCTTTTTTCCTGACCCGGACTGAGAAGTTGAAATTGACTATGTTTACACCAGTGGTAATATAAAATATTTACCTATTTTTCTTCTTTATTTAGAGCTACAAAGCCAAGTATACGAACGGCAAAGAAGCGAAATTTGTGCTCTGGAATTGGGTTTACCCTGCCAGTTTTGCGACTTATACAAAAATGTATCTCTACATTGATAAAGATCCTGAAAGCATCTACAGCGGAATGGTAAACCTCCCAGGGAATTGGAAATACCCATATGCACTGTGCCAGTTTGGAATGTAGATGAAAAAGATTTGATACATTGAGACACATGGTTATATGATCAAAACCCAATTTTGTGTCAAAAGCAAATTTCATTGTGTATCTGTATTTTTCAATGTGTCACATTTTTATTGACTATAGGGATTAAATATTGGGTATCATATTTTATGAATTTGTCATGGCTGTATTTGCAAGACAATAGTCATGAAATGTAATGTAGCTCATTTACTTTCACCCGTAATATCTATTTTGTCGGGGCTCCCGAAGTATGCGAACCAAGATGGCGGACATCGGAAGCTAATATGTGTACTAGGTTAGGGTTAGGCCATAATTTTAGGTATAAATACTACGGGAGGATCTTGGCTAGTCTTCGAACTGATCATAGGACTAAAATAAGGAAAATTGGGAAAAAATTATCGCCTAACCCCAACCTGTTACCCATGTTACGTTCCGATGTCCGCCATCTTGGTTCGCATACTTCGGGAGCACCATTTTGTCTTTTGCCGTGTTTTCCGTAAATATTTTTTCAAGACTTAGCACTAAAAGTGTAGAGAGTCGAAGGGCTAAGCTAAAAGTACCATACCCGTGGAATTGATAAAAGTCTATTGTCTAATCGTCGGGTTTAACACGTAAACTCTGATCTAGAATTTTTGATGGTTCATTTGGTACTGCCGTAGTGTGTGTACCAGGTTAGAGTTAGGCCATAATTTCATTCCGGTTCTCCTTATTTTAGTCATATCACGAGTTCAGCAACTGTCTGTTTTAACCAAGTGAATATACACACACTTCTGGGGCGCATTTTTTGACTGCTTTATGCGATAGTAGCAATAAATATAATGTGAGCAGTATTCCCACCATTCATATAATAAATATACACAAATGTTCGCGATTTTACATTTTCTTGCTGGGTATAGCAATATGAAAAGTTTCAACTATAATTAAAACTGGTATATATCATGACCGTTCTTTACTTTTTTTCGTTTCTGTTTATTTTGCTCTTTAAATATAAACATGTGAATATAAATATTGTGAAGTTCAGTATGGAAATTGCTTTTTATATTTTGGCGATTAGAAGAAACATAGGCGTATTCTGAATTGTCCGCCATCTTATTTCACATACTTCGAGATTACCAACGAAAGAACACAATCAGGGCAAGAAATTGGGGAAAAACGACACGGTTGGAAAAAATAGATCAGACACCGGTTTTTGAAAATTTTGATTACAAGTCCCGACTGTTGAAAAGCTTGATCAACTTAACTTTTATTTAGTTTTTGGAAAAACTTTTGGCTTTGTCATCATCATAAAAAAATCCAAAATATCGACTCAAAAAAAATTCGAATCTACTGCAATGAAAACATATCCAACTCCGATTCTCTGTAAACACTCTAGTGCAGTGGTTCTCAAACCCTTTTTTGAATTTGTCAAGTCTCGCGCTCCGCCTCAATAACTAGCTAACAATAAGCTACAAATAACAGATAGTAAGGCGAGTGAGTGTATGTTTCATTCAATGAACACATTGAAAATACGTATACATAATAAAGCAATTTAAACAATAGAGAAATGTAAATATAAGGCGGGCAAGATCAAATCTGACAAATATTTTAATTTTCAATTAGCTTCACGCCCCCCCCCCCCAAAAAAAAATTGTCCACGCCCTCCTTGTGGGGCGCGCCCCACCGTTTAAGAACCACTGCTTAGCGAATATTCGCTAATAAAACAAGATGTAACGCTCAAATATCGAATACATATACATATAAAATCGATTGAATGAATACGTACATTAAGTTGGCTGTATGTGAGTATTGGGTTGGCTGTATATGTATATAACATTGGTGTACATCACGTGAATGGCTGTATATGTATATTATGTTGGATGTACATGAATATCATATTGGTGTACATCACGTGAATGGCTGTATATATGTATAGTATGTTGGATGTATATGTACGAGGTGTATCACATTGGTGTATGAGAGTTGGCTATATGTATAGTATTGGCTGTATATGTATATCACATTGGTGTACATCACGTGAATGGCTGTATATGTATATTATGTTGGCTGTATATGTATATCCCATTGGTGTACATCACGTGAATGGCTGTATATGTATATTATGTTGGATGCATATGTATTAGAGATGTACCGATATCACTTTTGTCGCCGATACCAATACCGATACCAGCTAAAAACGCCGATACCGATACCGATACGCCGATACTACAAAAAGGCTGATATTACCGATATTCCGATACCGATACTATGTAATTATTACTTAATTAGGTGTGCTGTGTAGGGCAGACGGGTTAAAACAATGGTCTTTGAGCGTTGTTCATGGTACACATTATTCAGATCGAAAAAAAAGATATATCACATAATATGAAATTGATGTTTGGTGTTTGCTTCAACTGATAAGAATACATTGTACAGTAAGGCTAGTAATCTCGGTGTTCAATTGAAACTCATAAGTCGGGATGTCCAATTTGAACTTGATATAAATATCGCGACCTTCGAATATCGTTATTCGAGTTTAAAAGAATATCGAATATCACCCACACATTCTAGCGCCGCCGTCCTACGTTCAAATTAAAAGCATTTTAATAATATTTTTTTCGTGGCTAATCGTAATCGTCGACGCAATAAGTCAAAAGCCAAAATTGAAAGAATATCAAACAGCACCGACAAAAAGAAGGCCTACCTATAATCGTCGAGGATGTTTTTTTACTTTACTATTTATAATATAATATATTTTACAATTGCTATCATAAATTTTGAATTTCGCAATTTAGTTTATCGATGTCGACGGACTAAATGACACTCGTACTTGACGACAAACAGTCAGTATTATAGCCGCGCCAAAAGTCCTTGTGACGTTAATAAGGACCCCAATTCCACTGTATGATTTAAAACTGGGCGCCTAGTTGCTTTTTGTTATGTGCTGTGTTGATATATTTTTTCATAATTACTATGTAATATTAAAAATGTCAATATAAAAAACTTGACAGCAAAAATAGCCAAATTAGTTGAACTAGTTTGGCTGATAAATAGCTAAAAACACGTGAATCCTATTCTTTCGCGGGGTTGGGACTTGTATGTCTCATAGCGCACGATCTCTCCAGACAAAAAATAAATTAAAAAGTAGTATTCCAACTTATCTTTAAAAAACATTCTGGACCATATCAAAAAGATAAATATATCGGAAATATCGGCCTTAATTCAAACCGATACCGATACATGGCCGATACCGAAAAAATGGCCGATATTGCGATACCGATACATCGGTACATCTCTAATATGTATATGAGTTGGCTATGTGTAAAGATTGGATGTATATGTATATCAAGTTACCAACCCTATCCTAATTCCTTACCTACTGTGCTTATGACAGAACAGAATTGGGATATAAATATAATTTTCATGCCGTCTTATGACAAACCCAATAGTTCACTGCGGTGGGGGCATTTTGTGGCTATAGGATAAGAAATGATCCCGATTCCTAACGTATTATTGTCAAGGCAACTCACTAGGTCTCTGCATATGAAACATTCGAACAGTGGATGTGATAATATATTCTACATCACCTGCTGTCTATTAGTGGTCAATTAACCCTCTACGAAGGAGACCATCCAAACGATCAATGGGATTAGTTTGGATTTCTGCCCATTGACAAATCACCCTTGCCTACTATGTCTCTTTAACTAATATCCCGAAATGAAAACGAATAGATTTCTCCCAAAGTGATTTAATCCAGATATCAGTAAGACAAAGTGACCTGACAAACAATAAAGATGATAATGAGTACAGGCAACCAGGCACAATACAAAGCAAGAATTATACCAATCCACTTACATTGAAATGAGGCTTTTTCAGAACAGATTATTTTAATGTAAGAAAGTTAAGAAATAGATTATTCATACCCAATGAGTATAGCCCTAACCATTAACAAGCTTTTGAGAACAGATCTAAAGACAGACTAAAGCCCTAGACCAGGCCTGCACAACTCAAATTACCACGGAGGGCCGCAAGCATAAATCTGAAGACCCGGCGGTCCGCAAACTTTGCCACATACATATTTTCACAAGATGAACTACAAATCAAAATAATATTGTGAATTGTGAAACAGTTAAATTTAATGAAACACTTTCATTACTGGGGAGCTTAAAAATATGAAGAATCTTATTTTCTTGAGTATAAACAAGGTTACAGTATTTTGCATATGAGATGGCAAATATGTATTTAGTGGTTCACGGTTCATCTACCTTGAACCCACGTTCATTTTCAATATTTCTTTTTTATTAAAATTAGGTATTGCGTGTTGCAGTATAAACTGACTGCCAGGAAAATATTTTTACTCAGGTTCAGTTTTGTAAAATCGTCCCAAATATATGTAGACAATTTATTTAGTCATATCTACCATTATTGGATATTTCCATTGTTGCTAGACAAACAATCCGTTTAGTAGCACTAGATCTTCCTCTGTTGTACTTTTTGACTGGTAAATTACATTTTTCTACAAAATCTGCTCCCAATTTATTTGAAATTTACAATAAATAGCAATCTTTTGTGCGAGAATTTCTGCACCATTCATAAATAAAGAAATTGTTTTTTAATTTCGAAATTTGAATCAAAAAGAACTTAGTTCCATGAACTGCTAGTAATAAATAATGGGGTTATTAATAGGTTGCTAATATGCACTAATGGAGTGAGATTATATACCGATATTGTTTAACCGTGATTCAGTCTGAACACTGAGATATTTAAATCCAGGGTTTCCCAAACTGGAGGGCGAGGGGTGGAGCGACGAATTTTAGGGTCTGCGAAGGCACACCAATTTTACACAAAGTTCGATGTTTATGCAAACTAGTGCAAAACATATATCTCACGATTCGAATATGATCGGAGTAGAGGCGCGCTTGCATAACAATGCCGGCTTAGATTGTTTAGATCCGAGAAGTGGCACCAAATCACCCGCGGTGGCCGCACAGAAGTATCTAGCGGACGCATTGCGGCCCGCGGCCGTATGTTGTGCAGGCCTGCCCTAAACAGTTAACCATAACAAGAAGTAATCAAGTAATCAGCCAATAATCGCGATGCAGTTAACCATACGTAAACACACAAAAGTAAGTAGTACAGGATAAATCAGTCAATTGTTCAAACCAGGGATCATATATCAAATTCATTCCTAACATGCTATTTATATTTTGACAACCAAATAGCGGAGGAGGAAATTATTCAAATTTATTATTTAGGTGACGGCTTCTCGGTAACCATTACTGGTTTATCGCGTCTCCTCTTTCACACTGAAATGCATTTTTTTCTTTCTTTCGCCATTCTGTATGTACAATGTGTATTTTCGGCATGTGTGGAATAAATTACTGATTACTGATAAATGGGTATTTGGTCCTATATACAGCCATATTCCTAATTATACTTACTGTTTTAAACAATAAAACAAACATAAGCCGATACCGTACACTCGAATTCACAAGCAATGTAAGCACAATGATATCTCTTGTTCATCGTCTATCAAATTTGTAAATTAACATCCATGTAAATTGTTTATCCGGTGTTTAAACCATATATCCATCAATGTTTCAAACCTGCTGTCTATGGACAGCCCAAAAGCTCTCCATAGTGGAGGCCATCTGAATGAAGATTGAGATCATACATGCATTCTTTTTTCCAACTATACTATAATGTTTTCAGCATAGAAAAAAATACTTATCCGTCAATACCTTACGGATCCCTTGAATCCATCACAATGTTATCCCAAATGTTTCATCATCTATCAAATTTGTAAATTTATATTCATGTAATAAGTAATTCGTTTGCCCGGTGTTTAAACCATATACAGGGAGTCCTCGACTTACGACGTTGTTCAGTTCTTGAGACGCGGTGTAACCCGAATTTCAGTGTAAGTCGGAACATACTGTACAGTACATAAATTACTTTATACATATCGTACTGTATTGTAAAGTATAGCACTGTGATAAAATGTACAGATAATGCAAAAAGTACTTTATTGAAAAAACAGAAACAATTCCATATTACATGATTAAAAGCATACATACCTCGTCAGTACAGTGTTATCTTTTATATTTTTCATGGAGTGCGATCGTAACCTCGAAACAGCGTTATGGAGTGCGCGTTCGTAACCTCGAAACAGCGTAAGTCGCGACCGTCGTAACCCGAGGACTCCCTGTATCTACCTCTATTCCTAACCTACTGTTTATTAGGGCTAGTCACTCCGAATCGAATTTTCGAATCGGTTCATAGCAAAATTTCGAATCGCCGCCAGCTTGTTTTTTCCTTCTCGACAATGTTCAAGGTGAATTACCCAATTTTCTTGAAACCATATTTTTTCAATACAATTCTGACATATGACTATTTTCTGCAGTGTGTTATTGATAAATAGGTGTTTTTCATTGTGTATAAAAGCTTCGCAATCTGTCTTAGTGATTTATTCATGTTTTTAGTAATACATTTGTTGACAGGACCAATTACAATAAAAAGTAGCATATAATTACATATCTCCCATTGACTCCAAAGCAGTCAAAATTCAATTCGAAAAAAATATTCGTTTCGATGCTGAAATCATCATGTCTTCAAAAATGCCCATCCCTATACCCTCTATATGACATCCCTCAGGTGATGTACACAGGCAACAATTTGAATAGTAATCAGGAGCATATATCCCACCTTACTCTCAGTCATATCCATTGTATTTAAAATAAAAAGCAATTTATTATCAACGAATACCGTATCCAACACCCGAATCCACCACCAATATAAGCACAATGTTATCACTATGCTTCATCGTCTATCAAATGTGTAAATTAACATCCATGTAATTTGTTTATCCGGTGTTTAGACTCCTGCGTTTAGATCGTGACAGATAAAATGTTGCAATGTCTGTGAAATTTATGAGATACTCGCCTGATTGCATATTTGTGTGGATATTAAAATGGAGTGATTGTTTCTCCTAAAAGAACGCAACACCTATTTTAAATATAGTAGGCGCGATAGTCTAATGCAGGGTTTCTTAACCTTCTTTCTCTCGTGGCCCATGTGAGTGGCACAGAAAATTTTGTGGCCCATGAACTTTCTCATGTAAGAAGAAGCAGAAAAAAAAACACGAAAAGAGGGCCTTTTGCATAGATTGACAGTTCCCCTTAAATATTTAAAATGAGAATTTACCACGCAGTGGAAAAAGCAGCATCATCAATCATTGCTGTAACAATCAAAGTTAAGCTTATTTTTCACTAAAAATACTGAAGAAAGTAGCGAATCGTTGGCTGAATAGGCTACCAAGTCTCATTATCTTTAGGTAGCCCACTCGGGAAAATAATTGCCCACTCTTGCAGTAGGCAGTGCTGAGCCAAAGATATTTCGATTCTCGCAAAAATAAAGTAGATTTTCAACAAGCAGTGGAAGTTTGTACATATACGTCACATGGGGAAATTTGCATAATTTAAAAATGTGAATGATAATACAATACTTCCATACAAAAAGTAGCTAACTTTCACTGGTAAAATTGAAATATTTTATAATTTGACTTACACAAATAAATAGGTACTCGCGAAGTATGGAACCAAGATGGCGGACACCGGAACGTAGTATGTGTACCCGGTTAGGGTTAGGCCATAATTTCACGTTCAAATACTTCGGGAGTCACTCGGCTAGTCGGAATAGAACTAAAATAAGGAAAATTGAAATAAAATTATGGCCTCATCCTAACCTTGTACACATACTACGTTTCGGTGTCCGCCATATTGGTTCACGGTGCTCCTGAAGTATGCGCACCAATATGTCGCACAACCTGAACCCTGACCTGGTACACAACCTGAGTTCAGGTTGTGCGCCATCCTGGTGCGCATACTTCAGGAGGTCCCTAAATATCAGTTGTCCCCTCCCCATCATATTCATGCCTGACAACATGCTAGTCATAAGATACGTTTTAATTAATTTATTCACAAGTAAGGAACAATAAAAAGCACTTTAATCCAAATATAAAGAACAAAAAATGAACAATCAAAAAAGCAAAAATACATAAGATATGAATTAAGTTTCAATTTAATACTGTGGTTTTATATAGAGAAGTTTGCTTATGATTAAGTTAGTAGTTCAACCTTTTTGAATTGTGAATGCTACTACTGATTCCTGTGATCAGGACTGGTAAGAAAATTGTAAGTCGCATGTCGAGTCGAGTCACGGGTTAATCGGGTCCGGGGGCGTGGCCAGGATTTTAAAATGTAGTAGGGGGGTCTGAAACTTTGCAATGTATGATGCGGAGAATTTTTTATTTATTCATAATTTAATAAGAGGGGGAGGGGATGGTCCTGATTTTGGGAAAGTGGTTAACCCTTTCTGTCGGTAATAATTTACTGATTTGTGTATTCACATTTTAGATGAGTTTCAACGATTTTAAGTATAACGCCACGTATAAAGAAAGAAAATTTAGAAAAAGTTTGTTTGGCTTTAGCAATCAAAAACAATTCTGAAACGAGAGAAATTATAAATAAAGCATTCTCAAAATAACCATCAAATTTCGCAATATACAGACAATTCATATGCGTTTTAATTTTTCTTCCGATTCTCCAGCAGTTATTGTATTAGTTTAATACTTTTTAGTAGCAAATATAATCCGAGTAGTAGCAAATTTAAAAACCCACAATTTTTTGAAATTTAGCTGTGTCATTTTTTTACTCCATATAAAAGTTTTCTTCAACAAATGTCAACGACGAACGATCAAACAACGATCACGTGACCAAAGAAGTTGAGAAATACTTTATGAAAAACAATGTCCTCGATAACGTCATCGTCGATACTAATCGGCTTTTTTGAGGCATTTTCATATTTCTGCTCTGAACAAGACTCAGTACATCTATCCAGTGATACGTGAGGAGGTACTAAGGGACAGATTCGGCAATTTGTACAAATATCAGTACTGCATCTTTAACACCATCAAAAATGTTCGAGCTCGCAATTTCAAACCCGATTTTTTTATTCTGATGGTCTTATCTTCATCTCGACATGCTTCAGTGAATAAGACCCGCCCCTCCATTCTGACCAATAAATTCCATCTTGGAACTTACTCCGGTAATGTCCACCCCTGAAATAAAATATAGTAAAGTTAGAAAATCGAAAAATTTTGCCACTCAAGCTTTGACATTTGAAAGATGATATAAACATATTTATGAGCGTAAACTATTGTGAGTCGTGTACAAATGGCTGCGATAGACGAGGTAGTGATAGAGGAGTTCGGTGATATTATGGGGTCAGAACTTAATAAAGTCTTATTTATTGAATTTCCTAATTTCAGCCTAAGAATCAAACCCACTAAAAACTCCACATATAAATGTAGCCACCCCACCGTGTGCAAATGAAAGCACAAGCCTAAGCAATTGCTAAAGATTAAATATATAGCTGCTAGTAAAAAGACATCAAGATTGGCACTAAACTTTCGGGCGTCTCGCCTTGCCTATTGTACCATGTTCGGGTGAATTTATATAATATAAGTATTGGCCACAAAACGGCAAAAATAAACAAAACGGACAAAGTAGATAAAACATTTGATGAGAAAAACGAACAATCATTAAATTAATACAAGCAAAATATTGTATATGTTAGTATTTGTCATAGATCAATATTCTGAGCAACGACTGTTTCAGAAGCTGTTGCATGGGGATTTTGAAAATCCTGGATGCGACCCTGATTGCAAGTCAGCGATTCCGACGATTTTAAGTGATGATACTTACATATAGTAGACTCCATTGAGGTTTGAATGAGCACAATGTGTTGTAAGCCACCACCCTCCTTTCCTGGTAACTTCGCACATTTCTCAGCGAAAACGGGTCGTTTCGAACGTCTTCGTTGTGAATTTCACTGTTGTTTATGCCACGGTCAAGTGAAGTCTTCCTGCAGTTCCAACTGGTAAAGAACGAATAGTGAAAGTGCATTGCCTTTGTTGTATAGAGCGCTGATTTCCCCCAAGATATGGCGTACGGAGAACTGGGTGATCACAGTGTTACCAAATTGAAATATAAATTTTATCGGATTTCTAAAATAATCCTGTTTCCCAATGGACTTCACTTGCAGTTCGGGCCGTTGTCTACACAATTTTATTCAAAATGCTAGAATGGGGTTTGTAACCAAAATCTTTATAAAGTAATGAACAAACACGGCCCGAACGCTCTAAACTACTTAGATTCAGAGTTTTTCTCAACCTGGCCGTTCACGTTACATTGGGAGACACGGGTGGCGCTTCTGAGAGCGACACGGCTCATAGAAGTTCCGAAGTATCCGGTTGTCCACTAAGCTATTGTGCCTAGATTTTATGAAGATTTTTCTAAATGTACCTATAAGAAAAAAAGTTAACTATGAAAAAATCAGGATTTACCTGTAATGCGCAACTTTCAGTCTGTAACCCTCGTCCTGTCCTTCTAAGTTTAAAACTCCCGTATCAACAAATGTTTTTCTGCCGCTCCAATCTTCCATATCCCGATATGAAGTTTGTAGTTTACTCCTGGGTTGAATTCGTGAGATGATGAATGTTCTCTAAGCCTGGGAAGAAATGCATTGAATATTGTTAATGGCGTGGTGACGAGACAGGAGCGGTGTATATTTGGAATTACCATGGTTGAAGCAAGTGAGTTCGAGCATAATGGCCACTGCATATTTGTATTTACCTGACAAAAACGCGAAAAATTAATTTTCTTTGAAAACGGAGAGAAAAAAGAATCCCAATTTTAATATTTTTTTCTGTTGAAAACGATTCGAAAAATGACAAAAATTTGGCAAAAAAGCACCGCTTATAATGAAGATGCAAGTAAATCAAGAAGAAGCCTCATACCACAATGTACCCGGAATATTGGTGAACTCGCTGGTCTGGAGACGACGCTCGATGATTTTTTTCTTCATAAGTTCCAACATTGTGTGGTTTTATCTATTCAACTTACCAAGCCAAAATTCTCCTTCCAATGATTCCAAATCCTCTTTGATAACTCGCAAAGTTTCGATAGAAATTCACTTTCCTTCTGATCTCGTTGAATCACTGTCCAGCCGCCTGGGTCCTGTTAAAATAAAAGAGAGGTTTGGATAAAATAAAATAAACATAACGTAGGCATTTCTCTGATTTAAAAAAAATGGTTTAGTGGTGAACATTTTAGTCCTAAACGCATCGCAGGTTTAAGAATCTCAGCTTCAGATCTTCATGTCTAGCTATCTGACCAAGAGTACAACCAATTTGGGTAGACGGATAACGTAGCATTAATGATCCAACAACCATGTTAATACTTTTATTCATGTCCAATTATCTTCAGAATAACAGTAGCATTTCTATACCTGGGGTGATAGGTGTATTAATACAATATATTAGAACATTTTGAACGGGAATGATCCAATTTTGCTATTATTTGTATTTTTGTCGCATTTCCTGGAGAAAACATGGAGCATATTTTTGATTTTGGAAAGTTTGAATCTTGTTTAGTGCCCGTATATTTCAGCATTGCTCTCTTGTTCACTTTGTAAAAATCATGTACGGGACCAAACTGGGTAAAAGTATTCTTTTTCCACATAGATTCCGTTTATGCTAACCGATGTGTGATACATTTATCTCTGAATAGTTCCTTATAATATTCATCACAAAGAAACAAAATCCAGAAAATGGTTTATCAAAAGGTCCAACCTGCAATGTCTACATGACTATGCAGTATTCAAACATCAAGATAAGATTGACATTCTGAACAATTGTAATGAAAACCAGAGCACGCATATCTTGTCACGCATGATTTAAAAATGCCGTCACGATGACAACGGATGACGTCAATGGAAGTTGTTGCAAGATAAATGTGACACTAGGAATGATAAATATTAATTGACCATGGCATCCGCGTGCGTCATTTTCAACAATGCCGCAAAAATTCAGTGATTGCAAATGAGTTGAATTGAGTTGGGAAGCCTATACTAATTCCAATGTTTTTTTCATATAGATAAGTAGTTTATGTTATGAATATTCGACTGATTTAATATTGAAAAATCCTCAAACAATAATCTTGAATATAGTATATGGTGTCTATAAATTCTTAAATTTTTGTTGAGGTTGCAAAGGGATACCATATATTGTTTTAGCCCTCACAGATGTATTAAATGAAGTAAAAATTTTAAACAATAACAAAACACAACACAACAAACAAAAATGACTTCATAACAAAATTAAAATTCTAAAAGGGTTTTATGGACACCCTGGTATAATAAAAATAATGAATAAGACTCATTTAAAAGCAAAGGTGTATGCCATAAGGCTTTTGCATGAACATATAATAAAGGTTTGTGTTCTTTAAATTGTTCGCACGAACGTTCAATTGCGATTTTTGGCTTTTGGCACTTTATCAAATACATTTGATATACTGTATATTGAATAGATACCTTCTAATGAGACATGCACTTGAAAATATAGATAAAGCAAAGTAGCGAATAACATAAAAATTTTCATGAACACAATGTATTCTATATAGCAGTAGTTTCCAAACCGAGGCCCGCGGGCCAATTACGGCTCGCGTAACGATTCAATAGGGCCGGTCAAACCTAAGAGAAATAGTTTGACCATTCATGTTTTTACGCTTTTGTGTCTAGATGCCGCAATTTGTTACGTGCTTATCACAGTTTAGGCTCGTGTATATTCGTAATATTTCAATTATACCAATATCTTAATAATATATACCGATAGCGGAATTGTCACCTTTCGGGCGCTCCCCTATTTTGGCCCACGAATATCCTTTCACTTCTAATTCCCCCTACCCCCGGCCAATCAACGGTGCTCCAGAAGTATGCGCAATAAGATGTCGCACAACCTGAATCCGGACCGGTACACACATACTAGGTTCAGGTTGTGCGCCATCTTGGTGCGCATACATCTGGAGGTCCCAATCAACTTTAGAAACTACTGCTCTATAAGTATTTTGTAAAATTCCTATCACTGAATTCAATGGCACGCAAAATCATGATAGCCTATTATTCATATTTGATATCGTCTGCACGGTACTTGGTAATCCACATTGATAAAGCCAGGAGAAAAATTTCATACCAACAAATTGTAAAAACGATTTATGATTATCCCTTCGCACGAACGTACAAGAGGGAATTTTGGCCTTGACACGCAAAATCATAATACTTCATCAATTGGAACTCATATTGTCCATTGATGATATTGACGCTCCAGAAGTGTGTGTGCCAATATGGAGGTAACTTAATTTGTTCCCCTACCCCACATCAAGTTGTGTAAAGGACTGAAAGCCGTGGGAAGGGTATATATTCTTTTGGCTAACAGAGACAGTCCCCAAACTTGTAATAAGACTAAAATAAGGAAAATCGGAATGCAATTATGGCCTAACCCTAACCTGGTACACACACTACGGAAGTTTCCAAGAAAATAGATAAAGGAAAGAGAGAAATATAGGAAGATGTATTAAAAGTGGTATACATTATGAGTCATTTGGGTACTCCCGAAGTATGTAAACCAAGATGTCGGACAGCGGAACGTAGTATGTGTACCAGGTTAGGGTTGGGCCATAATTCTATTATAATTTTTTCTTATTTTAGTTCTAATCTGATACACATACTACGTTCCGGTGTCTGCCATCTTGGTTCACATACTTCGGTAGTACCGTCATTTGCGCGAAAGTACAAATGGGACATTGGCATGCAAACTTGTAATTCCCCATCAATTATATTTAATGTCCATTCACGGCATCGGATGGTTGGACACAAACATTAATATCGATAAAGCCGTTACACGAAAATTAAGATTTAATGCTTTATAAGACGTTCGCAAGAGTGTGAAATTACGGTTCGTGTCCTCAGTACGATAAATTATGATACTTTTGTACCTTTTTCTTCATACGCAATCATTTAGAACTGATATTTTTTATTGAGGATACCTGCCATATTAATAGAAAAAAGTCTACTTTATCAAGAATTATGCTTTATAAGACGTTCGCAAGAGTGTGAAAATACGGTTCGTGGCCTTAGTACGATAAATTAATGTACTTTTCGATAATACATAATCCGTTAGAATTGTTATTCCCGATTGATTATACCTGTTATATTAATGAAACTCGGCAAATTATTTCTTGCCGTTCTCGTAAAAAGATTCATTACAAGTCGTTCGCACGAACGAGTGAGAATTTTGCGGCATTCGCACGCGAAATCGTACTACATTATCTATTAGAAGTTATAGTATTCATTGACAAAGAATACAGAAGCTACAGATTAAACTCTCATTTCTTATTGTGCTTGAAAGTGCAAGATGTTGCTTACAGCAGAATTGAACAACAAGGAATATTTGACCCAAAACTTGCAATAATTGCAAGTAAAAATTGCTCACACGAAGTTGGAAGCAATAATAGACCTGAGTGACGTAGTAGGAATCCCACGGGGACGGTCAGGGTTATTTTTGTCACATTTATAATTGTTTTTGTTTCAAGAAACTACCGACATTTCTGTCGAAAAATAAACTTGATTATAATATTGAGGACAAGTGGTTACAGGCAACTCTTCTCAAACTAAAAGTTTTTTAACGTTGTGTTCATGTGCAGCAAACTTTCTTTAATTACATAGAATAATCATATTTGGTCTTGCTACAGCATCCTTGCATTATATGTATGTATGTATGTATGTATGTATGTATGTATGTATGTATGTATGTATGTATGTATGTATGTATGTATGTATGTATGTATGTATGTATGTATGTATGTATGTATGTATGTATGTATGTATGTATGTATGTATGTATGTATGTATGTATGTATGTATGTATGTATGTATGTATGTATGTATGTATGTATGTATGTATGTATGTATGTATGTATGTATGTATGTATGTATGTATCTATGTATGTATGTTTATTTGCCTCAGAAATGTATCAATATCTGCATAATAAATAAACGGTAAAACAGAGACGGGATACATGTTCAAGACCTTACTATGGACTAAGACACATGCACCCCTACTAACAATAATAAAAGCAGTTTAGGACTGCTGCGGTATAATAGGACAACAGGCATGAAATAGACCATACAAATAAAACTCTAGTAAAATACACAGGACAAGGAGATACGACACAACGACGTTATTTAAAATATAGTCAGTTAGTTTATGACACGTTCATGTCCCGGAGTGAGAGGATGAAGATGGGTCGCTAAAATGATATGTTTTTAGAATGAATCTCACGAAACACTTAAAGATTTGTTCGGGACATAAACTTGCCAGAAACCAACGCTAGATGCAGACGGATTCAGCAACGCAAAAGCATAAAAGAAGGATAAATAGTCCCGCAGAAACCCGATCTTCCCACTTTCATTTGAGGGCTCGAGACCTTGGTCACAACAAATCTGTTACATGACCTAATGGTCATGTGGTTACATGCAAATTCATAAAACCGTTTAAATGACGTTGGGAAACCAATAATATACCTAAATGACGTGACAAAAATTCCACGGGGACCGTCATTGCTATTTCTGTGCACTAGGTATAAATAGCCGACAACTAAGGTCGTATGATAGACAAGTTAGCTATATGCAATACATAAGGTTGTTTAAATAGATTTAATATAACGCGGTTAACGGTTTGGTCGGTTACGGTTTTACGGATTAAGTGTTTTATAATAATTAATTAATTATAGACTGGAAATGTTGAGCACTAGACATATGTTTTGTATAAATGTTCCTCATATATTAAGCTTATCGACATTGCTTCATTGGGAGATGAATGTCTCAGCCAAGAGCCAAAAAATTGCCATCAATTCTGCTATTTTATACACGATCTAAATAGACGTTGAGTTTAATAAAGCTAATCTTGAAATGAAATAAAAGACCAGATAAGTAGGCTAAGCGTGAAACCCAATATAATTAAACAAAATTTCGACACCTGGCCTGTAAAAGACAAAACGAAATGTATTGGAGCCAAAAGAGGAGAAAACCCAGCTACAAAAATTGCCTCTAATATTTGATACGTTTTGAATCCAAACTAAACATCATTCACTTTGACAGAATTAAAACCTAGAACAAGATAGAGTAATAAGTTATAATAGCCTTGTTTTAGATTTGCTGACACGTCTGAAAGTAAATTTTATTAAAAAAAATTCAACACCTGGATTATAAAAGACAAAACATGTCGTTTTGGAAACCAAAACAGACATAACACTCATACAAAATTCGTAAATTTCCACTCGATTCTACTCGTAAAACTAATTTCTCTAGACACGTGATTATAGCGTGATAATGTAACACGCACGTTTGGTCGCATGCACACAAACAAATACCGGCTCTTCAATTATTTGAAATTCATATGAAGTTTACTTTTATTTTGATTTGTTTGAAAGAAACAGCTGGTTTGGCAACAATAATTTGAAATTACACTTGGCTTGAGATCACATGGTTGAATGATTTTTAAACAATGAACATTATTATGACACGCTTCAATGAAGTTTGGCAAAATAATCGAGATAGAGTTGAAACATGAAACGAGAAAATGCTTTACTCAAGAATTTGCTGACGATGAATCGAACTTATACAGCGTGCGATCACAGGTCTAGGACAAGTAGAAATACAATAAATCTATGATCTCTTACACCAGTGGTTTTGTGGCATGTGTCCCTGTTTATCATTCCAGTGGTATTTATACTGTTAATATGATTGATAGATTCCAAATTCATTTCGTTTAAACAATTCATGGTCAAAAAGTGAAAATACCCTGTGAAATTTTCTTATCAAGCAATGAAACAAGAATAAACGGGCATTTTTCTTGCAAAGAGAAACGTAAAATCAGTTTTGCGCCCTCTCCAACCGCTCTGTGGCCGCCGTGGGAGCCACGCCACGAACCCCCGATTGGAACCGCTGTCTTACACCCAGGATGACGTGGTAGATATGGGATTATTTATGGTTTTTACCCTGTAATGCTAACCCCTGTAAAATGTAATATTCCACTGAACGGTAGTTATGATGAGAACACGATCAACGCGATTCGAGAATCTAGCAGCTCTGGATAAACCCAACACAAACGTTACAGAAATACATTTGTGTTGGTGTGCAGCAACGTGAAATAGTTATCTTCACTGTTACCACAGCATCATTGAACTTTAAACGTACGAGTCCACCGATGCAAAAGCATGGGAGAAAAATAAAAATTTTATCTAGAGAAATACATTTGTGTTGGTGTGCAGCAAGACTCTTGAATAACGTGGAATATTTATCTTCACTGTTACCACAGCATCATTGAATTTCAAACGTACGGGTCCACCGATGCAAAAGCATAGGGGAAAAATAAAAAAATTTATCTACAAAAATATATTTGTGTCAGAAAGTCGTGAACTCTCGAATCACCTAGGATATTTATCTTCACTCTTACAGCATCCTTTCATTATACGCATAAGGATCCACTAGCACAAAGGCATATGTCATATAAGTGAGATAAGTAGATAGCATCACGTAACCACTGATACTTGGAACTGATAGTTGGAATAAAGTAACGTACAGTACTATATATTACGCCATTGACAGACATGTCTAATTTTATCTCATGAACTTCTGGTACAAGTCCAAGTTTCTTTCCGCATTTGGAAAGGTCAAATAGTTCGGTTCAAATGTTATTACCCGTGCGTGTGATTTGTGCACATGGTGGTAATTTATTACTATCATGTCTTTCAACGCTCCTTTTTGTGTCTCCAAAATTTCGTTGTGTGAACTAAATTTGTAATCTTCTACCGAAACGATTTGAAGATACCATAACTCTGTTGGCATTTTGTCAGTGATTTTGAAACATTAAAATATATATAGATTTTTTTTTAATGTTTCTAACAGTTTACCGAGTTATGATTGTGAAGTGAGAGCAAATTCACATCTCTAATACCGTTGTTTTCTAGTTTTACGTACCAGATTAACAAGGTAAATGCTACATCATAGTTTTTATCGGTAATTTTTTAATTGCTAAGTTAGACTGTAACAGCCAACAGCCGGGGAACGTGTGTTTCACGCGCCGTCCGGTTTTAAAGGGTTTTCAAGCCGCATTTCAGAATGAAGGGGGATCCGACCCTCACCCCCTGGATAAGCCCTTTGTTAAAGAGTTAGACCTAACTGTGTTGGCATCACATATCACACATCTCGGGTTTAAATCCTATGTACCTCACCAAATAGGGTAATACCCAACCGAACCGAAAATATTTTTTTCTTTAAAAAAAATGCTTTTTGCATATATCAGTTGCTATTTCTCTTTCTATCACGCCTTGTGTGAGGCGGTTGGTTTGACAACCTTTCAGCTATTCTATTCAGGTCAGAGTGCCAACCCCATGGCATCGTGCCCGCTAGTGGCGCGGAGGGATTTTCAATGCATGGTAGAATATCAGCCAACAATCTTCCAATTTCTCAGAAATTTGAAACGAATAATCGGATTAGGGTTAAAGATCAATCGTGTCTTTTGTTTACTGACACTGTAGCACTTATTTAAAAAAAATAATAGGACTTTATGCTAATATAATTTTTACAAGATGTCCACATCAAGCAAGGCTTTTAAACAAGAATTACTGAATTTTGAAAAGATGATATTCTTTCGTATTGAGATAGCCAATCAAACTCATTTCACGCAATAAAGAGGGGTTATGAGGTTCCAGGAATGAGAGCTTAAAACCGAGTTTACTGTTCAGTCATAAAAACTCAGCTCGATAACAAAAAGAACACTGATTCACAACACTTTTTCATTCACAGTTTACAAAATCATCAACCGAGTCTCTAGCATTTGTGGGGAATAATATTGTTTGAATATCAATCCAAAAAGGCTAAACTCAAAAAAGAAAACTATTTACTATTTAGTGACTATTTATGGAAATTCTTTAATGAATATCGCTTCAAACTTTGATCAGCATACCAATTTGAAAACCATATAATTTTTTGTAATTTTTACAAATAAAACTTTTTTTTAATTTTAACAGTCGCCCTTTTGCCTTTTACCCTCCATATGTTATTAGCTCAACCATCAATTTGTTCTGTGTAAATGACACCGAAATTGATTTAGCATTACACGACCGTATATTTTTAAACAAACTTAATTAACAATTCATCGCTTTCGCACTTGTATGGGGCCAGTTATTGCGACCTCGCTTGAACAAGCCAATTGGAAAAAAAAGTCTAGTCTGTTTAAATATAATATTTGAGACCACTGGTATTAAAAGTAAAATAATGAATCAAATTTAAGTCACCTGTTATTGCGTATGACAGAGATAATTTTGTGAATTGTGCGAGAAATTAGAGTTAAATTTAACGATCTTTCTTAACATAAAAAGTTTAAATACTCTCAGTCAACACAAGATAATTACAACTCTGACTCAACGCCAATTTCCTCGCCGTCATAGTGTGTATGTGTCAAGAATATTTTCAGAAATTTCCCTGCTTTCGGTTTCCTATACATAACTAGGCTATGAGACTATGAACGGGCAGCCACTGTAAAGTTATAGTCGAAAGGTCGAAAGGTGGTATTTCAAAAAAAATATATTACAAAAAAGTTGGTGCTTTTAAATTTATTCTCTGATCATATCTCGGATAAATATTCACAAAGGGATTTCAGTAAAAAGGTTACAGAAGTTTGAAAATAAAAAACTCTTTATTTCCCCAAAACAAGCCATGGGTTAGGGTTAAGCAGTGTCTACCCTACCCGATTTATTGCAACTTGGGTGGAGCGATGGACGTGGAAATTGCAACGAAAAGTCGGGCGGAGCCACTCTTTCGTCACGAAATTTGGTGATATAGCTTTTTTTTTATCCTTTGGTTTGTCAGCTAGAGAATCATTGGTTATAGAATCACAGTATGAGTATCCATCCACCCACCCTCCCGACCACTTGTATAATAAACCTCAATCATGAACATTTTAACCATGAAAATGATCGTTTCGCAATCTTATGGACTTTGATCACCGAGAGAAAATTGAAATCTTCTTATTATTTCAGATCCGGACTAATATAATCCAATATTATAAATAGGGGATGCTGATTTCGATGACTGATATATGTTTACCTACGCCTGTCAATATCGGCAAGTAAGCGGACGCGAAAAAGTAGTTTATTTTTAAGCTTGTCTCTCTGATCATATCTTGAAGCAATATTTCAAAAAGAAGTTACAAGAGTATAAGAATCAAAAACAATTCTTTTCATTTTCTCGGAAAAGCTACGACCTTTGAGGTTGAAGCACGCGTTTTATTATTTTAAATATGGACCCGACTTTTAGAGACCGAAACCTTACCGGTTAAGCGTTATCTACACATTTATTGACTAGGGTGAAGAAGTGGTGGACATCAAGTTTGAGTTTGGATTTTTCTTTATGCTGCAAACCAAAGATGAGCAGGAACGCGCATGTGCTATCATTCCACTTGGGATTGTGGCTGTGTTTAGTTTAGTACACGCGCATGTGCTATCCTTCCCCGTTTGTTTCATACGGACATGTAATTGCCTGCCGTAGAATTCTTGATTATGAAATTTACAATGTGATTGTCCGCCATCACTAGATCATTTCTATATTGCCTTCTCCTATGCACATTTCAACCATGATAATTAAGGATCGTTTCGCCATCTTTTGATCACCGTGACAAAATTTTAATTCGCCATTTTGGTATACATCCGGATTAACACAATAGTTTACTTCTTCTAAGAACTAATTTAGGAATTGTTTATTTAATGACAGATATATGTCTAACAATGCTTGTCAATTGTTTCTCAAATATGCTTTAAATAATTCGGAAGTTGAGTTTCATGAGGCATTTGTACACCTTTACTGGATTTGACTCTGTAAGGACCAGGCCGGGAGAGTTTCAACAAAAAAACTTAAAATTTGCATTTGTAATTTGCATTTACAAACCGTACTTGAAAATATATTCGTATCTTACTAAATCGTACCTGTTCAAAATCGCACCAGACTTTCATTTTTCTACTCAGCGATGGAAGAGTTAGAATGTATATTCCACTTTCTTTGCTCGCGTAAAGTTGAATATCCACGCAGTTCGTGTAGGAAGCTAAAATGAGAAATTAAACGATTGCTCAGAGTCTTGATCAAATAAACAATAACAAAATGACTGAAATGGACTTTCATCGAGATGAGTGTCTTTTGCTTTCGCTTTGAGTTTTTTTTTCATAAAACGCCAGACCCTTTCTAACACTATTGCAATGCAATAAAACTGTTTCTGGCTGTAATATCCGCACAGTCAGCAAATATGAATACACCAACACGAAGGCAGAAAGAATGGAATGATAGTTCGGTAGACGCCAGTGTCAGTTTTTATTGTCTTTCAAGACACGCCACGTTAAGATCCGCGATAAATGTCCTAGGATGCGTATACATATAGTATTTACTTGGGCTCATCTTAAAATACTCCATTTACGGCGCCCCAGAAAAGTGTGTAACAAAATGGACTAATTTTGTTTGCCTACTTTACATCGAGTTGTGCAGGGGGATAAAATTATAGTCTAACCCTAACCTGGTTCACACGTTACGGGGGACCCTATTTACGACCACCCCCTCCCCCCTGTTTTCATCTATATCACATTTTATTTAATAATCTATGATTCCGTGCTAAAAGTCGTAGGTCGTTATGATGGATGCAAAATTGTCTTCAAATTTTACGCATAACGTGTCACTCGTGACAGCAATGGTGTGATCCCACCCAGAAGAAAAAGCGATAATTGGTCAATTTAAGGTTTAAAATGTTGGGATAACCAAGATATCAAATTACATGATAATACTGCAAAAAACTTGCAGCCAAATGACATGCATTATTATGTTATCGAAACGTTATATTTTTTCGGTATTCTTTTAGTAAATAGGTAATATATAAGCATGTATAGACAATTTAAGATGATGAAATCGCGTGAATTTGCACGAAATTAACGTGAAATAAAAGCTGATTTTAATTTGATTGGTTTTCGGTTTTCATAAAGTTATCGACTTTTTTTTACATTTTATCATCTATGTTTACTTTGTTTTATCATTTATCTTTTATCATCTTTCAAATCGGACAACTCGACTTCCGAAATCTTGAGACTGCTATGTTGCAGCTGACAACACGATCCTTATTTTCACACTCAAGATTAAATCGAATAGTTTTGACGGCGCTCCAGAAGAGTGTGTATCAAAATGGAGGTAACTAATTTTATTCGCAAGGGGAGGGGGTATGGGGGGAGGGGGGGGTATATTCACTTGGCCAAAACAGACAGTCCCCGACTCGTTATAGAACTTAAATAAGAAAAATTGGAATAAAATTATGGCCTAACCCTAACCTGGTTCACACATTACAGGATTACCGTTTGGACACCCCTCTTTTATTAGTGTTCGGTTATCTATGATACATTTGTCAGCACACCCTTAACGTTTGCTATACGCTTGTGAAGGACAAGAGCACAAATAACAAATGACTGTCATGTGGGTTGACGTATGCTTGAATTTTTTATTAATTTCGTTTTTCAATTATTTTGACGTTTTTTTTTCAATATCGTACCGGGTCTTGAGACAATAAACAATAAAAACCACATATTACAATGCTAGATGAAAATTCGATTATTTTGTACCCTTCCCCGGATCAATATAGATCTGGGATTCCCAGCCTTTCTCTCTTTTGTGGCCCACTTTTGTTGCACAATAAATTCAGTGGCCAAATTAACTTACTCATGCAAGGGAAAATCTACAGTAGGAAGTGAAAACATTTTCTTGCTAAGATGAACACTCCCGCATTGATACCCACGTGCTGGGAATTAAAACTCAGTAGCAAAAACAACATCATCGTTTACTGCTTTTACAATCCAAGTTTACCTAATTTATCAATTACTATAGCAATTTTTACTTAGGTTTGTGGCCCACCAGGAAATGCTTCCGTGTCCCAGCAGTGGACCATGGCCCACTTGTTGGAAACCGGTGATATTGATCATATGATTATATAGACTCGTTTTCGCCGTCAGGGCTAATGCTTCTTGTTCAAGTTCCAAAATGAATAAATGTCTTTTTCAGTGGGATTTTCAAAGTATGTGAGCGTGTACCAAAATCCCTTTTGCGTTTATCCCGGAGAAAAAGACAATACGACGGCTCAATTGCATTACGGTCCTTCGCATGATTACCAGTCCAAGTCAGATACGGAAATAGTTGACCATTTATTCGTTTTTATGCTGCATCAATCAATCGGTCAAAGCGTTTTCTATTAGCCGCCCAGGCAAACAGGCACAAAAAAATTGAAGCAAAATGGAAAACATATACATGCCTTTGCCCAGAACGGACATGATGACCGCGAAATGACCATTCGGTCTACTTGTCAGCGGCTACCTTGCAAAAACTGTATCAATTAAAATTGAAGTTTCAAAAATAATGCACCAATTCTCATCAAATTTATCACCAAGGGCTTTTGATAATTTTAATACAATGGACGATGTATTGATGCCTCAACTGATCAGCGGTTACGAGAATTACCTTACGACGGCAAGGTGTTCAGAAATCCTCTCGGACATAACTATCTCCCGCGGGAAGATGTATATGCGCTTAAAAATTCCTCACGAAAACTATACCTGCAAAATAAAACATACTATACACTTACATCGAGATTCTGATAATGAAGAATTAGCTGTGTCATTAACTTCATCCTTTTCGTCGTCTATTCCCTGAAATTAACAATATATATGAGCTAGTATATCAATCAGATGGGTTACGTACGATACTAAATATCAATCCTTGATTCCTTCCTATAAGAAATGTTCATGTTCATGACTATTAAATCACTTAGCTTATGAGCTATTATGCTACATGCTTGATATGCCCATCAATCAATGTTCTTTTATTTAATTCAATACAGGACCTTATGGACGCGCTCACTCGAACCTGTTATTGGAATGTCATGAGAATTACCGGTTATTGTTTTTGCTTTAGACATTAGGCGATCGAAGCAAATAGATCATCAGCTGGCAACTAGCTTACATGGTAACATACATATATTTTCTTAAATCAGCTGGCAACTAGCTCACGTGGTAACATACATATATTTTCTTAAATGAGGTAACCTATTGTTAGTGAGTTAAATACAAAATAGAACGCTTCAGAAGTGTGTTTACCAATATGGAGGTACTTAATATTGTTCGCCTACTTCACATCAAGTTGTGTAAAGGGACTGAAACCTATGGGCAGGGGGCTCGCACAGAAGTCCCCGAACTCGTAATAGAACTAAAAAAAAAGAAAATTGGAATAAAATTATGGCCTAACCATAACCTGGTACATATACTACGGGTGTACCCAAAAGAGTATCGTTCTTCAAATATTGAATCTCATTGCTGTTCTTTAAGTTTGTAAATCATTAAAACATTTCTTACCATAAGTTGTATATCTACTGCCATTCTATTCATTCTGTGAACCATCTCCTCCATTTTTGTTTGAAGAATCTTAATCTGTTCTTGTTGTGATTGAGATTGCTGCTTCAATGCTTCGTGATCGGTGACCAATGCTTCGTGTTTCTCCTGAATGACATATGATCAGTTTAGACCAGTGATTTTCGACAGGGGTTGTCCAAGTGCAGTCCAAGCCGAGAGTATTTGTTAATATAAGTATATTGTTCAAATATAACCAAATACTTATTGGTTTTGTCACTATCATTAAACTTGCGACATTTCAAATGTCATTTTGTTTTGCTAGTATTTGGTTTGCTTTTATATATATTTATAGTTTATACAATCCAAACAATACCAATTAAACTATTGCACGGTGGTTCCTCGAGTCTTCGGAATGTTTCGCCAAATCTTTACCAAATATTGTTTGATCGTTTGATAACGACTAGTCTAGACATCGGTAATGTCATGTATACTTGACAAATGCAAGGGAAGCAAAGAATGAATCTTTGTTGGTAACATCGTTACGAGAACTATTTAGTACTTATGCAGAGTTGCGCCGCAGCGGTTTTTTAAATAAGCTAAAAGTAATTACATCATCGTAAATCAGTCGTATCAACTCTTCCGAATTACAAGCGTGACCCTGGGGAAAAGGACGATTAAAGACCACCCAAAACAAATAATTCAGATAGCTATCTGTTTATGTTTAGACAGCTATCAAGCACTACTTAATCTAAGTGGTCGTGACGTAAGTGATTATATAGAAGATCATTAGGACTTGCGCAAATAAATGAAAGAAGGCAGGAGATATAAAGAAATTGACCGACGAAGTGGTACACATGTTCGGCCACCACAAAATGCTTGCCCGAGGTCACGTTAATTTTTGACTTAAATAAGACAGATCATGTACGACATGAGTTTTTAAACTTTTTGGTGAAACGGAGCCCCTGAAAAGGTTGAATAATATTCACAAAGCCTACAGTACATTTATAATAATTAAAATTGAAAAAAAACGCATTGTAATTTAATGATGTTTTGTCCATGATTAAACTGAAACCACTTTCTTTAATGACTCGGATGTATTTGCTGCTTTGTATTCAAAAATATTTAGTATTTAAATAAGTAAGCGAAGAGCTTTCGGAGCCCCTGGGTTTGCAAACCATGCAAAACATACACATTAGTTCACTGAATATAACTTTTCAATTGCCAGTTAGTTTTAGATATTGCTATTGTTATTCACCGATAACTGCCATATAACAATTGTGAGACGTGTAGTAGTCATTTATTAGTGTAACACTAGCATAGCCGCGTTAAACTAAGAGTTTGGAAAATATTTTGGAATATTTTCGTTAATTTCTAACACGCAAATTAAATTAAAATGTAAACAAAATTTGTCGACGCTGTAATTTGTTTACTTTTAGATTTGGGGAGTATAAACACAAAAAAATAGATGATAAGACAGCGTTCGGTAACATATGCGATAAACGAACACTCTTAGCTCAAATCCCCGAGTGTTTGAAGACATTTTGACAAAGAAAATAAATACGAAATGTCAAAACGGTGTTGTGAAATCATATTATGATACTGCGTCGACGCCCTTTGGACACGACATTTATTTTCGGTCATTGCTGTTTGTATCATATAGGCTATGTGACACGACATTTATTTTCAATCATTGCTGTGTTGTTGTATATGTTTTACTGACGTAACTATATTTAGATATAAAATCATTTCATGTACCGCACATGGTTGCCCAAAAGTAGGTAAAGAGTTGTTAAAGTAAATATTTAATTAGAAGATAATTAGTAATCATAAATTGTTACTAACTTTTACTCTACTTTTGAGCCATCGTGAAATGCTACATTATACACGCGCAAGTATAACGGCCCCTGTTGTAATCAAAACAAAATGATAATTTAGAGCAGGGTGGTCCAAACCCAGGCCCGCGAGCCACATGTGGCCCGCCGCTTCATAATCTGTAGCCCGCGTCACATTCGGAGAGTAATCAAAAAATCGCATTTCGTGTTGTTTCGTCATAAAATTAATCAAAAAAATCTTTTGACATATTGTCATCACTGATGTCACTGAATTAAATAGTGTTATGGCTAGCTAGGGAAACTAGCGAAGTTGAATGATGTGCTTGGCAGTCTAAATTGTTATCTGGCTTTCTAACTTTTGGTCGAAAATATGCGCACAATATAGGCATCATAGAAAAGTAAAAATCGGATGCGAATTCTATTAGCTAAGAATCGCTATGCCTGATAACTATGTGTTTGCACAATAAAAGAGTTTGTTTTGTATTGCACTGTTTACCTATTCTTGGCACTATTGTGGCCCGCGAACAACGCAAAAATAATTTTGTGGCCCGCGGAGCCGACAACCTTGGACCACCCTGAATTTTAGAGTATCAAATATAGTTCAAAATCAGTATTTTCTCATTTTTCTACTCAATAGTAGATATAATCACGATGGATTAAATTCTTATTCTGTAATAATCCATACATTCCGAATAATAACAAAGAAAAAATACACTTCAAGTCAGCATCTAGAACATGATATAGAACTTTTAAAAATGATGTTTTTTCTTACGAGTACGGAATATCTAAATAAGCATTAAATGAAAATATCGTTCACGGGCAGATTAACAGACGAATGCTGCCAGCTATTTTAATGTATGTTGTATGTATTTACAACCTACGCGAATCAACATGGTTATGCCCAATAAAGTGTCCACTACGCCATTGCAAAATTGTATTGTATTAGTATATGTACGTTGGCCTTCAAATCTTATTAAATTCTGGGTGAGATGTATTCCCAACAAGACAATGTCCTATAAACTGACCATTATGACATTGCACTCAAAGAATAGTATTTTAAATAGATTCGTTTAAAACTGTAACTTTCATTTTAGCTCAGTAACATTACGTCATGTAATTTTCGAGACTATCATTATCAACGTCGAGAATCGAAAGTTTTGGGAACTAAAATAGCCGCCTAATTATACCTTTCTCTGAGTCAAAAAAAACTTAACTTGACAAAATCGCGATTGATTGCAGCACTAATTACATCAGGTATGTTTCCCAAAGCACATAGACAAATTAACCTTCAATGTACCCAAGGTTTGCAGAAAAAAAAATGAAAATTTTGCAACTGATTGAGTAAACCCATTGTACGTAATTTGCTATCTTGTTAGCACCATATTATGGAGATGCACTTTGCACAAAATTACGTACGTTGCCGATCCCACAACGATACGACATGATCATATAAACATGCTTAGGCTAATATATCTTCAAAACTTTGCTGAGTTATCATAGGATGGATATGAACTTAAACAATAAAGTTGATCCCGTGAGTGCTGTAGAAAAGTGATTATTACAGTATCCATTTTTGATCTGTGCAATGGCATCGCATGGAAATTTCCGGCTTCAAACCCTGACTTCACCACGGGTATAATTAAATTGGTTAGCCATTGCATAACAGGAATGATTCTAATATTTCCAGAATAGTACATGTTGTGTGATCCTACAGAAAATTTAGACACATTGTTCAATGTTTATCACAGAGGTGGGCAAATTACGGCCCGCGGGCCGGATACGACCCACCGAAATGTTTCATCCGTCCCACTTGATTCCGAATTACGACTATAGTTTTTATGGATATAAATTTCCGTTGGAAATTATTATATAAACGTTAGCCTAGCTGTTGGATTAGCTGTTGTAAATAAACTCTTTTTTTTATTCCTAATTTTTTCAAATTGAGTTTGAATCTTCCGGCCCTGTAACCGAACCTATTATCTGAAACTGGCCTACTCAGAAAAGTAATTGCCCACCACTGGTTTATAATATGTAATGGTTGGTATTAAACACTGTATACCTGCACAGATAGTAATTTGTATTCAATACAACTTTGACACAACGAATAATATATAAGCTCTGCCCAAACTTTTCCATTTGACGAATACTCACGCCTTTTGCTTTGACCGAAGCCCAGTACAAACATACCTAACATTTACCGTTAAGTATGAGGTGCTACTGTGTTAAGAATTATGGTCCAATTTATGGATCCTTTGTACAAAGCCCCTCAAAATGAAAAAAATGAGTAATTATTCGTTTAGGGTTAGTGTGAGGGCTAGGAATGCAGGTTGCGCTGGTAATTCAAATTTATATCTAACCCGACCTTAATTTAATAATTACTACTTTTTTTAAAAAAGGTGGCGGGGCTTTTTTTCTCAAATATTGCATTTTTGCATTACTGGCGAGCTTTGTACGAAAGATTCCAACTCATTACACCCTGGTCTATGTGAGGGCACGGGATCTGAACCAGAGGTGCGTAATCTGCGATGCAAAGACAGTTAAATCAAACGCATTAACCGCCAGATCATATAGCGCCCACGTTTGCTTTTTGGCCTACCCCCAATTTGTCAACCATCGCAAACATTTTCTACTTCTAATGGAGCCGACAGCCGTTGAAAGATTTTTACAGAATTAATGAGTCGCGTTAAAATTGTTGCGGGCTCAAAGGCTTGTTTACACAGCAGAATAACTAACAAATAAACAGATGTGCATGTGTGGTCACTATATCTAACACCATAGAGCAAAAAAAAATGCAAATAACCAGAACAAATTGGGTACTCCCGTAGTGTGTGTACCAGGTTAGATTTTTCCTATTTTAGTTATATTACGAGTTTGGGGACTGTCTGTGTTAGCCATGTGAATATACCCCTGTCCATGGTTTTAGTCCCTTTACAAAACTTGGTGTAAAATAGGCGAACAAAATTAGATACCCCCATATTGGTACACACAGTTTTGGATCGCTACAAATTGAGTGGAAAGCAGTCTTGACTATTTGATCCTGAACGAACCCAGTGAGAATTATGGTTCAATTGTGTTTGTGGGGATAATGAGTATAGTGGCCTCGTATATTATAGAACTTTTATACAAGGCCGGCCCAGAGGATCATCTTTAATACCAGTGACTGACTATACTTGATCAGACTAGGTAGAAGATTTTGAACACATCAAAAATGTATTTTGTACATGTATTTTATGACAATTTATGAAATTCTATATACTTTAATCTACATCCATAACCATTTGAAGATAACAAGAAAATTTGAAGATAAATCTATAGACATAATCATTTATTTAGACATGTCTCATTTATAAATAATGCCAAAAATAGTGATAGCTCATAAAAATGTCTCTGCTTGAGCAAACTAGCAGATAATTATGAATAACAATGTTTCAGCAAACTACACACTTTTTTGTGATTTCAACAATTTCTTTACAAACGGCAAAATCCCAAAATATTATATCAATCATTTTCAACAGTATTCAGATTATTTGCTCAGCATTCATTTTAAATCACTGTGGTCTGTTTTCATATTTGCTTAACAATTTGGTTTTTGGACAAAAAATCTCACTTTCCCACCTTGAGTAAACAAAATGACCAATTGGATATTTGAAATGGATACCTGAACAAATATAATTTTACACGATAAATCAGTAAGTCGTTTTTAACCTTTTTTGTTGAAGCGGAACCTCAATGAAACATTATAAGTTTACCTTTTATTATCTGAATTGGTTAAGCTATTAATATCTATATATACAAACCTAATACTGGCAATACAAAATGATCTTTTAAACGTGGCAAGTTCAATAATAGTGGCAAACCAGGTATTTGATTATATTCAAACAGTATAAACATTAATACTCTCTTATTTGAATGAAAATTAGCGGAACCCCCAGACTGACTGGTGGCGGAACCCCAGGTTGTCGCGGGACCCTTTGAAACCAGAGTGTTAATGAGACTTTATTTAACTAAGATATTGAAGGTGTTGCAGGGACTCTTCCATTTTTAACATCCATAACCCAGCGACTTACCTCAATTTATGACATACCATTTTGTTAGCATATTTTCCTGACAAAATATATTGACAGCCAGCTTATACTAGCCAAGCACATTAATCAACTTCGCTAGTTGCCCCAGCTGGCCATAACAATAGTCAATTCAGTGACATTAGTGATGTAACAATATGTCAAAAGATTGTTCTCGTTAATTTTATGACGAAACAGCACCAAATGTAATTTTTTGTTTACCCTCGCGAAAATGCGACGCGGGCCACAGATAATGAAGCGGTGGGCCACATGTGGCCCACGGGCATGGGTTTAGACCACCCTGACTTATACCTTCAAGGCCCCGCCATGAAGTAGAGCCTATATACTTTCTCCACTAAATATACCTATGGGTTACAAATTCTTTTCTTGCTGACTTTGAAACTCTCCATTCCCCTTTATCATGCTAAAACTCCATTTTAGTAGTTTGTTGTTTAATCATCATTAATTCCTTGTGACTAGCGTTATGCACCCTTCCCTTTTTGTACAGTTTAAGTAGTGTATTATATGTTCATGAATATGTATTTTAGTATGATGAAAGGATATTAGTAATACTAAAGCAAATAGAATAAATTTCTACCCGTTTGGAAACGATGCGCTATATCTACTATATTACAAACAGTATAATGGCAACCTTTTGCAAATGCATGGTATTAAATAGTAATGACTGCCATTACGTAGTTGATTCATAGTAAGTACTAACTTTGACCGCTCTGTTCAGAGAAATATTCGCAGAGAGGACAAGAAAATGCGTCAAGAAAGATTATGATTTGGCAATAATAAATCACCGCAAAATTACAGTAAACTAATTCGGTTTAGCTGAACATACTATCAAGCACTTAAACTTTCATTTTTATGTGTTTGACTCAATTACCTCTGGAACACGTTTAGACACTTGTAGCTTAATGATCCGAGCCATCAAACGTTATACATGAGCGAAATTTCACATCGCTTTTGTCAAATCAATCATTTTGTTTCTACTTTACTGAGTTTTAAGAAAATTTCCAGCAATTTTGGTTGGTTGGATGCTTAATTAGAGTGTTTGTGAAATCCTGTGGCAATTTCAGAATTTAGTTGGGAAAACAGTTTTTAACGTGTCTTAACTTTGATTGTTTACTTTAATGGGTGATTATGTAAGATTTTTTTTCAATTAATACAACTTTATGTGCTAACTATTTCGTTTATATGTCCGCCATTAGCTACACTAAGCCAGTTTTCCCAACCTGGGGGTCGCGACTCGAAACTGGGTCGCCTCCAAATTTATTGGGTCTCTTGTTTTTTCAGCAAAAAAACTGAAAGTTACTAATTTTACTTTCTAGTAAATATTATTGTTTATTTCATATATGTGAGAAGTATCAATGCGTAAAAACCTGGCATTATTTTTGCTAATTAAAGCCACGTCGGCTGCTTTTTTCTATTGGTGTAATTTTTGGCTGAATAAATATTATGTAAAAATGATTGTTTTATATTAGGCATCAAGTTTGAGGCCACAAGAGTACTAAATGCTGTTTAGTATTTGATCATGTCCTTGGGTCGCGAGATCTTACAGAATAAATTTCTAAAAAGATTTGGATGACTCGGAAAGAAGGTTGGGATCCACTGCACTAAGCAACTCAAAAGTTCTTTAACCCAACTCAATACATGACTTTATGAACTCCCTGTTTATCTATACTGCTCACTGAACTCGACGTGTGAGTCAACATGTTATTTATGCGCGCATTTGAAAGTGATGTGTGATAGACATATTGGATTGAGCGGTTAACCGTTTTTTGGTCAGCGGTTACAAATAGATCGAGAAAATTTGTTTGTTCGAAAGTGCACTTTGGAGCGTAAATAGCTACAAATAGCGTGAAAAATGTCACAACTTACAGTTATATAGAATTTCAAAAAAAGATCATCTTAGCAACTTGATTTCATATTTCTTCGTTTACTTTTGTGATTAAATAGTTTCGAAGACCGTAAAAATGTCACAACTTCAGTTATATAAAGCCTGAAAGAAATATTGCAAATATATCCTTGACATAATTTTATATTTCTTTGTTTATTTTTGTTATTATTATTCTTTTATAGTTCTTATAACTGGCGTAGTAAACAGAGACTACACGATTCCTCGTTGAATGTTCAAATGCTTCCCCCCGGGATGAGGACAAATCACAACCAGACAAATTACATCTAGTGGAATTCAAGGAACGGCAGGATGAAACGTTCTTGGAATCACATATACGTTGTAATTTGTAACCAATACATTGAAAGCGGATATTGTAAATTACCTGAACAAGAAAGTGAAATCAAATTATGTCCAATTGGAAACCAAATTGGTCTGTAATGATATGTCTATGTAAAATACATTACTGTCCGTAATATGTCACTGTCAATATGTATAACTGGTACGCCTAATAATGTCGTGTAAGGTAATAGTGCCAACGTGATTTTTACTAGGTTATGTAAACTGCATCAGATGAACATAATTGAAAGCTTTCAACAATGGTATTCATGAAACATTGCTAGATTCCAATATATTAGGCAAAATATCTGGTGGCTTCCCTGGACAAGTGATTGAAAACTACGCCCGTTCTCAACCATTTTTTACTTTCTAAATGATATTTCGGTCGCATTTGCAGTATTTCTCCAAGCTATTTCCACCGAGAATATGATAAAATTGAGATTTGCTTATTTTTGTGGAGAGAAAACCGGCTAGATTTAGCAACAAAGCAGACCAATTCTCCCGTCCACTTGCCGACTAATCGTTAGATATCAGTGTGGGTGATTATACAGGGTCTTTATCGGTGCGAAAGACGTGAATAAGCGTCACATATCGGGATGTCCATATCTGAATACGAGGTAGAGTGCTTTTATTTTGTCGTAAGATATTGCGACTTCGAGTTACGTTCAACAAAATTAATATGGAAAGACTTTTCAAAAGCTCCTATCGGTCATGTATTGGCTATTTTGCGCATCAGAAAAATCACTATCCGCTGAAAAAATAAGCTGTTTCAAACTGCGTTTTCCCGGCGTTTGTTTCTGAAGTCGTTACATGGAAATTTTTGATTCCGGATTTGAACTACGCGAATTAACAGAAACATGGGGACCGTCGCAAAGTTTCACGCACTTTCTAAATTACGAACCGAAATCGTAAAAACTATTCGGATACATCGCTAAACGAAAACGAAACAAAAACGATAAGTACATCGCTAGATACCTATACAAAAATCGGCCATCCGGAAGTGTGTGTAACAATATGGAGGTAACTAATTTTGTTCGCCTACTTTACATCAAGTTGTGTAAAGGGACGGAAACCTATGGGCAGGGGGTTATATTCACTTGATTAACACAAACAGTGCCCGAACTCGTAAGTGAACTAAATAGGTTAAAATAGGAAGGAAAGTATGCTTTAATCCTAACCTGTTACACACACTACGGGAGTATCCAAAAATCTATCTATCAGTTATCACTTGAGATGCTTGGTGCTTGGTGATCGTGAGGTGGGGTACGTCATAACCGACCAGCGGTGACGTCGGCCACCCTGCGATTCCATACGAAAAAAAAAAGAAAAGCACCAACCGCCAAAAATGTATTCTACTTCAATCACGTTCCATATTATGTGACAACCAAATTTTATTAAACTCTTGACCACAATTTGAAAATATTTCTAGTTAAAATGTCCGACTTAAATGTCAAAAGAATCAAAATACAAAACCCGCACGTCTATCGTCATGAACCTAATATCCTGTTGCGACAAATGCTAATAAAAATATTGTAAAATATACTCGATTTCGGAGTAATTTGATTACAAGAAGAGCAAACACGTGTTCCATATTAAAGTAGGTTTAAGTGGGTTTTGTCAACAAAACCAGAATTAAAATACAGCACAGTAACCAAAAATTTTTACAGAAAAATCAAAGTCTGGTTCTACAGCAATAGGGGTAAGTAAGCATCGTCGACAAAACTGCGGTTACAGCTGAGTAATTAGAAGGATATCAACATAGCGATAACATAAAGACTCGCTTTTTCCTTGGAACCTAATTGGCGAGAAGTCAATGTTTCGACGACGCAATTAGGAAGAATGATTGTGAGAATTAAGTAATATTTTTGAGTTTTCCTAACAGTTAATAAATATTTCGTGGTTTTAGTTTGGGGTTATAGCTCATTTAACAATGAGGCTCTCCTTACAAAATATTGAAACATGTGACGAAATTGATTTGGCAACAGCATCGTGTTGATACACTCGTATTTCAACAGGAATGTAATATTAGTAAAAAATAAATCCACGTATTCATATAAGTATTAGTCGACTGTGAAAAACATATCCTATACCAATTTTCAATTCAATGTGTGGGTGTTCATGTCTCTTCAAGTTGAGAGATTCCTTGTAATTTGGGAAATTTTGTTCACTTATATCTTGTTCAGTATTACTCGATTTCGTGAATAAATCTTACAAAATTTGTAACTCTGTGTGTAGATGTATATGTCTTCATAGCTAAGCTGAAGTTTTTCTTAATCATTGGTGAATTCGTTTGCTAATATTTGTTTTTTAAGAGCAAATACGCAAACGGCTTCAAATCTTGACTCAATCAATATTGACTATCATCTTTGTGTCGCAAATAAATATTCAAGTGTCAAACATTTTTCGCTCAAGAGCGTATGAGCTAGTATGAGCTTTCTTACATAAAATGTATTAACATCTAAACATACGTGTCCAGTATTTGGTGAAAAAATCTCAAACGAGTTTACAACCCATTAGACTTGACATGAGCAAACTACGGGCAGCTGGCCAAATCCGACCCGTTGGATACTTCAGTCTGGCCCGCCTAATGATGCCACAAGCAAACTAAAACCAAATTCTGATTTTTCAGGTAAAAAAAAATAGCTCAAGGAATTTGTTAAAATTGAAATCCGTTACTGTAATGCATAAAAAAAGTTTGTTTTGAATTTGTGTTGTGATTTTTTTGCACGACGAAGTGAACGTACTGTTTATTGTCTATTCACTATTGTCTCAGACATGATCTTATTTGCCTCTGAGTGAGTGTGCATGACCTTGCTTTGAGGATATTATTTAAAAACTAATTGACCCCCTTTTGCGCGCGAGAAACAACAATATTAAAATATTATCCTTCGAAACAGTGCAGGACTGTTATAGATTTATTATCGCGACAAAAATGGTAAGAAATATTGGTCGAATCATGATGTATTTAGGTTATTAGTATTTGTTAATGTCAGGCACTCTAGTCTCTGGTTAGAATAATAGGTCCCTGGTCCAAAAACATTGTCCATCCCGGCTCTAGACTGTTTGTAAGTTTTTTTAGACGAGAGTATTTCATCCACTTTCAAAAAAAATTTTTGCACCTAGGTTTTTACTGACATTAACAAATACTAATAACCTAAATACATCAGGACCAATATTTCTTATCATTTTTGTCGCGATAATAAATCTATAATTGTTCTGCAGTGTATCGATGGATAATACTTTATTATTGCGGTTTCTCTCAGGCGAAAGATTGGTTAGTTTTTTTTTTAATTTTTTAAAAATCTATTTGTAGTATTTCTTGAGCTATCGGTATTTCGTTTGCGCGTAGTTTTTTCTGACATTATGAACTCGGAGCGCTTCAATTAGTCAAATAAAATAACTCAAAGCACACTTACTCAAGAGCAAAGGAGGTGATCTCGGAGTAAAATTTCACAAAAAGTCGAAATGAAATGAACTTAAGCCAATACCAAAATTGATATATAATTGATTCATAGTACATCTGAAGGTTATATTAAATTATTGTTGTTTCTCGCTCGCACGCAAGAGATTGTCAATTAGTGTTAAAAAAAATATTCTCAAAGCAAAGTCATTCCCACTCACTCAGAAGCAAATAAGATGACGTCTGAGTAAAATTACACAAAATAGCGAAACGAAATGAACATAAGCCAACACTGACCTTTAATTCGTAATACTTGATCGTCACGTTCATGACGCTGTTTTCAACCGAAGTATATTCGATCGTATCGTCGCGTTTTCTAATGATTTCATGCAACAACTGCATGTAAAGTTGTGAAATCCTGAAATTCATATTTCGAGATTCTTTCTGGAGTAAACGGACCTGTAAAATATGATATAGAGTGAAATTCTGGGCGCTTCAGAAGTTTGTGTACCAATAAGGAGGTAACTAATTTTGTTTGGCTACTTTACATCAAGTTGTGTAAGGGGAACGAAACCTATGAGCGGGGGTATATATAATTCCCTGAACTATTAATATAACTAAAATAGAAAAAATCAGAATCAAATAAGGCATAACTATAATCTGGTAAACATACTACTGGACATCTGGAATTAGAGTATTTTCCTTATTAAGCGACGCTCACCCACGCCTTTTACATCGAGCAAGGCATCCTACAAGGACATATTTTGGAAATAGGAACAAATGGTTATGAAAATGATATTTTTAAGTCTTTTCAAACATTTATTCATAATAAGGCTTTGTATCAGAATCCGCTAAGCCAAGTTTTCATAAACTGGGCCCAAGACTCGGAAGCGGCTTTCTAGGGCCCACAAAAAAAGACCTTCACTATAGATAGCAGGTACCATTTGCGATGAGTAGCTTGATTGTGAATTAATTTAATTCCTCGAATGTAATTTATTATCAAACATGGAAAATAAATTAACAGATGTGAACCCGTCAAAACCAAACTAGTTATTTATTAAAGAGCAGAGGGTCACGGAGTGTTGAGAATTCTAACTCTTTTTTTGATTCTTTGACCGCATTGCGTTTATTGTTTTACTTTCTTTGTTGAATTTTCAATATTAATCGTGACAGGAACTTTTTGGAAGCAAAACTATTTTTTTTGTTCATTTATTAAAGTGCACGGAGTCTTGAGAGTCTTTGGGACATTCAAAGGTCATGGAAGTTTAAGAACCGCTCCAACAACTTATAAAAACATGACGTATGTCAAGTCAAGTAACCAGATGGTATTCGTACTTACATCATTTCTCACTGGTTCCAACGACGGTACTGCCAATCTTTCTTCAATCTGGGATTTGAGATCTCCCATTGATTCTTGCCATAGAGAGACTGAAATACAATAAACAAAGTTATTTAACAAATCATCCGGTGATGTATAGCAATCTCGTACTGTGAAAGTGAATCCATCTCTCCATACAGCAGTTTGCATTTAGTATATCAGAGAGTGAAAACATAACTTTTGTATAGAGAGTTCTTAATTACTTCAATTGGTACCGCCGTAGTGTGTGTACTAGGTTATAGTTAGGCCATAATTATATTCTGATTTTCCTTATGTTATTTCTATTACGAGTTCGGGACTGTCTGTGTCAGCCAAGTGAATATATCCCCTGCCCATAGGTTTCAATCCCTTTACACAACTTTATGTAGAGTAGGCGAACAAAATTAGTTACCTTCATATCGGCACACACACTTCTGGAGACCCCTTAAATTGTGGGTACAAGCATACACAAACAGAAGTTCAAGTGTTCAATAAATTTACTCGGTACCACCCCAATTTATTACTAAATAACAACATTCTCACCTTCATTCCGTAACGTATTCAAAGCTTCTTCGTCGCCAGTGCGTCGTTCTTCTGGATATGACGTCATCAAGGCACGGACGTCTCTTACGCAAACTTGTTGATTACTGGGTCGAGGATTCGGCAGAGTGAAAGTAAAAGCGCAGTCGTGATCTATGAGATAGAAAGAAAACTTTAAATCAAATCCATTATGGCCGTGATTCATAAATTTAAAAATAAAGCCCAATTATCTGAATTATCGGTTGGTAAAAACAAAGAGTTAGTTTTGTTGAAAATTCTAATAACCTAATCAACAGTGGGAAATACTAAAATAAAGAATGTAGCCTATACTAAGTTACAGATAAGTCAGTTTATCCGGTCGGGTTTTTAGCTTAAGCCTATTTATCTCTGTACAAGCGCCACTGATATCTAACGATATGAAAGAGACTCTTCTTTTTTGAAGAGCCAGATTCATTTTGATTCGACATTGACTATTCATTTATCATATTGTTTATAAACACACTATTGTCCATGTGTCTTAGGATCTTGTGGTCGGAATAAGGAGAGAGATTTCACTAACTAACGAAACTGAAATAAGGTCAATGTTAAGGGCGTAATGAATACTAACAATTTCGCAAAATATTCGTAGTGTGACCTATTTGATAGGGAATATGAAACACCACGAAATTCTTGAAAAATTAAAGACAAAGAATTTAAAATGATTTCATATTTAGTTATAAGAACTTGATTTGTATTTGGCCGACTGTGGTTTGTACATTTAATTGATTTACTAATAAATTTCAGTAGATAATTAGTTAATTACTCGATAGATTTTTGATGTGGTGTACTTTTGTCGATGATTATGTCTCCTTCACGAAGCTAAGTAATGGCTATTTCCTAAGTTTCTTATATAGTAAGATTATCAGTTCTGACGAAGTTTCATTTAAATGTAAGTGAACTGGTATATATATCCATGCTATGTAATATGATTGCTTGTGCCTTGTTTGTAAAATCGCTGCATGTGACTGACATCTGGATTAAATCAATTTGAGAGAAAACAGTTTGTCATTTCGGGATATTAGCTAAACGAGCGTAGCAGGCATGCAAGGGTGGCTTATCAATAGGCAGTAATCCAAACTAGGCAAATCAAGAGCATAATAGACTCTATAACTGTAAATAGTTAGGTGCATAAAACAACGATGGATAGGCTATCGCCCACATGAGACTTCCAACTTGGGATAATTTAAGTATCAAATTCTAACTAAAAGTAACTAGGCAGGCTAACTTGGATCTTTTGTACAAAGCAACCGCCAAAAACAAAACACCCAACAACACCGCTCAAAATAAGAAAACTGTTAATTATTCAGTTAGGGTGAGAACTATAGGAATGCATATTGCGCTGGAAGTTCAAAATTTCAAATTATTCCTCACCCTAACCGGACAATTACTAATTTGTTATTTTGAAACAGGGCGGTGGTATTTTTCTCAAATGTCACATTTTTGCGTTAGTGGCTTTCTACGAAAGATCCGGTCCTAATGTGGCCATTCGCGAAAGATATTTTCTGAAATCAATCTTTGCAAAAACAACAACTGGTGTGAAATCGCATACCTTCTTCAAGCAAATTTTCTTCAAAAGTCGAGCGAGTCTGAACTTCAATATGGTTCACATCTAAATCCGGAGGTGGTGTTGTTGTGGTTGTCGATATTTCCGTTGTTGTCGAGGGCGGCGTTTCAGGGACTCGAACGACAGTATATTTCCGTATTTTTACGTCATATTTCATGTTAGACTTCCCGTTGTTGTCTCCACCCGTTGCAATCTGCATAATTGGAGGGTCAACCACAGTCAACTGTGACCGCACGTGACCACAGAATAACAATGCTATGAACAGTGTTACAAACAACTATTTGAGACATTGTCTAGTTTTAAATACGATCGGAGGAAGTTGATCTAAAAATATCGAATACATGTTTAATACCCAAGAAAATCAGACATGAACTTAAAAAATATTTCGACCGAAGAGAGCGGGGTAGGATTATGAAGGTCACGATTACAGCTTAGAGGTCGAGGCTTACGTAATCTGTAATGTTTGAAGTTTTTTTGAATAACGAAGGTTGTAATCGTTGAATTTGTTGGAATGGATTTGAGCCTAAGTACGGTTAGTTGGATCCAAGTAAGCGCCAGGAACAAGATTGTCATGACCACGGCTCCGAAACCCTATGCTAAGTTTATGAGATTTGAGGCTCGTCAAGATTCTAAGCTGTGGCGGTAGTTGCGGTTGTCAAAAAACTACAATACGGTATCCTCAGCCGGTTACCCACCATGTACCAGCCGAGTCCGGCATTGCTTAACTTCTGCAATCAGACGAAATCGGATCATGTGTTTGACCCCGTGGAAGATGTTTATGTTTTGATAACTGCCTAACTCAGATGTGTGCAAGCTGCGACCCGCGGGCCAAATGCGGCCCCACAAGGAAACAAATGTGCGGCCCACGGAGAAGTGAAAATTTTGAATGGTGTGCTGCCCGTGAAATAAGTTTTCAACGATGTTCAATCTGGTCCGTGCGAGTACTTCTAATTCTCTTTGCGTTGCAAAGCCTATACCGAAATCCAATTTATTATCTAGGCCTATGACGTTAAAAGGCATTAACAGCTAGCTTGTGAAAAACAAACTATGTAGATAATAAGATCAATAACTAAAGTTATTATGCCTACAACTGCTAGAAAGCATATTATGTTGAATAAAAGTGCGGCCAGCGGTTTCGACGAGGCATTTGTAACTGACGCTCCTGTTTTGAAGGTTGGCCTAATTCATCCTAACATCCGCTGGTATGTTGCGTGTTTGTTCAACCCTCGACATAGAGGATTAAATGGTTAGATGTATCAGGCCGAATCAGCGACCGCAGTTTGTCATATAGACTCTTTCATATTCCCGCTAATATATTTTCAAATCCTTCCCTGCCTTAAATTATACTGATGCATATTCCGAGTTTTATCTCTTTTACAATTCTATCATTTTGCAATTACTTTAAATTACTTAGAATTCCACAGTCTCACTGATACCGAGTTATAGCTTGTGCAAAGTTTTAATATAACGCTATAAAAACGAAGTTTTAACCTAACGATAGCCCAACTGACCGCTTCTCCGCAGAAAGGCAAGAGCCGTGACCATTCGACGGAATATTGTAAGTGCTTTTGTCATCTTACCTTCGCCAACCTAGTGCTTCGCAAGTTAAATACAATTTCTGTGTAAAATAACATAATTTAATAATAGATACTGATATAAGTAGATCCGATCCAAATTACTGGTGGGGTGATGCAGAGAATAGCTCTGATAACTCAAATACATGCTTTCGAAAACAAATAACAGGCTAATTAATCACATATTCGACATTGACTGGTAAACAGACGAGAGGCCGTGGTTTGCCACATGATTAAACTGTCTTATCGGCTTTCATTACTTGATAAATTATATCATAATATCATTACGTGATAAATATGTAAATCCTATCTTATCCTAACTCGTTAGCAAAAGTGACGTTTACCGTTTTCTGGATTACCACATGCTACCGCTATCACTGCGATACTCTGATTTGCAACTGAAGCGCTAAACCAATGTTTATAACTGGCGTTTTTTCACTTTCGTCACCGAGAATATTCAAAATTGTCTCTCGTATGTCAGCTGAGCTTTAACGATGTGATGACGAAACATCGGCGACCAACCGGGCGATAAAATCGTTCGCATTAGTTTTGGGAATTACGATCGTTTATTATTTTACAGTCATTTGCGTAACAGCGTCCTTATTTGGCTCAAGTCTGGGGATCTTATAATATTAGTGAAGACGATATAAACCCAAGTTTCCCAACCGGGGAAAAATTCCGTTCAGGAAAATATTTTGACGTACTTTTGTATATGCTGTAGTGATACTAATATTCTTTAGTTATGTATTATATAATACATATTTATGTACACATTTTAATTGAACAAATAAGTTGTTTTTATGCATAATGAAGGAGGCTAAAATGTTCCAAAATAAGCGAAAGGAGGAATTTAAAAAAAAAAAAAATGCGACTCCTGGTGAAAACAGTTGCCCGTATACATAATAAGATATGCCCATCTTTGGCTAATACAGGAAAAAATCCTGTCACCTAAACAACGTTAAAAGTTGATTTATTTTATGTTTTCATTTTCTGTGCCCTCTGTTATTTTTTGTGATAAACAAAATACGATTTACTGGCTGACTAACCTAATTCTGAATAACCTACTTGGTAATATTACCTTAAGATATTGTCTATATGGGATTAACTGTCTAAACTAGATATCAGTCGCCGCTTGTACAAGGCATTGTTTGAAATACAATGCGCGGATTGGCATCATATAAAAAAATCTCAAAATCGAAAATCTAGGTCGTCTGAATAGTTATTAACTTTTAATTTTGTTTTAGTACGAATTGAAATGAGTTTTCTGATTTTTTGCATTGTAATTTCTCTCCCTCGTTTGTGTATTAGAATGTATGTTTGTGTATCTAATCACCATCGCGCGTCGAAAGTTGTTGTTACATTTCTCAGCTTCGAAACCTGTTCACACTGTGGAATAGCCGCGAGAATACCCGTGGTTTCTTACTTTTCTGAATTCCGACGAAAAGAGCGTGTGCGGTGACGCAGTAGTTGGAGCAATGGACTTTAGCCAAGTTGGCATCCCAGGCTAAATATCTAGTACAGTGGTTTTCAAACTTTTTAAGCCACGGCCCCTTTTTAGAATTTGCCAAGTCTAACGTCCCACCTTAAAAATAACTAGCAATAAGCTACAAATGGAAGATAGTAAGGCGAAAGTATGTTTTATTCAAAAACACGTTGAAAATGTGTGTACATGATAAAGTAATGTAAACAACGAATAAAAAATAATATCGAAAATACGGCGGGAAGGATAAAATCTAACAAATTTCTTCTTTTTTAATTAGCTTCACGCCCCCTCAAAAAAAATGTCTACGCCCCCTTGTGGGGGCACTGATCTAGTGTTTTATAATTTGGCAGCTAATGCCGAATCAACCGAAAGATCTCGACACTTTTCACAATGCTACTTCATACATATAAAGCTGCTCGAGCAGAGCCTTCACCAAAAATTAAAAAAAAGTTGGGGTCCTCCCCCCACTAATATCAATAATTCTTCTGTTTTCATTCATTGCTCGATAATGCTGGAAATTTTTAAAATTTAGCCAATAAATGGTGAATGCATTGATAAAGATGAAAGAGCCCCATAAACAAAATTTCATTATAGAATGTGAGCATTCATATATTAGTGTGTTTGTTTGTGCGTGGACGGGGTGGTTGGGGGGAGATAACTGGAAAGTTTCAAAAGTTGAATTATCAACTACTAAGATGTTTTAACAATAAACTGATAATACATGCCGGCGACATACACATAGTAGCAGTGGAAATATAAGCAATAAAGTGGCAAATACGGCAAAAATATTATTCCAAGCATGCTAGGTCATTATTTTCAAACTGAAACTGAAACTTATTATAAATGGCGTAAACATATCACGTTGAACAAGCATAAAAAGGAATCCAACGAGAACATCTCATAAGTGGTGTATACATTTTACGCTAAACTTAAACAAGAAATGAATGCAACACAAACTGATACATCATACATCAAGTAATTCACTGACTTTTACATGGTACTAATAAGCGTTAGAAATTATTTACGCGTCCATTGAATTAGAAATATATTTAAATGAAGTATACCGCCTATATCGGAATGGTGGATTACAAACTATATATATATCAGAGTAGAGAGGTATTATTGGTCATAGCCTAAAAATTAATAAATTGATAAACCAAATCGAAATAGTTACAAGTTTTTTTCGCTTTTAAAAACAAATCCTGAAACACACATTCGTTTACACTTTTCAAATATCAGTCTAAGTGATAGTTCAGAGTTTTTTCGCTTACAGCATATGCGATTGTGACCCGCTAAGATATTTCTTCAACTTTAAAAACTGAAATTTCTTTGACCAAATTACGTAAAAACACTAAATGACAGGTTGCCAAGAGGTACGGCGAAGCAAAAGTAGGAAATATTATTAGAATCTCATTTCTCCATTGCCCAAAATGCTTGGTTATATCCCCTGCCGTATGTTGGTATTTTGAAGTTTGTGGAACGTTTCCAAGTATTTTTTGAATTTCATTTCGTGTATCAATCCCAACAACTTCGGCTTCCTATTTGTTTCCATGGCAAACCCCAAATAATCATCTGAGTTTGACTATATCTAAGAGACATCAATATTCCAAAACAAATTTGTTTTGCATTTCTTGTTATCCAACGGGCCCGATTTTGAATCAAGAGTTCCAGGCTTTATATTTGAGGAACATTTAAAGCTGATAATATTTACAAGTTGTAAATAATGGCTTCAATTCAGAGATTGCAATACAATACTCACACAAGCATTGTTTAACGAGTAAAAACGTATATCAGCAGAAGCAACTGCATTATCTCACTTTTTATACTCCTCAATCTGAGTCAATGTTCCATGTGTCTCGGCTTGAAGATCTTTCGAGGTTCCTTGCACCTATCAGCCTATGCATTTTAGAAATATGCAAAGTAATGATTTTATTGTTACATGCGAGAGGATTGCTAGACTCCCTAGTCCTCACCACCGTCAGAACGTGGGGTAGTTCACGTAAGCACTGGTGTGTTACGATTTCATTGTTTTTTAGCGTGTATGATTAATTGGGTTTGACCAGTGTCAACCTTACCATCGGTAGACGAGTTGCGAACGCCATCTACCGGTAAGATATGACACAACATCCAGTCATAGTACAGTGCTATGGAGTCAAGTCGTAATCCCTGCATACAGACATTGCAGGCGGATTCCAATTTTACACTGTTGTATTTGAAAAATTTTCTGAGTCGGTTCAGGATTTACCATTTTCAGCAGTTGACGTCAGATTTTGATTTCTCGTTGTGCAATGTAGTCAAAATTCCTCACTGATATGTGATGAATTGACGACAATAGATATTTTCCCGACCCTTGACC